>JAWQUT010000051.1:1761694-1777693 GCA_033807755.1 Ellobium chinense | reverse complement strand
CCCACTCAAACCCCTCTTTCCTCTAACTCCTCCACAGGAAAAGGAAAAAATACAGTTACTGATACGAGAAGTGTGTCTTTGGACCACGCAATCGGTGCGTGGTCGTATGGACAAAAACGCTGGACAAGGACGGGGAAAGTCGATTGGAATGTCTATACTATGATGGCCAGCTACATTCAGATTGAGTCCAAGAGGTTAAACTTCTAGGAAGGAAAAGGGGAGATGAAAAACAAAGATTTTTGGAGCGTCGTTCCTTTGATTAGAATTTCTTATTTCGTAGGACTATCTTGCATTAGTCATCTCCGTAAGAATTCCACGATTTTATATCCTCGCGTAATGGTAGGCTTAACGTGACCTGATTTCGAACTGTCTTTTCATCATAACATGACTTTCGCCCTCTGTTATGGGTTAATCCCAAAACCGAAGCCCTAGCAAGGGCCCCCCTGTCGGCATCTCCTTGCGTTCGTTTCGATGACCTGTCGAAAATGTCACATTTTACGGAACGCCGACGCCCTATAAAAACGTGAGAAAAACGTCATCCGTTCAGCACGGCGACCCGCACCGTGCCGCACCCCCGTTCAGTAACGGTGCGGCGCTGCACCCGGTGTGCTTCGACAGTTGGATTTACCGTGAACAAAAAGTCGTGAATCGTTAAACCGTAGGGGTGCAGGTAAACTCCTTCGCTTATGGCTGACTTTTGGATACCTTGTAACAACTTTGCTGCATAAATCAAGACGGGCAAACACGCTCTATCCCCTTGTCTTGATTTCTTTATCGATGTTTCATTGACTTCTTAGGTTTGGCATAGTTTGAAACAACGAGGGCAGAAACCGAGTGTCTTGTGTGCCAGGGTTAGCGAACATGTCTGGGACAAAATCTTTTTATGCCTTTCACACAACTGCAATATTTCTTCATCAAATCTGTATGGATGGTAAAAAGTGATTACAAAAATCCTTTGGGGAATTGTACAGTGCGCGGACTTTATTGCTTCAACATCATGGCATGACTTAGTCCACCTCTGAAAGATTAGAACGCCATTAAATTCGTAGATTTTCGAAATAGTCTAGTTTAGCGGTGACACAGTTACGATGAATTTCACGGATTAACTCTGTCGCTTGATAGTAAGCGACATTTTTCGTTTTACGTTTGGGAAAATTATATACGATTAAGAGATTTAACATAAGACTGCGACCAAGCGAGAAAGGGGCAGCGTAACCTTAACTGGGGGTATGGAGTAGGAGGAGGGTGGGAACAGAGGGGGTTAGCTGGGTACAGAAAGGCATGACGTGCCCAAACGCTCAGAAAAATTAACATCTTGACATCAACTCGCTCGACTAAACGCATGGCATGCAAGTAAAGTGATTCAAGTTATGCATATATATATATATAGTCTATATATATATATATATAGAGAGAGAGAGAGAGAGAGAGACATTAATTTGATTGTAATGTCAAGAGGTCTTTGCTGTTTCTCTTGTTGTNAGAGAGAGAGAGAGAGAGAGAGAGAGAGAGAGAGAGAGCGCCTCATATGATAACCTTTGCACAAGTTGATAAAAATATTCTATATAATTGTACACTGTAATATAACACGAAACAGGTATATAGTACTATAGGCTCATTTTATCCGACCTGTAATGGTGTTGACCAGTCCAATCTGAAGCTGAGGCCAAAAAAAAAAAAACCCTATCCAATAGATAGAGAAATTATCATAGTGAAACAAAAACAAAAAAAGGAAAAGATTTCAAATTCCCCTTTTTAAAAGGAAAATAAATAAAATAAATTTAACGTGCTGAAATGTTATTGAGAGGAAAAGGAATGGGGCATTTGAACTCTGATCCATCAATTAAGAAAGACATCACTCACTTTTCAGTGTTATTATTAGTGTTACTGGATTCAAAGGTTTTGATGAGTCACCACAGTAAAGGAACGTAACAGTAAAAGACGGTTAGATTACTTCATGAAGTTTCCTTGCCATTTAGAACATTGAGTATAGTCCGGTGAATTTGAAAGAGTGACAATGAGCATGCAATGGGATAGGTAGAACCAGGGTGTCCGTCATTTTGTCAGACGAATTGTGGCGTCACTCCCTCCACCATTTTTTTTCAGAGTAAATACATAAGAAGACAACCAACTGGTTCACCCTACACAGGGAAAGGGGGGGGGCTGGGGGCATGTAGGAGCTTACGGGAAGAGGCATGCATTAAGGGTTGAGTTATAATGGTACCTACATGCCCACACGTGCTGACGGGCGCATATTTCACACCACTGACCTGTCTCGTCATCGATGAGCGCTGGCGGTACATGTCGTCATCGCAGCCACGCCCACCACTGGAGGCGGAGCCAAATGTGAGAAGAGGCGGGGTCTCGTCCCGAGGAGAGGCGTGGCGAGGGCTATGGGAGGAGGTGTCTGTTTCGTCAAGACTGAAACTGACAGCTTTTCCCTTGGAGATGCTCTGAGATTCTGGATAGCCGAGTTTAAGCTGGAAGAAAGTTCCGTTGTCATTGGCTGATTTGCTGTTACCTCCAGGTGGGGAGGACAGATTGTTCATACCGTACTGCTGAGTGTTCTGGGATACTGGCGTCTCATGGGCAACTGTATTAATCTTCTCCTCATCGCTCATGTTCTTGGAGGTATCGATATTCTGGAAAGCACCTTTGGGAGTCGGCTTCCGACGACTGTTCCTGTCTTTCTGGAAGACCACGCAGATGGCGACGATGATGAGAGTGGAGAAGATGACGGTGACGGCCGAGACGACAGCGACGATGATGATGTAATCCTCCTGTTTCTCCTTCTCCCTTTTCAAGAACCCTCCTGTCACGTTTTCGTACTGAACGTCCACTCTCAAGGAAGTGGTGTTGAACTTAGGTGGGAGACCTCTGTCAGAGACCACGATGCCCACCTCGTACTGTTTCCTGTTCTTCAAACGCGAAGCCTCAGCGATTTTGAACTCTCCGGTGGACTCGGATATTTCGAAGGCTCTGTCTTCGTTTCCAGAGACGATAGTGAATTTCAGACTGCCATTTTCACCGGAATCATCATCATAGGCGATGATTCTGCTCAGAACCACTCCAGTTTCCGGCACAGTAGAAATCAGAATAGTATGGTTCTGAGATTTCGGGAACAAAATGGTTGGGCTATTGTCATTAATGTCCGTAACCTCCACCACGACACTGGCACTGGACATCAGAGGTGGGTCACCCTTGTCTCTGACCATGACGGAAAATGAATAATTCGTTCTTTCCTCTCTGTCCAGCTTTGTCGAGCTCACGATTGAACCGTTCGGGAGGACAGTGAAAGCTCCATCTGCACCGTCCAGCGATCCTGTGAAGAAATACTCTAACTGGGCGTTCACACCTTCGTCACGGTCATGGGCAACAAGGTTTTCTATTATTCTGGTGCCCTCCACTTCTTCCCTCGTTTGTATTCTGAACACCTTCTCAGCGAATTGTGGAGGATTATCATTTACGTCCTCTAAAACGATGGATATGTCCGCAGAACTTTGCAAGGCTTCAGGTTTTCCCTGATCTGTGGCGTATACCTTGAAATTCATGGTTGGATACGTTTCTCGATCGAGGTCGCCAATGGCAGTGATAACACCCTTATTTTCGTCAATGCTGAAGTACTGGGTGAAACTGGGGTCTAGGCTGTATTTGACCTCTCCGTTGAGTCCTTCGTCTTTATCTGTCGCACTCACTTGCAGCACGAATTCACCGTTCTTTTTGCCCTCTCTGATCGTTCTCGAATAACGCCTCTGGGTAAATTCAGGGGCATTGTCGTTAGCGTCTTGGATCACAACAGTAAACTGTGCTGTAGTATTCAAAGGAGGGTTTCCTCTATCGACGCAAGTCACACTGAGGTCATAGGCCGGCCTGCTCTCCCGGTCTACAGTGCCTTGCAGGACAATCTTATACCCTTTGTTAGGTACAGGTTCCATCCTGAAAACCTCATTGTTGATATCGCATACAACATCGTCACCGCCATCGTCGTCAACGACAACGAAAGCGACAAAGAGACCTCTTCCTGCTGGCTCCAAAACGTATACAACATTCTGATCCGAGCTAGCGCCCGCCGTTGTGATGGACACCCGAGGCGGTGTGTTGCCAATGTTGATCACGTTAACTTTCACCACAGTTTGCGTCTTCAGACGAGGACTTCCGGAATCCTGAGCCTCTACAATGAATTCCGTTGTTCCGGATTTCAGAGGACCGACGACGGAGATCTCTCCACTCGTGGAGTTTATGAAGAACGTGTTTTCCAACATGGGTTTCTGAAGACTGCTGAAATCATAGGTGACTAACGCATTGTCACCCTCATCGGCGTCAACTGCAGAGACCTGAAGTATGATTTTGTTCAGTGAGATCGTCCCGTCGATAGTGACACTGTAGGTTTTGTTCAGGAAAACGGGTTCGTTGTCGTTTTGATCTGTCACGTCCACCACAACAGAGAGAGTGCCTGATTTAGGGGGTGAACCACCGTCATAAGCAGTGATAGTAAAATCATATTGAGCTTTAGCCTCTCTGTCTAATGATTGTTTCACCTTCAAGTCAATCTCAGAACTACCGTCCAGCGTTTGAGATGCTGTTATCGAGAAGACGTTTTGAAAGTTGTTTAAAGTGTAGTTTCTTACCTTGAACTCAGGCTTAAAATCTTTGTCGATAGCACCTGTAATTTTGAGCACAGAATCCGGGGAATTGCCTTCGGTAATTTTGAGAACAACATTGGATCTTTCAAATGTAGGAGAATTATCGTTGATATCAGTGATGGTGAAGTGTACAGTCACTACTCTGGAATCAAACTGTGAAGGAATCTGAACAACGATGTTGATTTTTAAGACACACTCCTCAACTACCGGACAGAGTGCGTCTCTATCTATCCGCTTCGCCACATAGAGGATGCCTCCTGTTCGGGTGATGTTGAAAAGGGATGCCGGGGCTGTGGCTTGATTCAGAATCCAGTACTGTAGAGATTGCTTGTTTTCATCGCTAAGATCACTGAAGAGACCAGGGACAGAGGCTATGTTTCCGACTTGGGTTGACACAGGCAGTTCTTCGTCGATGGTGAACTCAGCGTCCGGTGCCTGCGAGAGGACCAGACCATAAAGTCCACACAGAATGCAGAAAATGATACTTACTCGAGCCATTATTTTCAGCTTATGTAAACTTCTCAAATATTTCTTGTCTTGTGACTCATCTATGCAGCATATTTAGTTGTTTGGTTGCCAACGTCCTTCACTGAATTTTGCGTTGCTAAGAACAATTCATCAAGTTCCAAAATGTCTACTTCGGTAAGCACAGTCGCAAAACAGAAAGTAAACTATACAGTTCCTCGGAAATGAATAAGCACAACAGGCTTTATATTCACGTAAACACTTGGTCTATTCTACAGTTCTATACAAGTTCACACTTCAAGTCCACCTGAAGCACAGACCAAAACAAAAGCGTGTGGAAGGTGGGAGCCTGTGTACGTCCAACTTATAGACAGGCGAGTCCTCTAATCCAATTGTTTTACAGCTTAGCGCGCGCCAAGCTCGAAATCGTCGGTAGGTAAACCTAAGTGCGAGAGAGAGAACCTGTGCCCTGAGATATACCTTCTTTCCACCACGACGTTCCACACTCAGATGTCTTAAATTCCAATTCTGTCCGCACCGAGGCTTCAATACTTTAATCCGGTGATTTTACACGGAAAAACAAGCGCCACCAAGTTTAGTCGCTTCCAAATCCTTTGTTGAAATGTCCCTCACTGGCCTCTCAACACCTTGCAGGTCTTGTGCCCTGTTTGTTTTTCAAGGGATAACTCGCGAACTATTAGTTTGGAATGGTATGCTCCCTTTCCAGTGTTTGTTTAAATAGCTTCCGGAGAGTGAAAAGTCAGCGGATGAGTGTAGTAAAAAGAAAGGTATGTCTTGAATGAGATTAGAGCAGTAAGATCCCTTTGAATTTTAAAAGTCCACATCCATTGTGTTGTTGCGCGCTGCGCATCCTATCTGCGTGATATGATGTATTGCTCTGTTTATTTACTCCCAAAGGCGGATGACAGTGAAGAAAAGTCAATGTTTAGTTTGCCTGGATTTGTTGACTTTGTATACGACGGGCTTTGTGTCATCCCATGAAAAGGCAAAGTTATCCAACAGCCAGCTGTCACTGATAACGATGGGTGGCAGCCAATTTAATATGATAACTTAGTTGCGATTTTATACTCTTTTTTTAAAATAGAAAAGTCCTGCCGTTTAAAGTCGGTGTAACTGGAGATTCACACACCACAGTGAAAATTGGCACGAATTCTGTATTCTAAACCTGGCTTTCAGGACCCCACCGCAGGTGAAAATGGTTTATGATGATTTAAGCAGATGCTGAATCAGTTTAAGCAAACACGATCAAATGACGAAGGCAGCAATTTGTTTCCCGGGCAGTTTGACAGTCCTGACGATACACAGCACGGCCCTTGGTCCGCTGGAGTCCACAACACTGATCGTGGTTTTCGTGAAGGGATAAAACAAGGGTCCTTTTCGGCTCCTTTAATATTTCTAAATAGTCCGTACGCCTTGTCGTCACCTTTCCCTTTGCGTATCTTATCCTTGTGTCCGCCTAGATCCTCGGGTGGAGGAAGTTGTGCCGCTGATAGGGACCTGCGAAAAGAAAAACAAAGGGCGATTAGGGGGTTGAAGATACCAGGGACATAGATACCGCAGTAGGTAAACGTGTGGTATCAGAGGACTGATTATTATGTAAGGGGTAAATACTTAAGGATGTAATCCGCCATGATGGGCGTAGGTATTAAGGGGCTTTCAATGCGATGTTGCATATTAATCCGCAACAGGTGAGAAATTTTAATCACGGTTAAAGGATAGCAAAGTATTACCGACTTTATCCTTCGATTTCTCCCACATTAAGATTTGTTTCTTTTGTGGTTATAACAGCCGCCGATTCGGTAGTAATTGTTATTGCTGTTCTGTTTTTTTTAAGTTGATGTTGATGATGATGATGCAGATGATGATGATGAAGATGATGATGGTGATGATGATGAATTTGATTGAGACAACAATGATAATATGATGGAAGTGACAGTAGTGACACTGGTCGGTGGAATTACTCCAGTGACGACCAGCATGCAACTACTACTGTTGCTGCTGTTTCCACTGCTGCTGCTGCCTCCTCTGCTGCTGCTGCTGCTGATGATGATGATGATGATGATGATGATATTTAAGAAGATGATGAGTTTTCTGTCAAATTAAATTCTCAACACTTTCATAATATTAAACCCACGATGTTATACCCTATTTCTTTGCCTCTTAAAGAACACATTTTACACTGACAGATCGTTCTCTCTGCAGCATAATACCGTCCGGTTTGCACGGTAGCCATTCTCCTTACATATAAATCATAAAATACATGGACATGTCATATGGCTAGCCAATGGAAGTATTAGCGTAATTTATGTTTCCCCTTTTGTGACAGCCAGTATGTCTTCGTGAAATTTATGAGCGGATCAACCAGGGGGTTATGTTAAAACAGAATGTCCCTTTTGTTCATTAAACACCCTTAGTCGGTTAGTCCTATGTAAAAAGGACGGGCCTTGTCTTACGCAGAAACAGGATTTTTTTGCACAGAAGTCCTAGGAATAAATGGGACTTGTTTGGGCGGTTGAGTTGTCCATGGTTGACAGTGATGTGTGAAGAGACTACTGTAAGTTATAAGTAACATGTTATTCTTATGGTCTATCCGTTTTTAGAACGCCAACCACGTCCACTAGAAAGCCATTTTTTTGTGGAGCGAAAGAAAAGAAGAGAAATAGAGAGAGAGAGAGAGCAGGGCTGCCTCGAGAAATCTGGGAGGGTAAACTTCTTATATCTGTCTAATCAATGAATAGCCCTGAAATGTTAAAACCTATTTTGCCACAACGGTGAATGCTGTTTTCAGCTCTCTTTCTTGCCCTACAAAAAAAAATGGCATTCTGGCGAGCACACGAAAGCACAGTAAAGACTCCGTGTAATTGCTATCGCCATGGAAGAGACTGTCAAGGAAGATGGTTATAGTGATGATGATGGTACAAACGATGATTTCCTCATTTCTATCATATAAATCCTCACAACCTTGCCGCTGTCGTCATTTCGTTAGTTGGTTGTTGTTGTAGTAGTAATGGTGGTGGTGATTAGTAGTAGTCGTCGTGGTAGAAGTAGTAGTGGTAATGGTAGAAGTGGTAGCAGTACTAGTAGTAGTAGTACTAGTAGTAGAAGTAGTAGTAATAGTAAAAGTAGTAGTAGTAATAGTAGTAGTAGTAGTAGTAGCAATAGTTGTAGTAGTAATAGCAATACTAGTGGAAATGGTTGTAGCAATAGCAGTACTTGTAGAAGTTGTTGCTGTAGCTGTTATTGTTGTGCATATGTTATAAGTGTCGTGTATAGTGCTGTCTCCTGTAGTATTAAAGGTCGTATTATTATGTTTTTGTTGTTGCTGTTGTTATGAACGGGATGAGGATGACTACAGAAAAGATAAAGGAAGGGGAAAAGAGATAACAACAAAGAAAAAAAAAGAAGGTGCCTTATATAGCACTGTTTTTGAATGAGGTTATCGTAATCACAATTCTGGTAGATATAAAACTGTGTAACAACATAAAAATCATACACATCACTTAATTGGCTTTATTCATTTTGGACATTATTTAGTCTGCACTATTTCCAGCCCATTATGAGTTTTAGTACATTTCATTATAACAAAATGCCTGCATTACTGTTTTACATGGACTGCAAATGTATACTGAATCTAGATTCTAGAAGCTTTAGTAGTTTTTACTCTACCACCCCCAAAGGCGAAACGCCATAACTTGCTAGCCTTTAAGAGAGGGAGACAACTCGCACAATACCTCTTCTCCACAAACACTGCATCTCAAAAATTCGAATTTTGTCCAAATCCAGCCTCTTTCATGCGTCTCCCCATAAACTTTAACGAGCGAAAATTTCCATTTTCCGCTTACAGCACAGAAGCTGGAGCGAGTCCTTTCAAGTTTTGTTCACTGGACTGGCGTGGAGATTTCACTGCTCATCATTAAAACCCGGACTACTTTTTACGCGCGGTTTTATACGAGTGCGCTTTAGGAGCGGTACGGGGCCGGCGACAGCTTGTAACGAAGAGATTTAAGCGCCTGAAAGGGTTAAATCTCACGGGAATAAACCCGTACTGTTCCGTAATCCTATGACAGAAGGAATGGGAGGAAATAACATGAAGCATTGTTTTAGGTTATGTCCCTTTCGAGAAGGGGCGTAACCGTACACTTTTTGTTATCTCTATGTTGTAAGAGGCATCATGCTTCCAAAAAAAAAAACAACTTTATGGCATGTTCTTAACATCTACAGATTTACGACGTCATTTTCCTCGAATATAAAGAAAGGTAACTCTCAAACTACACTCTAGGCGAAAAGGTTTACTGGCCGTATTTTGCTATTTGGTTTTGTAAATCTAAAATCCAGCTGTGAATAAACTATGAGCTGCCGAGGTTTGTGCTTGCACATGAATATTTTCTGGGATATCATAAACAATTTTCTACAATTTCAAATGATGCCGAATAAACAACAATATCAGAAATGTCTTGAATTTAACAAAGATAAAAAACAAAATGCCCTTTGCGCAAGTTACCGTCCCACCCGATGGTGTCATTTATTGCTCTTTACGCATACTAATGTCAAAAGGGATGATTTGCACTTCTTCGCCAGATGTAGCGTGCCAAATTTCACATGATAGGGTCAAGTATCTCTGGGAACTCTAAGATTGAATTTCATTGCATCAAATTATGAAATAGATCTTCTATTAAAATGTAGTTATAGTCGATATAGAGTGAAAAACACAAAGTGTACCTGAACATCTGGAGCGCCACCTAGAGGATTTAAGGGAATTAATTTCAGGAAAACGATCCATCAGAATATTTTCTGAACAGCGTTGGCAATAACGAAATTAAGAAAAGAAGGATGCGTTAATTTTAATGAGGGGAACAAAAATAATAACAACAAAAATGTTTTTAAAGGTGTTAATGTTGAGATTCGGGTTATTAATCTCCAGCTGAAAATCACATAGTTCTGTAATACTGCTAAAACGGACCGACTGCACTTCCGCATTGCCAGGATTACGGACCCACTAAGAGGCGAAGTTTTACAGTAAACTCAAGAACGGGATTAATGGTGTCCGATCCTGTGCGAATGTCGAAGACAGTGTTAAGATCAGGCCTGGCTCATGAATAGATATTGGCCAGGGACCTGGCACTCGCCCCGCTCTGTCCCCTCGGCGAAATGATAAGGAGGAAAAAAAGATGCTGAGGGAACTAAGAGGCAGCCAGGAAGATGAGAGGAGACTAACGAATTTTTAATTCAATTTTGACAGCCACGAGATGAACGAGTATCTTGGTGCGCAAATTAAATGTCATCGGTTTTTAAAACGCCATTAATTTTCGTTAGTGTGTGTGTGTATGTATGTTTGTTTGTTTGTTTGCATTTAGATTTGTTACAGCGTATTAAGTTTGGTTGATAAACTGGATGTGTGAATGGACTGCTAGATTCGCTGGTCGGTTGGGTTTAGTACAGTATAGTAATATACTGTAAAGTTTGAATGATATCAGTACTAATCAGGAAACAAAGGGAGTATTTCTGTACAATGATAAATTTATGTAAGAACATTTTTTTTTTTTGCAAAGCTTTCATATCGGAGCGATTAACTAATTCAAAATCTGACTTTTCAACATACAGTTACAATAATAATATTATTACACTCCAGTTTGCAATGTACTCATACAGTCATGCCGACTAACTTTTTATTGGAAAATTTGTGTGTCAGTTAATGTCTTGCCTTGTCTTGTCTTTGCCACTGTCAAAGCAGCGAATATTTCCACACTGCACGACTTTCAAATTCTACTGGTTCCGATCGCTCTAGTGTCATGTCACAAGTAAAGAAATTTGTAAATTAGCCATAAAAAATATGAAAAAAAACCCGAACATATTTCTTTAAAGCCGTATACGACAACTAACTGTGTGATTGTCACTTTCAACATTATCGGAATGAATATATATGTTTAAGGGCAATATACAACAACGTTAACTACGTGGTTGTCACATTTCAACTTTATCTAAATGAACATACTTTTTAAGAGTAGTATACATCAACGGCAACTACGTGATTGTCACTTTTCAACATTATCGGAATGAATATATTTTTTAAGACCAGTATACTACAACATATACTACGTAATTGACTGATTGTCACACTTGAACATTATCGAAATGAACATAATTATTTTTTAAGAGCAGTATACGACAATGGTAACTACGTGATTGTCAGTTTTCAACATTATCAGAATCCACTGCAGTGGAACAGTCACGTCCAAGCGAGTTACGGATTTCCTTTTGTGACGAATGGGAAACTGGGTCCCACTTACATGCCGAAATGACCATAAAATAAACTGTAGGGGTTCCAGGGACCTGGTCGCGGGAGTGGGGCAGCGTAATGGCGGCTAAAACAGTAAAAATTCTACTTTTTACGGCTGTATGATGGAGGCATTTCCGCTTCACAGGTCGCCACGTCATGAGCTTTAAGGTGGATGGGATGGGGAAAAACAATTTTAATGATGTGGAGGTGTGACTGTTCTGTGTTATGTAGGTTTGGTGTCGGAATGGTTTGTGGAGGTATAATGTAGATTCATACTCTACATGTATTTGTTTCGTTTTTTATTGACCATCTGTTAATGCTAAAGCGGAGCTCGGAAATGGTTCTTTTATTGCAATGAAGAGAACATAAACGGTGGCGAATTCAGGGAGCAGGATTTTGTCATGAAATGTCCTTTAATTATGTCGTACAGCCTGCACCAAGATGTATATTTACTAGGGAACCACAGGAAGTTGAAAGCAGAGAAAGTGTTCTTTACCTCCAAACAAAATAATATCAGTCTCCGAAGGTTTACCATCTACTCAAGGCTTTTGTACCGTTGTCCCAATGTACAGGTTCCACTGTTTTACATTTACAAAGATTGGAACTTCCGCGACTGAGATAAATAGACCGAGTGGTCTCTTCTCTACAACCCTTTCAAGTCGCACCATCCCATCGTTACCGTCAAGATGCAAGCCCATCCTGCAAATAGTCGTGAACACTGCCTCGACTAGACGGATTCATTTTCAAATTTCAAATATTCGACATTTTTTAATCAATTTTCTTTATCGTGAAGTCAAGAGGATCAGTAATAATATAGATCTAGAGATCTGCAAAGTTTTTATGCAGAGTGAAATGTTTTACTTGTGAAACTCGGAAAAATACAGATGTGAACCGTGCCACTGAATTGAAATTACTGAAGTATCCCATCATCCCTTTCCTTTTATACATCGGGGGAGTTTTTAAAGCCATTTCACACTTCACACGTGCATAGATTGTAAAGTCACATGCACAACAAATAAACATTGTGACATTCCTTCCAAACTATGCTAAACTGAGGAAAAGTCAAGGATGTACTGCATCTTGTCACGCAACTCTCTCATTTAATTAGCCGAACTATGAAATTTAATGTGCATTCCTGCTGTGACAGTCTATTGCAATTCCCTTTATCAATCGTGGTAAGTGCAGATAACTGCAAGAACATCACACGTCGTTGGTGTCAGACCAGGCAGAAGTCTCCTGGAAACGCAGTGAGAAATTGGACGTCTCTCGCATGCCATAAAACATCTGAAGCAAACATCGAGCCTTGAAGTGAAACTATAATATCTCCTCGTCATTTGGCTGTGGAGACCTTGTAACTCTAAAAGAAATGAAGAAAACAGATACGAGGTTTTCTACAACAGGCTAACAATAATAGTTAGTGTCTTTATATATTTGTGGTTATCATATATAACACTGTCATATATCAGAAGCTTTTAAGCACTGCACTGACTTAAAACTATAGCGTTGGGGGACGCCTACATTAAGTCTATATGCCGTACATGCATTATCGTCTTCTACGTATACGAAATGAAAAGCTGGTTTGGAAATGACACCTCCAGTTTCTTTATGAGACAATTCGAGACAGGGATCTTCTCGTTAAGGAGTAACATCACGCGTGGGCCGATATTTTTAAACCTTTATATCACGGCTGTTAAGATAAAAACTGAATGGAAGCTCGACTATCTATGGCGCCGGAGTGGACAGGCGTTGCTTGTGACAAAGGGTGTAAAACGAGATAACATTGTCAGTGCTCTTCATCTCAAACGCTGCCATGGCAAGATCACGCATCTTGAGAGACTTAACAGATGCTTATTTCATACAAGACGTTAAGGTCGTATATTATGAAGTCGTACGGTCGGGGGATGCACAGGGATGTCCGACATTTCGTCCATTAATTGTGAGTAATGTAGCTTAAGAAGTAAATCTTTATGAATGAATAGCATGCTTTATATTATATTTATAGTTATTTTAATTAAAAAAACAACTTATCAGCATTATGCAGCCTAGCTAATTCAATGGATAAAGAACAACAAAAATAAAAATGTTTAAAAATACAGCTGCTTTTTGTGAGTGAAAAACATCACTAAAAAACTGTAGATTTGGAGGTAAACATTTGAGCGTTTTCTTGCCAGTGTGTGAGGTGAACCGGGCTGAAGAAAGCAATCGAAGTTCCCAACTGAGATTCTGTTTAAGTACCTTGACTGCTCACCCAAGTAAATTTGGACATGGCTCTAACAACGTACAAAGTGTGAAAACCTCTAGAGCCCCGTAGAAGGCCAAGCAGCAATTTTTTATGCAAAATGATCTGGACATTCGAGTTTCCTTTTAACAGCTCCCCAAAACGTCACACGCACACACAAGGGGAACTAGAAGAAAGTTAATAGTTGCTGTAAAATGGACGATTTTCCCCCACATTAGCAGAGTAACACTGCACTAAGACTGGGTTTAATTCCAGTTCCTATTTATCTCTTTCCTCCCGTCTTATTGTGATCAAAAGAAAGGGGATAATCCCTTGTAAATGACCTTGTAAATCCCCTTATAGGCAGACGCTGAAAGGGGAGCTATCCTGCATTGTGGGGGCCCACGCTCGTAAATCTACTGTAGTCCGCCATGGTGGCTGAGAGAGGTATCTGCTGTGAGCTTACAACTGAACATTGGTCATCTTTGGGGGGTAAGCTCATATGTCGAGGAATACGTGGAGAAATACAGTGGGATGTAGCTATAGTCAGTTCCGCTTAATCGCAACTCCTTAGGAGCACAGAAATAGTTGCGATATATAAGAGTTGCGATTACCCAGTGACTTTTATTTTATATAATATATACATGTACAGCATTTTGTTATAAAGAAAATGTTAACATCGAGCGGAAATTTGCGATTATCAGAATTGCGATTAAGCAGAGAAGACTTTGTCTAGGTGTATAGACGAACGAATACGGACGAATTAATCCTTATCGATATGTGACCCTGCCGTGGAGGGAAGTGGGATGTAAATATGGAGACAGTAAGTCGCAGATGAGAAAGGAGAAATAAAGACGAAAGATAGTAGTAATACAGCCGCTCAACATAATAATATTATGACAACCTAGTATACCTAAACTGATCAAACTTTCTGGGTACAAGGGGACGAGATAGAAAAAAGAAGAGATGGGGGGTGGAGGAGAAGGTTTGAAATGTGCAACACAAAAACTGCTAGAAGCGAACAGCTTGCTCATCATCGTTCGATGTAGGAGTACCTCACGTCTTCATTGGTAGAAGGAACTAACGTTACTTTCAAAACGATTTTATGATTCTATTTCAGTATGCCAAGAGAGAAAATATCGAAAGAAAGAAAGAAAGAAGTCTGCTCACAACGCGTCTCGGGTTAAGAAGTCTGACCCTAAACTACGGAGACGGATGAGGACAATGAAGACAGAAGAGACGGACATTGTAATATCATGGGAAGTGTAACGCTCAAGATTTATTTACTGTAGGGTGTGGGCAACAAGGCAGAAGGAGAAATCCAATTATGTCGTAGACGGAGGAATTGATAGTGATGGTAGTGAAACTGGTAGTAGAGGAAATGGTAGTAGTTCTGAGCATGTAGTGTGGTGGTGGTTACTAGGAGGAAGAATAGAAGGAGAAATAACGACAGTGCAATAAGTTGTGGAATAGTAGTAATAGAGTTTGCGAAATACCAGATGGAAAGGCCTTAAAAGCAATTGTTGCAGTAGTGTAGAAGTAGTAGTAGTAGTTGTAGTGGTAGTAGTAGTAGTAGTGGTAGTAGTAGTAGTAGTAGTAGTGGCAGTAGTAATAGTAGTCGTAGTAGCAGCGACACTACTAATAATATTGACGATTGATGTAATACCACTGACAGCCTTCACAAAATCGCTAAGAAAACGAAAATTATCTACACTACAGTATTCTTAAACGACCTTCGACTGTATTAACCATTATGGTTGATACTAAAGTACGTTGATGTACAGTAAATAGTCTAAAATTGATGCTGTTAATTCCACTTGTCTGGACTTCCAACCATTACCGTTTCATATTCCCCTATTTCAGTGCCAGCGTTGACGCGGATTTAGATGGCAGATAACACAGGCCTCGCATTGTCACTGTACAAGACCCCGTCTAGAAAATGTTGTGCACCCTTAATCCAATGATGTCATTAAGCCCTCCTAAACATTGTGACCCTATTTCCGCATGCGGTATAATGTTAGTGGTAATTAGCGAAATGCGTACCCTTGGCAGTCACTTATAATTCCTGGGATTGAGGAAATGGTGAAAGTCCCCTAGATGTCAACGATAACGAGAATCAGTGGTTCTCAAGGTACGGTTAATGGGGGATCTTTCCGTAACATTGTCCGTTGGCTGCTTAAAAATGGAACAAAACTATGAATGGTAGTAGCTAGAAAAAAAATATCTGAGTTCATGTACTATCGTACAACTATAGTAAGCGAACGCCTTAAAGAAGCTGTGCATGTGGCAGAATGCTTAAAATAATACGGCATGAAGAAGATTAGGCAGAATGCTCTAGAGCTCACAAATATTGTCTTGCAAGTGACCAGACTTCA
>JAWQUT010000051.1:1750046-1761686 GCA_033807755.1 Ellobium chinense | reverse complement strand
AAAAAAAAACAAAAAACAAACCATGTTTTATCATGCCTGAAAAGCATTAATTGCTGAAGGGTGTTGGAAGAAAGCAGTCTGAGAACCGCTGGCCCACAGTGCGAGCAGTAAACATGGAAACTGACAAAAGCTACCACGACCACCAAAGTTTTACGACTTTCCAACGGCTTATCTTGATGCGTGCACAAAGCAGCATTAGTCCGAAAACGGGACCGTTTTCTGAGTGCTGCCATGGAAATCCTATACCAGATCTGCTAATGAGGGATTTGCCAGACAAAAGTTCAAGCTGATTGATTTATCGGAGCAACACATGGCATGGATGGATTGTAGTTTTCGGTACGGATCGGTAGTTTGTCGCCCCTTTTTCTTTTTTAAGAATCTCTTGGTCTTTTGCATGTTGAATCATGCAGGCACAATCGTCAAGGTACTGAGCGTGACAGTGACATTTTACTTACAAACAGCACAATTGTCATATTTTGATGCGAATAGGGACCAAATTGAAACTTCCTTTGCTCAGCCATTTCGGCCTGAGGAAAAGAAAAAGAATCTGAAATTAAAATTTGTCCATGAATTATCTCATAGCTTCAAGATGGATGGTACTACTTTAATTTTGTGTGAGTGAACTCTTTAACTTTTCATCTTTTTTTTTTTTTTTTGGCATATATAAAATCCAGTCCACACTATTGCTATTCAAATGCCTCTGACCTACAACTCCTCATAACTCTTGACCATCACGCTATTTCCAATGAATCGTGTTGATCGGTTGATGCCTTGTGATGCTGAACCTTGGAAGGGTCTCGGGTCGTGGTACTTTTGCACATCATGAATTCCGTGCTCATTAAAATCTGCCAGAAAGGGGATGGTCATGCTGACTTTTATGTCCTTACAGAAGATCTTATAAATGATCAGAGGACGTGGGTTGTGACCCATTAGCAACAGGAAACATCTGGACATGGTTTGCAACTGCCGAGGGCAAACAGGAACTGAGAAAATTTGAGTTTGTTTGCAATATGTTTCTATGACTGCTAACCCATACTTAATGGTGAGTTCGAGCAATGCACACGATTTCAGAGTATCCAGTTTAGGCCACTCATTTCCCTGATTAGCCGAAGGGCAATATTTGCCAAGTGTTTTAATGTTTCAGAGGGTATTGTGGGAATAGATGTAGGGATATCCGTTAGTGGTGGTGTTTGTTTGTTTGTTTTCCGCATATTGCTGTATAATATATTATAGCTGCAAAACGACTGCGCTAATTTGAAGTCAACTGCAGTGAAGTCAACCTCATTATGTGGTATCATGTTTCACAGAGTGAGTCGAGCAAACTTTGGCAAGGAAAAATCAGCATCTTTTTTCTTTCACGTAGCCTCACTCTCTGTATGAAAAATTCTACAGCACTGGACATAAAAAGAACATTTTTATCTAGACGAGGAAGAATATCTGGTCATCAAATATTTAGTTAAGCCTCCCTTCATATAATGATAACGGGCGACAAATACAAGTATCTGGAATTCCGAGTCCTATTGATAAAATATGTCTAATACTACGAGCTATTGTGACCCACGATCGAAAGCTCAAAATCTGCTACAACCAGGGATAAAACAGGAAACCGTGTTGTGTGTACCACGAGTATAATATTACAACGCGCCAGACTGGACTAGAAATTTGACCTTTGGTTCTTGTCGCCAGATTCTATAAAAGCTTGGCCCACTTTAAAGAAAGGGAAACGAATAATCGAAGATTATATCATAGTTTTTCCACACCTAGAATACACAGTCAACATTACTACGTTTGCTCTAGCGGCTCAGCATCCGACACCTTTTTCAGGGGTGTGTTTGTTCACCTCTCACCGTTTCAGAGCGAGAATCAATGAGCAAAGAATGAATCAAAATGGCGCCTTCCACCCGGTGAAGACTCTGCAAACATCACCAGCGACATAACACCCGGCTTGAAATTGTTGAGGTCTTTTTGAACTCTTTGTAAGCGTGAGTGTTTCAGTAACTGCGCCGGCGTATTTTAGACAAGTTCATGAATGAATAGAAAGTTGCTCTAGAAATGATGAAGACGATACAAAATAGGCGTATAAATAGTCTCCTTTAATGAAATCTCTAGTATCTGTGTCAAAGTTTGTTCAGCTCGACGTGTCTATTTGACATGATAGGTGTCTAGTGAAGTGTCAAATTTGTCTTTGTACTCATATGTTAGCACACGTGTATCAGCCTCTAGTAACAGAGAAACTCACACACAGGCTGGAAAACGCATCGGATTTGCTTCGCAAATACGGTACAGACAAGCGATTCCGCTTAATCGCAATTTAGTCGTATTTTTTGTTTAATTGCAACATTTTGCAGAAAAAAAAGAGGACATTATTATAAAACCTTTCCCCGATTGACTGATTGCAACTTTTTCCCGTAGAGGTGTGATGAAGCGAAATTTATAGTACAATAAAGCGGACGATAAATTATGAAAGTTTTGCCCTGGGTGGGAATGGATGGGTTGGATTTGTGTGATACTCTTAAAGTTTAGTGCTGATCACTTTGTATGACAGCACAGAGGAAATGGATCTTAAGGTTTACAACACAAAAAGCTTCCAAACTACGAGCAAGGAGATTCGTAATATATGGGTGCCCCGTCCTGTGTAGTCACGTTAATGCTGCCCGTCATCCGGGTTAAAAAATAATAACAAAAATGTGATTAAAAGAAATCATTCCTTTTACGATGTCGACGCTAACATTTAATATTTGAAGAACAGTAAGTCACAGCGAGGGACATCTCAGAATGCTACAGTATGACCATTTCAGAGCTTCATGGTTATGGCAATTTCTCTCTTCGAGGGGAAAGATCCGGTGTGTAATCACTTCAACAAAATGTTACATCCTACAATCAAGCGTAGCCAGCGATAGAAATATAGCCTCCTCCATCGATCTAGATGTAAAAGTCATGTAAATGAGCGAATGTTCATACCACCCTGCGATCACAACGCGCACTCTACCCGACTAATTTAATCAGGATACGCGAATAATGCTGTCGACAATAACATAGCAATCACAGTTTACACTTTTTCTGTGCAGCGACAAAATACTGAATATGCCGCTGAAAACGAATGGTGGGTTCAGAATCACAGAGTTTTACAAATATCATTTTGTTGAATGAAAATTTCCTTTTTTTTTTAATATGTCAGCTTGTGAAAAATGCAATTTCATTCCGAACTATTTTTTCGTCATAGCGCTGCTTTCTTGTGAGCCGACGTTTATATCCAAAGGACTGAGGGTTCACCACCCAAGCCTTGCAAATGAATTGAGAACTTGCGCATTAACTATGGGATCTTTTACCATGGTAAGAATTATACTGATTCTGCTGCATGTTGAACGCTACTAGGGACGCACTAATCTAATTTTATGATGATAAGAAATCCCATCGTTAATGCCTAAGTTCGCTAACGACACCTTGCTGTTGAAGAGTCACTGTAAATGGTTTTCTTAAATGTAGGATATACATCAATGGGTAAACAAAACGAAAAAGAAGGTCATCGTCCGATGGTAAAGATGTCTTGTTCAATTATTGTGCTAACCTTGAAATATACAGGGGGTCCAACAAACTTAGAGAGGGCACGAGCTCTATAGTGGCAACAACAGCAATAATTTTATTGCCCTCCGAGCTCCAATAATTCGATTGTGCCCAAAACAACATCTGTTCTAAATAAGTAATAAACGATCAACTCCTCCCTTGACCACTTCTCTCTCCTCCCCCCCCCCTTCCTGGCTCCCTGCGGTTTTCTTAGCCTCGCATAACGTACTCTCCCAATATTGTAATAGTTAATTCGTTTTTAATTTTAATGGCCGGGGACACCGCTGAGCAATGGGTAGACCAAGACATCACATTCTTTCCCCTTCGATTTACACCCTTTGTCATAATGTGGTTAATTTGACGATTCCTCGCTACAGTCTGCCTAGCTAGCTATCTACCTATCTAGCTATCTGCCTGCTTGCCTGCTTGTCCGTCCGTCCATCTACCCATCCATCCATCCATCCATTAGTCCATCTATCCATCCATCCAAACATCCATCAATCCATCTGTTCATTCATTTATCTGTCTCTATCCATCCATCCATCCATCCATCCATCCATCCATCCATCCATGCGTTCATTCATTTATCTGTCTCTATCCATCCATCCATCCATCCATCCATCCCTCCATCCATCCATCTCTCCGTTCATTCATTTATCTGTCTCTATCCATCCATCCATCCATCCATCCATCCATCCATCCATCCATGCGTTCATTCATTTATCTGTCTCTATCCATCCATCCATCCATCCATCCATCCCTCCATCCATCCATCTCTCCGTTCATTCATTTATCTGTCTCTATCCATCCATCCATCCATCCATCCATCCATACATCCATCCATCCATCCATCCATCCATCCATCCATCCATCCATCTGTCTCTATCCATCCGTTCATTCATTTATCTCATCCATCCATCCATTCATCCATCCATCCATCCATCCATCCATCCATCCATCCATCCATCCATCCATCCATCCATCCATCCATCCATCCACCCATCGATTTGTCTACCTATCTGTGCTTGCCTGTCTGTCTGCCTGCCTGCCTGCCCTTGAGATATAACAATACTCATATTTCTATTCCACCAGGCCACCAACAAAACACTACCCAAGTGAATCACCGCGTCGTGGTCACCCTGAAGGAAAGGCCAGTAATTCTGACATGTCTCCTCTCATAAAACAACCCGTCGATAATGGCGGACGGTCTTGATGTGTCCAGTTGATTAAATTACTCACGTTTATGTACAGCTTAGCAAAATAAAGCGGCGTGACCGCTCATCGATTTCGCTATAACTCGCTCACTCTATGCCTTTAATTAATGTCAGCTCGCTGTATATGCGCTGCATGCCATTTCCCTATCGGAAAGCGTAGAGTGAGTTTTGATGAGAGTTAGTCTCGAGGGTAAAGTTTAGACTACGTAGGTTCAGGGTTGGACTGGTAGGGCTTGGGGTTTTCCGGGTTAGACGCAATTTTTGGTTTGGGGGTCTAAGGGTTGGAGTAATTTGTTAGTTTGGGGTCTTGCGGGGTTGAACGTAATTTGTTAGTTTGGGGTCTTGCAGGGTTGAACGTAATTTGTTAGTTTGGGGTCTTTCGGTGTTGGACGTAAAAATTTGGTGGTTTGAGGTCTTTAGGGTTGCACATAATTTGTTGGGTTGGGGTCTTTCCGGGTTGGACGTAGTTTGTTGGTAAGGGATCTGTAGGATTTTATGTAATTTGTTGGTTGAAGATCTTTCGGGGTTGGACGTAATTTTTGGTATAAGTTCTTTCTGGGTCGGATGTAATTTTTGGTCTGGGGTCTTTTGGAGTTGGACGTAAAAATAATTTCAACACAGGCAATAGCTATGGCGGATTGGAATAGCGAAAATTTACGAATGCATGGACCATATAAAGAGTATTATTTATGAGAAAGAAAGAAAGAAAGAAAGAAAGAAAGAAAGAAAGAAAGAAAGAAAGAAAGAAAGAAAGAAAGAAAGAAAGAAAGAAAGAAAGTAAGAAAGAAAGAAAAGGTCTCTGATCAGGAGAGTGAATTCCGAGCTTCAAGAAGTTTCAAAGCATCAAACGGCGATACTCTGCCTGATTGACGCTTTACTCACATGTCTCCCTTGATGCGCATTTGGTCAGAAATTCAGTGCCATCCTGGCCACTCTGGGGGGCTCTAGCCCAAACATCGACCGTCAGTGCTTTTGCCTAATTGACGTTTAACTCAATTTCAACTCGGCCAAGCAGAAATTAACTCTACATTAGAGTTTGGCACAGAAATCCTAATTAGTAGTCGGAACCAAGGGACGAGCGGCCAGCCGGCTAAATGAACAAGCGATTGGTTTAAGGTAGAGTACAGATTATAATGGGTCATCTCATCGAGATGTTCCAAGAATGCTCATCTCAAAAGTCTGTCGTGTCGCGTCGGCACGGACGGATTTTTGTACCCATTCACGCCAAAAATTAATTCTGGCTTGCTTTTGATCAAGGTACGTGACTCGTGTAGGCAAGGGCAATGACTCATCGCCAGACAGACCAGATCTACACCAAGAATATTAAATCACTGTCGTTCTCGTCGTTTTGTGTTATAAGTTCATTCATTTATTTACAAAGCCAAGCGTAAAATGGAAAATGCATACCATTTATACTGTATAGTCTTAACTGTTTAGTCTATAAACTGCACAAGTAGGCCTATGTGTATAAGTATATTCATAAGCCATAAATTGCAGTAGAGCCATAATATGATAACGGTATGGTTATAGAGGGTATGCCTATAGAGAATATGCATATAGAGATAAACTTCTAACATACTTACCACATACGAGTGTATAAGCGTGAAAAATCATGAGTCAGCCCTGCTCTGCTTCTATATTTTTTTCACATCGAAGGTTTCACATCCATTCGTAGTTTTATCCTGATGGTTTGATCCGCGATATTTTGATATGCAAATCACTCTCAGGCCACAATGCTTTGTATTAAACAATTTTAATGTGTTTAAATTTTGCTCATAATACTTTAAAGAAAGTAACATTCCCAGTTTATTTTAATCTACTGGTTAGTATTTTGACACCATCAATAAACTCCATCATCACAGAAGTAAATCGCACAGTTAATAAACTATGTAGATTCCACAAAATATCACTCTCCGGGAAAAAAAAATCTTGATGTGAAGATCTTTCTTACTATTGTAACGCGTACCTTCCTTCTGAACTTATGCGCAACTAGACCAGCGGCGAGCGAACCATGAGAAAATCTCTACGCCCAGCGCCTCGATGCGATTGGTTTACATCCACACCTTGCGCGTGACAAGGGCGGCAACTCCGGACAAAACAACTGCCCTAACGAGATCGTCTGCAGGTAACAATGGCCAGACGTGGAAAGTGCAGTGACACCTTATCAAAGTTAGCGGCACCCTGCTGTTTATCAAGACCCTTTGGACTTTCGTAAGATGGCGAGATGCTTTTGTCACGCTGCGGGAACCTGGCTTGATTTACTTCTGGTTGACCAGTGAGGAAAATCGCGTCCAAACCTACACAGTTTTGCAGGAGAATAGTTTTCGCAAACTCGACGTAAACTTGTTTTATTCGAAGGGGGCCTGACGCTTGAATTCCGATTCCGAAGTTAGGTTTACACTACGCAGTGAGACTGCATTGTTTATTTTGACAGTATGTTGCCCGTGGCCACAATTTTTTTTTCTGTTAATCAGAAACAACAACAACAAATAAATGGCCCGCTCAGACATTTTCCAAAATGCTTGGCATCCCGTCAAATCTGAGTTTCTAAACTCATTCATTTCTACATGCATGATATGAATGGTATTCAGAACCTACATCTCTCTTTCTATTCTATCTAAGGACATACAGTAAGAGAGTTAAGGTCTTACTTTATTTTTTTCCACTTCCCCTCTTGTTTTTTTTTCTTCTTTGCCTTCTCTGGAACACTTCCCTTCTATGGGTTTAAAGATGGTTTTCAATTCTTTTCATGTTCACTTTTCCGTGCTCAACATAGTCTAAACTCACAAAATCCACCCCGACCCATGTCCGCATGTCACACAGCACGTCTTTACCCTAACTTCCATTAGGCGTTCCCCAGGAGTTGGCGGCTTATCGCAGCCATGTTCCTTTCCCCTTGTGGACAGGAAGGTGGTTCTGATCAGTTAGCTATCTGCAAAAGGCGGACTGCTGAGACTTTTAATTATCGCTGTGGTGACCCGCGAAGTTGACATTACTCCAACTATAGAAAGGTTTGAGATGTCATAATTAGACAGGTACACAACACTGCATAATGATCATCATTACACCCAGTAGATACACTCTCACTCGTTATAACGAACCCGGTCGTCATGAAGATCTTGGTCAAGGGCTTAGGTTGTCGCTATAGCCAAATCACACGTGGCACTGAGTAAATCTTGAAATACTGGTCACGTTCGGACGCTGAGACAAATTACTGTAACCCTGAGACGTTCTGGGAATTCAGAAGCCAACAGTACAAATACGGTTCGAAAGACTCCGAAAGTCCGTGTAAAGAGTTAGGTTAAAAATTTGTATAATTACTTTCAGAGTGCGTGCCTTGAAAGTTTGTGAGAATTAAGATGAAGACACCGCAAACAATGTTCGACATAAGAAAGAAGAGCTGTCTCTTTTTTTTTTTTTTAACAAGAGGTAGGGTGGAAATTTGGTTATAGATTGTCTAGAGAGCTTGAAACGCTGTGGGAATCTAGACGCTGATACGATAAAAGCAAGGTTCCAAATAAGAAGAGCTTCTTGACTCTTATAATGAGGTCAGCTGGAAATTTGGCCACAGACTGCCCAGAGGGGAAGACCAACATTTTTCGTGACAGAGTTTGGGAGGACAATACAAAATAATTGGGCGGACGCGACTTAACAGGCAGTCCAGACCAGACTGAGTAGGTCAACTGACCAAAGAGGAACTAAGAAATAGTGACAGGAACAAAGAGAGAGAGAGAGAGAGAGAGAGAGAGAGAGAGAGAGAGAGAGAGAGAGAGAAAGAGAGAGAGAAAGAGAATAAAATAGAAAATGAAAATATGTGGCTAAATTTGTTTGTTAGTCTGGTATAGAAATTTACACCATTTGACGTAGAGGTATCAAATTTGATCCCAGTGGCTTCTTGAGGTCTCAGGGAATTTAGAGGGGCCCTCTAATATACAAAACAATACAAAACCTTGGAAATGAGATTGTGCCCTTATGTGACGGGGAACGACAGTAAAACGCAGGGCTGGCTGACATGTCATACTTGTCAGTTGCCAGTCGTGTACTGCATAACACTGCAAAGTTGCCAGGTTGACGTTATGATGCCAAACTCCTCGAAAGATCTGATCACAATAATTTTTTTTGTTATTTATAAGCAAGACAGCAACATGTATAAATGCGTGTTGGCGTGGCATCCGTTTGATTTGTTGCCCGATCTCCTTCCTTTTTTGCTGGGCAGTGCCTGAACACCTCCTAAAGTACAGAGATATCGAGCAAGTGACTTCAGGATATCGTATTATAACTACCTAATACTAACAGGGAAAGCAAGGGCTTTTAATATAAGAGGTTCGGAAAAAAAATGTGAAGCTGCTGTCCTTCTTCAATGGAAAGAGGACTGATTAAGGAACAACCCGAGATGTGAAGGATATTATGTTCTCGCCTTCCTGATAGAATCTGTCAAGGTTGTTACCCTTGTCGGTATATTTTCGGCAGTCTTGATGAAACATATGTCTGTTTGTGTATATATGTGTAGGGGGTGGGTGGTGNGGGGGGGGGGGGGGGGGGTGAAGAGGGGATGAGATTTAAAACTCTGTGTGAGTCATGTCATACTGTCATGTAATCGAGGAGTCAGTGTGATTAGTCTCCGCTATGTAAATGCCTCTGTATCGCTCCCTTCGGTTCACGCCTACCATACATCACAGATGCAGTCAGTGTAGGGGGACAGGGACAGAGTCACAAAGCAGACAAGTAAAGACATGAAGGGCGTGACCCAGGTGTGGGGAGGTGGCAGCAGGACATGTTAGGTGTAGACGTTAGCTAAGCTACCGTGCATTGTGACCTATGGTGAACTTATATGCTGAACGTTGCTTTTTAGTAGCTTGTCATCACCATCATCATCATCATTATCATCATCATTATTACCATCATCATCATTATCATCATCATCATCATCATCTTCACCAGCAGCAGCACACCACACTTTGAAACTACTCAGATGGCACAGCAGAAGTGAAACGTTTCCTTTGCAAACAGGGTCGGAGAGAGCTTTGCAATCTTTGTCATAGTCACTACTAAAAATGTCATTATTCTGGCTAAGATCAGCAATAATGGAATCAAACGTGGTAAAAAACAACAACAACAACAACAACAACAACAACAACAACAACAACAACAACAACTGTATCAGCTGTAGTTGTAGAAGTAGTGATAGTAGGGGTCAAACTGAATTAATCATGAGGCAGAAACTCAGTTATTTGCTGTATATCTTCCAGTGGCGGTGGAAGTCGTGGCTATGTATGTAATAATAACAGTTGTCGTAGAAGTCCATGGCAGTCATAACAGTGGTGGTAGCAATAGTGGTAAAAGTGGGAGTGGTTGTGGTAAAACAGATTCGTAGTGGAAGAGATTGGCCGTAGATAAATAGTAGTAGACGTGGTTATGGGAGCAATGTAAGAGGTATTTCTGGAAATGGTAAGGAGTAGTGGTATATATACTCACGGTGGTAGTAGAAGGAGATTGTAACTGTAGTAATAATAATAATAATAGTATGGTGGTAGTGGAGGTTGTGAAGGTGGTGGCTGTAAAAGAACAAAGTAGTATTTGACGTAGGAGAAGTGAAGTGATGGTGATGATGATGGTAAAAATAGTTGAAGTAGAAATAGTAGGATAATGCTGTGTTTACCTCTGATCTTAAGCCTTTATGGTAGCATCAATTGTAAAACTTACCTCAGTCAGATTCAGCCTCACTCGGTGGTAAGAAAACTCTTTGCTTTAGGTTGATCACGTGAAATAATTCAGAAGAGTTCTGAAATATAATGAAGAAAAAAAAACCATCTTGATTACTGACTGCTAACATGTATGATGTTAAATCACTCTGGCCACAAAACATAAGGGGGCGGAGACCGATAGTGACAACAAAGTAGGGCCTAACATACAAAAACTGGAAAGAAACATAGCTGTATAATGCGATTAAGCAAACATTTGTATGCATGGGTGTCTCTATTTTTCTCCCCCAGTTAAAGTATTACCTACAACCAAGTCGTGACATACACAGGTGTGAACAAGAATAATAATAAGCTAAACGCGATATGTAAAAGCGTCAGAGAGTACAAACGATGAATATTCAAAGCGCGCACGCACGTACCACACACACCCATACCCACATCCACACACACACACACACACACACACACACACACACACACGCACACACACAAACACACACACACACACACAGAAACACACACACACATATACACATTATATATAAAGTAAACATACCCACAAAGGTGCCAGCACATACAGAGATACACATCACAATGAAAGGCTATTTTAAAACAACCTTACAATATAAGTGGCACATCTATTACTTACAATGACCAGGTGCATGCTAGCAAAGAGAACGTGCTAATAAATCGGGAAAAGCTATCAAACTCTACTAGAAAAACAGCAGCAAATAGTCAACCAATGTTTACTGCCCGGTCCCCTCCCCCGCCACCCCAGTGACAGCAACAACAAAACAGCTTTAACTTGTGTTATGTACAAGACGCTACACTGTCACTGACACAACGCCAGTCCGAACGTCTTCACGAACCTCCGTGGGCGGCACTACCACAGTTGAAAGGGTTGGGTATGGGAGGGTGGACAGAGGGTGAAGGAAGGCATCAGAGGGGTGTTGGGACTTGAGAGGAAGGAGGAGGCGTGAAGGAAACGGATGCCGGCGAAAGATCCCATGAATGATAAGAGAATGAAGTTTGTTCCAGCCAACTAACAAATAAAAAAAAATGTTTAAAGGTTAATTTTGATAAAGTCCGGCAAACACAGTGGGATGTAAAGTATATTTAACATCTGCAGTGCAAGTGTTAAAGTTTGCTTTGAAGAATGT
>JAWQUT010000051.1:1715326-1749942 GCA_033807755.1 Ellobium chinense | reverse complement strand
CACAATTTTACACGTATTTGCCACCTTTGCATTGACTTGAGGAAGTCAGGAAAAGTACGCCAAGGGATAGAAGACGCCAAATGCCAAAAACAGAAAAAAAAAAAGAAAAAGAGAGAGAGAAGACGAACAGTAAACTTCTCATAGACAGACAGCTAATGGATGCGGACAGACAAAGACAGTTTAATGCCCCAAAATACACTGGGTGATGTACCAATGGTCATCTGTCACTGTCAGCTCTCAAGATGACGGCTAACTCCACTATGGGACAACGCCAAACATATGCATAGTCGGCTCATCTTAATCGAAATATTTCGGAAGTATTGGAAAATTACGATTAAAGGAAGTTGCACTTAATATCCAGTTACTTGGCTATATAAGATTTCATAGTTTTGTCCTATCGAAAAATCTTGCCACAAAGCGGAAGTTCTATAAACGGAATTTGATTAAACGGAAACGACTGAACATTATATATACAATAGAGGATTATGTTGTTTTGTTTGCTCGTATGTTTGTGTGGACAACTGTATATTTGGTAG
Organism: Ellobium chinense; assembly: GCA_033807755.1. Taxonomy (NCBI): domain Eukaryota; kingdom Metazoa; phylum Mollusca; class Gastropoda; order Ellobiida; family Ellobiidae; genus Ellobium; species Ellobium chinense. The sequence continues at coordinate 1,749,406 of JAWQUT010000051.1, read as the reverse complement.
AGTTACATACATATACAGTATAATATCTGCCTGGACACTTTGAATGAATAAAGCCCTCTAATTTCTCTGTACTTTGTGACTAAAGTTTACAATCTGTTTTTCGATCAGCGATGAAATCGCGCAGACCTGTAAACTGGTTATTTACTAATATCTCCAATTTCCATTATTAGGGTGGGGTTTACTTCAAATAAAATATCTTCTACAGAACATCCTGCTGACATTCACAATTCAAACCATTTTCCACGGGACAAACAATAATATTTCTCTGCGTCTGCAAGTGTCCGAGTAACATTTCAAAGACAGATAGCCTTTCCTAAATATACCTATTAGGAAATCAACCAAATCATGAACGTTAGGGTCAAATATCGTAAACATCACAGAGTCCTTTCTAACTCTCTCTCTCTCTCTCTTATTCTCTCTCCTTCTCCCTCTCACTTTCTCTTTATTTCCCTCTGTCTGTCGCTCTCTCGTTCGCTGGTACGAGGGTGAATTCAAATTGCCCATAAAGTACACAAGCATGACAGCGAGCTATCGATCAGACTTCAAAGACAGTTTTGTCTTAGTCACACCAAAAACTGACGTTCCCGGTATGTATGTGAGAAAGTTTTAAATTTTGCTGTCAGTGTCTCATATCTTTTCTCTGAAGTCAGGACCGTAACTACCATCTCCGCCCCCTTCCCCTAGCACCCCTAGTCTCTCAGTGCGGAGGATCCCTGAAGTCATCAAATTTCTATATCCCATTTTATACATTTTATACGAGAGCACGTCTAAAGATGAATACATACAAACAGGGGGGAGAGGGGGGAATGTTCAGTTAATATTGGTATTTTCCGCGAGAGGATCTCACATGAAACTCTTGTTCGTGGAGGGGAGAAGAGAGGAGGAGAGCGAGGGAGAGAGGAGAGAGCAAAGGCTTGGGGTTGGGATGAGGGGTGGGGGAGGGGAGTGGAGACTGGAAACTGGCATATTTCCCTGAACGTAGTATAGGCTTACATATTATATACGGTAGCCATTTAGCTCTAGCATTGGCGTAATACGTTCTGTCAGTCGATACCAAATTCCTTCACCGGCTAACTGGCCAGCTCCAGACGCTTGCTAGATAGCCGCTGAAAAAAAACCAAATATTACGTTATGTATACTCTTGAGGGAAAGCTGTTGAATTGCGGTCCTGCTTTTATCCTATTTTGACGACTTCATTTTCCTACGGACCTCCCATCTTTGATCTACATGTTTTCTGACAGGTGAAGGGTAGATTGGGACGGGGTCTTCCAACCATGATATTCGCGTACAGATCAGTGAACTTTTATGGGCCCCTCTCTTCTTTATCCATTTCATCATCTTTTATCCATTCCTCTCAATACACAGACATAGAAAAAAAAATGCAAAGTCTTTTTAACGTTCTCACAGATGTAACTACAGGCAGTATTGTAGCAAATTCTAAAGAAAACCTACAAGAACGCCATCAACAATAACAGCCATCGCCTCCATCACCACCACCATCACAACAACAAGAACAACAACAACAACAGCAACAACAACAACAAAATGGAATTCTGGAAGTTCATTTCCATGGAATTATGGGAAAGTTGCTAACAAGCTGATAGCGTGAGTAGACGAAGATTTTTGTTACGGACTTTTATACTATAAACGCTCTTGTCTTGCAACAAAAGAAAAGATAAATGCGATCAAGAGGATTGCTATTAAGCGGGACCGACTGTACTTAACTGTAGCTAAAACACAAGTTCATCCAGCGCATCCCGGAGAGCGATAAACCTCCCACATCGTTCGATTCTCGACATTATTTTTCCACCATCATGTCATTACTTCCACCCATTAACCAGCCATAGATCGCTTGCTATTTTGGGGAAGACGCATTTTTACACTAGAATGACAACATTAAAATACAAGGAGGTCTCGGCTGGCTTCTTCAGAGTTTCCTGAGACACTCTGGCCCTGACTTTTTACTGCCTGCTTTAGTCTAGATGGCGTATCTTAGCCAATGGGCTCAAATCTACATACATGTACTTTTATAACCAAAGCTACAAATCTGACAAGGGCCACGATTTGTTGTCTTATCGGAGTCATTGGTATTTTTAAGGCAGGAATGGAGAAAAAAAAAAGTTTGGGATCGCTTTCACTACATGGTAACAAAGAGTGCAGATACATATCTCAGTTATTTGGAGACAGCCTTTCAACTTTTATGTTTTCGAATAAACGACGCAATTCACTTTGTGATGTAAGGCATGTTGGACTGAAGTACATATTCTAAAGTTATCTTGGTTCCCTTTTATCCTTAAAGTTATAGACAAAGACTGTGGGTAGTGCACTTCTGAGACATTCTTAAATACGTAGTTTAGATGAATATCCGAGCCCAAGCATTGGACCCTTCCCACTAACAATCTTGCTTCTCTATGTATTTGAAAAGAAGTCCACAATTGATTCATCAATTAGATCTCGATTATCTATTATAGTCTATGACATGTTTGACTGGAGTTGGAAAAGCAGTCTCAGCTCCCACTTATTCTCAGAGTTAAAGACAAGAGCCAATGGTCCGTATCTCGCATTAACCAGCGCCGCGAATTTTGCGCTTTCGGATAAGTGTCGTCATTTACAGTTTTATGTACTTCGTTGGATGGTATACAAAACACAATCTCGGTTTCCTTTTATTCTCAAAGTTGTAGGTGTATATCTCAGCCATTTCTACATCTACAGTCCAGATGCGTATCTCAGGCCAGATGGCCAGGGTTTCAAGGTACGTTTCGAACAATTAAGATCCGCAATTCAAGTCTTTATGTAAGACATGTTACATCGGAATACACACAAAGTAGGTCTCGATTCCCTTTTGTTCTTTATGTTATGGACACTCCATGTCTATCATTCTAAGGTATCTTAGACCTTCTGTTCAGTCTCTTTAAATTTATAACAGAGAGAAACCGAGAAACGGACCAGGAATGTTCCTCCCTTTCATGGTTGCCAGCGATATCAGATGTGGGCGAAGCATGCATCAAAAGGTCCAATGAAACCAATTGTGCCCAAGGAGTAAAGTGAAGTGACGTGGAAAAAATCGACCATTGCACCTTTTCGGCCCGTCAGGAATTGACCGTATGGTCAAAAAGGCGATGCTGCGATACTGGTATGTTTCGACTGACAAACTTCCGAATTCCAAAAGCGATACTTTCTGGTATGGATAAGACCTACAATAGTTGAATCTCTTTGCATGTGATCAAGATATCAAACGTTAACATTAGCGTCCATTTATGTAATAACTAGAAGCGGTAATGGACGAGGTGGTTTAGATACAATCAAAGAATGGGAATAGTAACAGTGATTAAAGAAATGGAAGTTGCAGCAATTGTGCTGTTGATACTAAAAGTAACAAAGATGAGACACAGCAGCAGTGGTATTAGTGTTATGGCCTTGATATAAGCAGTAGTAGTTGCTATTGTTGTCATGGCTCATATTCCTTCTTTAATTTCCTCTGCTTAATTCAATAACATTTTTTAAAATTTGCATTATTACTATGCCAAACAACTGCTTGTGCAAATCCAATTACTATAATCGTAATTAAACTAATATGTAAGTCGGACTTCAAACCGTGAAGGAGAAGAGGAAAAGGATTTAAATAAGAGAGTGTAAGGTCTGATGACAGTTTTCCGTAGACACATAATCTAAAAGCAGAAAGATGGTTCTGAAATTCTCTAGATTGTTGCGGTGAACGAGAAAAAGGCCAACATGAAGGCCATAACGAGATCGTTCTTCGGTCACTTTGTGTCGTGGTCGCTTAAAACATGACGTTACCACATGTTGTGGAATTTCCTGTCCACGTCTTTGTCTTCAGTGACAACAAAGTAGCCAAGCAAATAAAAAGAACAAGTAGATCTAGCTTTTTGCATTCTTGGTGGGCCTGCTCACTTAGAAGTAATCAACTCCCTTTTAAATGCTAACAAGGGGGGAAAAGACGTTTCTGTAATGTTATTGTCTTTACCTGCATGCCAAATAATGATGCAGTCTGGTAAATTTGATATTCGGGCAAAAAAATATAAAAGCTTTAATCATATAGGTAATATATATATCGCTTTGTTGCAGTTTGGAGTCTCTGTGTTCCAAAACAAATAATACAGATATCGAGATTTGACACGACTTCCACTTGTTGTGAAGAATATCAATTCTGAAATTTAATACCGTTTTTAGTGTAGGTAGAGACAACTATCTGCATTAACAATTTTCGGTCAAATTATAACTTCCACCTTCCAATCCAAAGTCGACCTTCTCTGTCTGGACAAAGTTTGTTCCCAAGTTTCTATGGAAGAACGAAATCCCCTTCGTTCTTGAATTCATGAGGTAACAACTCCACACACTATATTTAGGCTACTCCTTGTAGCAGATGAAATTCATTGCGATGACCAGTCTATGACAGACTGTTACAATGTTTACAATAACCGTGAAGGACTCTGCATTTCTGCTCCGCGTAGTTCCCCTCGATATGACAGAGCAGAGACTAGTCTATGACGACCTGCCTGTCTACCGAAGGGCGTGGGAAAGGATAGTGTCAAAGTGTCTAAACACTTCACAGTACTTGTCACTTTTCCCTCCAAACTATGAATATTTTACCGTCTCATTTACCCACTTTAGTGAAAACAGGCGCTCTACCCCATTCGCGAAACACTCAGTACTGCCAAAATCTGATTTGAAAATCGATTGAGCTTAATGGGAGACCGTTTTCAAACATCGCTGGACTAGAAAATGGTCTTTAGAACCCATGTGTCGTTACGTGGCATCAAGAGGCAATCAACCCCGAAGAGCATCCGGATCACCGGAAATGAGCTGTTCTCGCTGTTTGCTGGACATCACGTGAAAAAGCGAGACCGGACATGAGGACTCCCAAGCCGGTCTTTTTCTCCGGACGCTGTCATATTAATGTCGGCTCTTTTGGGCTTAAAGTAAACTATTTGATGGACATCAAGTAATTAAAATCAAATTGAGTGGTGGTGAAGGATGCTCAGCAAGATGAACAACATATTGAGAGAAAGATGATATGACACGGTTATCAAAAGAAAAACGGCTATAATGGATTATATTGAAGTATGAACATTGTTCTTGAATGAAATGAGACTTTCAGCTCCAGTGCTTAGAATTACATAAACTTGAACGCACTTTCTCATACTCTTCTCTCCCTTTCCTTACCCCCTTTTTATGTTGCCTCTTCTCTCCCTCCTTCTCTCTCTCAATTCCTTCTTCTTTAGCTTCCTCCCTACCTTGCCTCTTTACCCTTCATATTATCATACTGTCTTTCATTCTTTCCCTGTTGTAAGTTTCAAGTTTCCACAGATACATTAATTTTATTTCCCATGCAAGCTGTTTACATCTGACTCCTTTGTTATAAGAATCATAAAAATAGCCCTCCTACTCCAAAATATCTTTAGGTCTGGAAAGACATATTCATAGAGTTGAGGAAAAATGCGCTGTCAAATCAGCGTCTTTGAGTTCCCTTTAAGTTTTGGCGGGGACGTTGCATTTAAAGCCAATATTTGAATATCTGGGCCCACTTTCATGGACCAAAATTCCTTACAAAAAAGAAAGAAAAAAAAATACTTCGCATGCTGGAATTTCTCCTTGACAACCAAAGTAGCATCGCCCAGGTAACCTTGGGAAAGACGAAGAAGGGAAGACATTGTGAATACTCTCAGAACATATGAACAACATCTCAAGAATTGTTTTCGGAAACAATCATCCTCAGTGCCGGCAGTCTCTCGAGTCGCCAAGGGGGATTAGCATGTTGCTAAAGAGAACAGCGCAGAGCCCCAAGCCGATGAAGCTTTTCGCCTCCTGAATCTCACGTACACAAACTGGAACAAAAATTGTCGCCCTTGAAACTTTAAAGATTGTTCCCTGTTTGGAACCTTTCGTATGCGACCTTGAAAAACAACATGATTTTGAAAAGAAGTGTGATCAATAGGACGTATGTACTGTTTCTTTCATTTTCCTTTGGGTGGTATGAATGTCATGGCCAGTAGAGGTGAGGAATGAGACACACACACAGAAAAAAATGTATTTATATAGCACGTCTGCGACATGCTGGAGGCTTTCATTATCAAGGTCACAGAGCCTAGTGTTAGCACTACAGTCTGACACTTCTGACTCTTGAATAGGATTTACCACTGAGATCACTGTGTTGTCTTTTCTTGTTTTGTAATTGGGAAACAGACAGGCGTTAGAGCAGAGGTCACTGTCTCTGTAAATTGTCGAAAAACTCGGATCAGTATGGAGTTATGAATGCCATCTTCATGTGTAAACTTCATTTGATTGCTCAGACTGAAATGTTTTGCAAAATTGGAATTTCTGTAACATGACATCATGAAAATTTTGTAACCGTTTGCACAATTTTAGAAGTACATAGATCTCTATGAATGTGTTGATAATAATCAGCCTGAGGAAAAGAGAGTATGACAAAGATGTAGTGCGCACAAAATTGATGAGAATGGTGTTTGACATTTGTCTGTATATGCCACGATAGTTCTGCTGTTCAAACCCCGCTTATCCTGTCCTTTTACCATTTTCATTGCCACCCATTAAATACAATTTAAAAGAGTAGAAAAAGTTATCATTTATGATGGACTCTGCTTCAAATCCCATGGCCTAGCTCTTTGTCAAACCCATAAAGCAGAGCTTAGAACGATCGATTCCGCTTATCCTGTCTACTCTATGGCAATGATTTCGATTTTTCAATTTGCCTGTTTGTCAGGACACATTGTTTCCTTTCTAAAATTGAATGCTAACAAATGCGGCTTAATTCTACTCCGACGACAGATATCATAAACGTTCTCTATCTAAACTAGCCTATCTAAGAGTCCATAAAGCCGCCTGTAAGTCCTTAGCTAATCCTCTATGTGCCACCAGCTATGGACTGAACCCGCCTATCCCAAATTTACCCAGCATTGAAAATATCCTTTGATTATGTAAAATCTTGTAATCTCAAGCTTGGCGTGAACAACATCCTCCCCCAACGCGATTCCTCCGACTTTTTAATCTATTAGTGCCGATTGCATGTCCAACGGAGGCTTTAGCCCTAAACCTGGACAAACATCGTCAGGGCGCAAAATCAACACATTGACACCTGTTTGTGGACAAATGATAAGTGAATGTTACAATCTGTGGTTGAGAGAGTGCGGGTGTGTGACACAAATATACGCAACCTACTGTGCCAGGTCAGGGGCATCGGTGTTGGAAGATGACTTTCGCTTCAACAGTTTTTTGTGTTGGCCTGGCCTTGTGTCTATAGGAACATTATAATAAGAGATGGGAAACTCTCTTACTCTGAGAGCAAGGCAACAGATGAATTTCAGATGAAGATATCCCCCGTGTAGCAAATGTTTCGGCCCTCTGACTTCCTGGCACTCTAAGGATCACGACTTCCAAGTGTCCATTGTTGACGTTGACGTTTTATTTATTTATTTCCTTTACACTATTAATTGTACGTTTTCATAGGCTTCGTTTCTTTACATATTGAGCACATCTTGTTGCACTCTACCATATCATAATTTCATAGGCTAAGTAACGGTGTAGAAGATAGACAATGTAAGCACTTTACTTATACATATATTTTATTTGTAAAGAGTTGGCTAGGATAAAACTTCCCCAAGCGGTATGCTGGCATGTAACGCTCCTATCTAAAGCTAGTCTGACAAACTATGAGGGCTATCGAGTGCGTTACTGGAAGAGTAAGAATATGCGATTGCAATGTAGAAGAAGGGACAAAAAGACATTCCGGTAGGAAAGAAAGAAAGAAAGAAAGAAAGAAAGAAAGAAAGAAAGAAAGAAAGAAAGAAAGAAAGAAAGAAAGAAAGAAAGAAAGAAAGAAAGAAAGATACACAGAATGGGCAAGAGCGAAAAAGAAAGAATGAATGAAAAAGAAAGAAAGCATTCCCCGAAAGCTTCTACAGGATGAACTGTATTCACTTTAACTATTTTGTAGTCTACATATATAATAATACCATCTCATTAAATATACAACTATAGTCAAGTCCACGTTGGTTCATACTATATGCGAATAGGGCACACGTATTTTTCTGCATTGCTTCGTGGACAATGTTTGGCATATTGCGGACACCAGCCCCTGAGTCACAGCAAACAAAAGTCATGCAGTCAACAAATCAGAATGTCTCATTAGCTACTTTTGTGGGTATTTCCGATTTAACTCCGCTTGTCTGGTCCAAACAGGGGAAACAGTGACGCCATGCTTTGTGACGCAACTTCCTGTCTGTGTAAAAGTAGACACCGCTAGTTAAACACTCTTCCTTTAAAGTGAAGTCACGTGTTGTGTTGATTCTTGATGTTTACCGTTACGGCTGGTTTACAGCTGGTATCCTAAGATTTGTGATTTGGGACAAAGCCTTGAATCGTGAGAAAGAACAATACTAGACACGGACTGAGAGGATACAGTGTTGATTCATAGGATTTACTAGGATAGGGAGGGCAAAGGAACTTAATACTACCTCGTAACTATTATTAAAAATGGACTTAAGATAGTTTCGTTGTTTGAGGATAACAAAAGATAGAAATACCACGCCTTTGTGTTTCATTCTATTAGGTCACCGTATCGATTTCTTTATTTTCTTCTTCTTTCTTTCTTCCTGTCCTTTTTTTTTTAATCTCTGTGTGTGCATATTTTTTTCTTTTTTTTTCAGTATGTCGTTTTCTTTCGATTTTTTTCTTTCAGTTCTATTCTTTCCTGACGTTTCTTTTCTTTTCATATTTTCCGTTATTTTCTTTTACGTTTCCCTCTCTATTCTGTTTGACAACCGTGAACCATCAGCGCGGTCCACCGCCTCAACTGTCTTCATGGACATCATCACCTGCTGAACACCACCATCATCAGCATCATCACCCCCATCATCACCACTATCATCATCATCATCACTACCATCAACCTCTCCTTGCCAATCATCCTAACCCCCCTTAAAGGTCATTCACAGGCCAAAGGAGACGGAGGACCTCCCCGAACCCCCCGTTGTTTCCACTCATTACGCCTGTCCACGCTCTCTGCTCCAGTGTCGGCACACGTCACAACACGTCCCCTGTTTGACAGCCACTCACGCGGAAGGGCCCCAAACCTCTTGCACCGACCACGATAACGTGTATTAACGGGGGCCCGCCCCTCGCTCATTACATTTTCTGCCCTCGGGCCCCGTCTCGGAGAAAGGCCCACCCTCTCGACAGCCACTTCTATCGCGAGCATTCCACTGCAAGGACCCTCTCTCACGACAACGGCTGCTTTCTGTGCTATGACCTCAAGATTAAAGCCTCGTTTTCTGCACTTAAGCCGCGACTTTTCTCATTTCTATGCAACCAGAGAGATCCATAGCCTAAAGAAAAAAAAAAAAGTAGACCTCGTTTGGAATGTCCGGCGATGTCTTCACACTGTCCTGTCAGCTCCAAGATGCTGTGGGATGAACTGATGCAGAATAGATTATTCTTGAATAGAAGATAGAAAAAGAGTCAAGGCAAACATGGCGCGAGACTGGTTTTTGAAAGATGAGATGGGGAGGTGAGAAAAAAAAAAGGTTGAAAAGGGAAGAGAAAAAACAAAAGAAGAAGAGGAGGAGGAGATGGGAAGATTAGAGGATAAACTCCACGGTGTGTCATGAGTGTTGCCGAAGACGTTTTTAAACTATAGAGTATTTGTTGGCCCGGGGTCCTCTTCTTCTCAAGGAAGCCTGAACTTGTTTCTTGCTTTCTTCCACTGCCTCTTCTTTGTCTCTTCCTTCCTTTGGTTTTCTCTGTCTATCTCTTCTTCTTTTTCTTCAAATTTACACTTTCATTAATAATCAATTACTACATTTTTATCGTGGATTTTTTTTTTTTTTTTGAATGCAGCTCCGCCAACCTCGTGAACAAGAGATCGGACTTTTGCAGTAAGTAGGTGAAAACTTCGAATAAGCGAGGTTTTACTGTATTGTAATTTGTACTTCTACTGACTTCCTCACTCGTCCCTTTCCCAGGTACATTATAGTCATAATCCTGCTGACGCGCCGTGAAACTCTAATGCCCCCCCCCCCAAATCCCTTACCACCTAGTCCCCCATTACCACGCCACTTGAAGGAAACAGAGGGAGACAGGGAGGGGGAGCGAATGCGGAAGAAGGCACACAAGCCCTAGAGGTGTCCTCAGGCGGTGTAATGATCTCACGGACTTCACTCCCGGGGTTAAAATCAGATTCCAGAAAAATCCTCACGGTCCAGGAGACAATCTGGAGATCAAGGGGAAAGACAATGTCATTTGGGGGGCGAAAGAGCGTATCAGATCCTCTTTATCATCAAATTCCATTTGCTTTAACAGCGGCATTGCGTCATTTCTGGCTTGACTTTTCGTTCCAGAGTTCTTTGTCCGCTTTCAATGAAGCGGTCCGCGATTTTCGATCATGTGGCAAAGCGTTTTGCCCTGGAGGTCTCATTCGGGTAAGATAGGAGAGAGAGGGCGGGTTTTGATACGATGAGGCGACCCGTTAGAAAAAGGGCGCTGTGCGGTGGCGACCAAGAGCGTAAAAAATGTTTTATTTCATGTTTTATTAAATTTCAGAATATTAAATGACAATGTGGCACTCTGTTGTCGTTTTGCTTCCAATTTCATTTATGGGATTCACTATCGAAAGAGAAAGTTGTGACTGTCTGCTGAAAAAAAAATAATTGTACTAATTATGTATATCTTTTAAATTAATGTACCAGCCCATTTCAACCCAGTCCTTAAAATGTAGAATAAAAGCAAAATTTATAACTGTTACCTCTGCGAGATATGTAAATGGGACACCGCTCATTGATGCCCGAATATCATAACTATATAGTACTGGAAGTTGAGTGATGTGTTGGACTAAATGGTCTGATGTAATATTCATCACACTTTCTACTCACCCCGTCTTTCTTTCTCTCTCTCCGTCTCTCTCTGTCTCTCTTTCTCTCTGTCTCTCTCCCTCTTTCACTCTGTCTCTCTCCCCTCCTCTCCTCTCTCTCTCTCTCTCTCTTTCTCTCTCTCTCTCTTCCTGAGTGACACACATATTAACTCTTTTGTGGCGCAATAGTTGTAAATGCATGCTTCCTTCCAAAATAACTGCTATTACCCAAACAATAGTCAACAGCCTGTCTAGTCCTATATGCAGACCTACCCGGCATTTAAATGTCATCTGACCTGACTAACTAACAAAGCACCCGGATATCCATTGAAGGCCCATAGTCCACTAATTTGTGCAGGAGTCCAGCAGGGCTGTTTCCAAAGGCCTGAGAAGAGACTACGTTCAGACCACCTGGTAAATTACGCGTAATTACATTGGTCAAGGCAGCCATCTTACGCTCTGGTGATTTCCACTTCCGGGTGACATGTTTCGGAGAATTTGATTGGACACTTTCTTGGTTGAAGGTCACGGAGGCGTTAGAGGAGCACAAAGCCATAGTGGCATGGATAAAGAGATGATAGTGAGGTGTGCACCTTGTCATCTTGGGGAAGTTTTCAGTCGATGTACTGATGCATGCTGTACGTTACAAATGGATGACATTTTCTGAGCATCAGTCTGTTTTCCTGTTACCACATCCCAGAGACAAAACAGACTTTTCAGTCAAAGTATACGAATTTCAGTACATGTATGGATGAGTTCAATCTTCATGCACGTTACATCATGGCGCTTTCATCTAGAAAACCCTGTCTGATGCTGTATGATTTATGCCTTAGCCTGACAAAGCAGGAACACCAACGAAAGCCTGCATTCATTAGTTTCCAATGAATTAAATTTTTACCCACATGTCAAACGTGACAGTATGTCTGAGGCTATATTGTTATAACTTCGTACAGAAAAAAAGGAAGGAAAAATATTTTCTTTCTCCCATTCAGAATGTTTTCTGTAGAGGACAGGGCCTATCTGACTGATGAAGTAGCATAGTTTTATTATGGCCAGTTCTAGATAAGGTGATACTGGAGGCGACATGGGTATGTGTAATCTATGTTTAAGTTACAAAATCCGAGGTCAGTTGGGTTTTTCTTTTGTGGTTTGTGTCTTTGTTTATTTAAGTTTTAACGTCACTTTTCAGCACAGATATGGCTACATTTGAAACGAAGGTTGAAAATCCACTAGGCCACCGACAAATGGGTGCCTTTGAGACTCCTCGAAAAATATCCAAAAAGAAATCCGCCGCTGGCGGGATTCAAACCCCGGACCTTTCGCCCAATGAGATGACAATCACTCTACCATTCGACCATCGGCCTGCCGTCTTGGAATGAGTAACTTCAACACTAAGCCAGTCCCGCAGATCTAACTACTGAAAATAAATCACGTGATTATTTGCAATGTGCTCGATTTCGCCGTAATTCAACGCCTTCCCTTTTCCCTTACCCCTTTTCTTTGTTAAACAATGACAAATGCTCACTCATTTACGGCGAAATCAAGTTCGTCCATTATTTGGACCATCTCCTCATGAATATTATCGGATGAGTGTGAATTCAAATTCTGATTACTTTCACCTTACACCTATGTATCAGCTAGACTTTCTTTGAGTCTCCCAAGTACCTCTATAGTAGTTGTCTGACCCACTTCAAATAGACATATCAAAGACCGATGTAAGTGTCCACAGTAGCCTATTTTCACTCAAGTACCCGATTGGGCTTTGAAACCACTATGTATTTTTTTTTCTTTTAAAGACTTCCCACCGAAGTTTGAAGCAGTGCAATGTAAAATTTCCACAAAAGTTCATTTTTTTTTTTGCCTCGTCCAAAGCAGGTAGCCGTTGAGATTGGACAAAACGATTTATTTCAAAGGGGATCTTAATTGCCACTATACACTAGTCGATTATCATGGTCCGACATCACACACAGCACAGTCTGTGTCTTTGATATGTATCGTTTATGTCTACTTTTCCGTTCGTACGGCGGTATTTAGTTTCCCACTTCACACTAGGCAGATAACGAGCGAGTCGAAAATTGAATGCACCAAATCTACCCGCCAGCTCTAAGGTAAATCGGCGGGTTTTCACTAATGGGCATAAAACCACCTGCGAGGTGGAACTTCCATTGTAGAGATAGACCAGCTTTCATATGATATCCTAGATAAAATTAATGAATGTGTGAAGAGCTGAATGCTTTGGACGGATTGAATTGGCGGCTAGTATTGAAGTCTTGATGAAGTAGATATGAGATTAAAATTGGTTCATTGTACTGTAAATATAGTGGATTACTTTTCGTTAACTAATCCGAGATGTCATAGAACTAAAAAAAAAACAACAAAACAACACACCTGTTTTACATGTCAAATTTTTGGATTTTGAAGCACAGTGGAAAACTCAGGTTATCACTTCTAACGTCGCGGCTATCAAAAATGTAGATTTCTAGAAGCATTCTTCTTTAGATTAGGCAGCAAATTCTTCACAATGTTTTGTGCTATGCTTTTGAAAACGCCAATGTAGCCTTTTTAGCCTGGTCTTAATTGTCTTTAATAGAAATATACATTTTAGCAGTCATACGAATTTTGTGGCAAACGATATGGTCTAGGTCGGGTGCAGCCTTGCATTCTCAATGAAAGCTGCAGACATGTAAGGAACTTCATTACTGTCAAAAAAAAGTTCTTTAAAGGTGGATCACATAGTTTAATCATCTCTTGCGTGCTCACCGGAAGTTAGAAAAGCGCAAGGGAACAATGATTTCCAATGGGTATTAACTCTTTGATGCAGTGACACTGTTGGAAATCTGCAGATCTGCACTCCACAATCTTGTCAGTATTTCCCACCTCATGGAGTGTATCAGCGGAAAAACACAATGCATAAGTGCGATTCCGTGTATGTCCCTAACAAAATACATTACCAGCTATACGGCTTCGTAATCTCTCTCTCTTACAACATTCACGAAAATTGACATTACAGCCACCCATGAGACGACGAGAAAAGGGCAGCAAGTAATCCCCACTCCAACACCTAATTTACAGGTAACAAAAACAGATCAGGGACCAGAAAATAGGAGACATGGAATCCAAGACTCTGAGGGATAATATTTGACCCCTCGCGCCCTTCCACCAGGTTTAATGACTATCAAACAGAGTCAGAACTCTTCGCTTGTTTGTCTAGGAACTGAACTGTAACAATGGCTCTCCGGACACCGATCTATTTTCCAGCGTGAAGGAAACCAATTTTCTGCAGACCAATGTTGCTACAAGGCTCGAGACTTTTGTTGCTTTGGACCCCGGTCATTCTTTGACTGCTGTTTAATTTACACACCTGCCCGGTTGCCTTTTTCTGTCTCAAGAATTTTCGATTTCTCTTGGGGGCTATTCTGTGGATGCAAGCCTCTGTGTGTGTGTATGTGTGTGTGTGTGGTTGTATGTTCCGGCCCGCGACCCTTTATGGTCTTTATGATCGTGGGACCCCCACAGAACTTTCGGAACGTCGTCGAGGGGGTTTGGTAAGAGGGCGCTGGTAATTGGGCAAATATAGAATCGGAGTGTCAAGGCGCTGACGAATCAGGTGGAATTCGTTTGAATATAAAGACAAGCTGAGGTTGGACTGGGTGTGGTAATTGAAGTTGGGGTAGTAGTTGCACTACTTGGGAGAGAAGTTGTAGCGGTACAAGTAAAAGTTACCGTAGAAGTTGGCACAGTGGCGAAGGAAGAAAGAAAGAAAGAAAAAAAGAAAGAAAGAAAGACTAGGATGAAGGAAATACCGATATAGTACACGTGTAGTGGCCCATTACAATTCCCATTTAAGTGGACGAAAAATTTCATACAATTATGCTACTGGCTGTTTGACTCTGTACATAGATATTAAAAGATATTAATGTGGCAAGGAAATTTTATAGAACAGGTTAAATATTTTAAATTTCAAATTTTCAGTCTTCTGGTCTTCTTCATGAACACTGTATGACGCAACAAACTGAACAAAGGCAAGGTATGATGAGTCTCCAACAAACGTCACATTATAAACACAAAACAGCTCACCACTTAAACTTAGAAAGTATTCAGTTGAGCATGGGAGATATTTGGTGAAATTTGTAAGTTACATCACTGACTGTGTAGACAATGGCAGCCATCTTGGACACTTACTGTAAAACTGAGTAAATTCGATAACGTATAGCCTGAATTGTTTTGTAGCCATCTTTTTTGGTGCTACTCTATGAAACACGAGAATCAGATTTCCTAGACGGTGCCTTGGCCTAATCTCCGACTTTTCTCATCACAAAAAAAACGGCGATAAGCCGTGGCGTATATGGCAAAACATCGTCTAACAAAAACTTGAGGTCATAGATAACCACTTCATACCACGCCCTTAGCTGACCCCGCAAAGTCGTGTAAGATTTCTTAAGACGTTGGCAACCAGAAACATGAACGTTTCAAGTTTCTCCATTTAAGTCACTACAACTATATCAAACTTGCCTATAAACGTCAGCCCTTAGTAAAACAGTGTCTCGACCCTGGCACAAGGGGGGCTTGATAGGGATATTAATTTATGGTAGGCATGGCGCTATGCTGCGACTGGTAGATCCCGTGTAACTCGAGATGTCCAAAAATATTTCAAAGTCAGTGTCAGATTGTAAGGGCTATAGCTCGCGGAGGTGTAAAGTTTACTGGCACAGTACCAATGATATTGTGTTAGAATGCAGTCGATTCCATAAAAGCTCAACGCCTCTGGAATGTAAATTAAAAAAATACTGACTAAAAGAAGCTGTGATTATCCACTGACTTTTGTATGTAAGCTTCTATCTTAAAATGGTTGCCTTTAGGCGAAAGTTGTGATAAAGCGGAAGTGACTGTAATTAAAATGTACCATCAAAGAGAGAGAGAGAGAAAAAAAAGGAAGTATTGTTTCTCTGGTACCACAGCGGTGGCAGTTTTGTGTTAATGTTTGCCCCATAAACTTATTTTGATATAGTATATGATTGGCGCTATATGACAGGGTTGCTTAGTGCGCTCAACCATAGCTGTTAAATATGTCTAGATCAGTTCACAGAACAGCCATTAAACCGCACGCAAAGAAACCACCAAAAATGTCATGGTACTTACATAAAGTATATATCACAAAATTATGGCAACAGGTACGTTTCACGCCAAAAAGCGCGTCCGATGCGTTGTTCTTGACCACTGACGCAAAGCCAGGTCAGCCTGCGAGATTTAAAGCAGCACTTGGTGCCAAAAAGTACGCTGTACCTGTCCCAGTGATCCCTGCTGGGTGCGCACAATCATTTTGATACGGGTAGTTGATTTCAACAAAGATCTACTAATGGCATAGGAAGTGATGCTAATGGTAGAGGCAGGCGAGTATTGTAATACATGACATGTCAAAGCTGGCTGGCAATAAACGTGAAATTATAGATCGGATGGAAGGTTTAACACCGCATCCTGCTGGTTTTTCACAGGACCTCGAATAAAAAAAAAAAATCTCCGTCCGGTTCCTCCCTCGTTCTAATGGTTGTTCTGATTACGGTCTTTTCGGTTGATAACCGAGTTTTAACACGTCGTTCGGTGATATGGTACCCTATTCTTTCCTCGTTTCCTTTTTATTGGATGTCTGTAGAGATGGGAAGTGGATGAATTATACAAGCAAATACCATATAGCTTTAAAAATTCGTGTCACCAGCTCTCTTAGCTACAATGACCAAGAAAGTAGGGTGCGTGATCAATCCAGCTATGCTATACCTTCTCTCTCCCCTCCGTTTCTGGGTTGCTTTTCTTGTTCAGCTAATCTTGACAATTTTTTTTCTTCAATCCGTCGATGTTTGTAAAGCCAGGCTTCCAGCTCAGACTCCGTGGTGTGAAAATCACCCCCATTCAACACCTTCTCAGGTCCGCCTTTTCTCTGTGCCACCCCCATATTAGATACGGGAAGAACCCTGGTAAAAACCGATTATTGCCGTAATACAAGGGGAGGCAAATTACCTCGGTGCCTTTTAATTTTTTGACGGGATTGCAGAAAAAGGGACGAACGTCTTCCAACTTTCAACGTTAGAGATGCGTGACACAGCCTTAATAACACCCTAAGATATTTTTACGGCGCTAGGATAATTAGGGGGCGGGTGGATTTTCTATGGCTTCACCGTAAAGTTAAATCCTTTTATGGGAGACAACCTTTGTGGACGGGCCGGACGATACGCGTCAAGGCTTTGTGGTGGGCAAACCCTAGCCCCGTTATTAGAACCCAGAATGAGGGATTTAGCCCCATCCTTTCAGCTTTACCCTTATGCTGCCTGACATGGCGAGGTGATAACGAAATGCAATGCCTGGATTTCACCAATGCAAGGTTTCCTCATGCACTGACATGCGATCTGGCTTCAGCATGTGGAGTCTGAAATTAAACTGCACTCTCCGCGTTGGCTGGCCCCGCCAGCAGATTCTGATCAGTTCTGTTACGTTTAGAATGTGCGAAGATCGATGGAATGACGTGCGTGGGGCCTTCTAGGGTTTCCATGATCTGTACTGAGCTTGTTAAGACCGTAATGTAAAGTGAAAATATCAGAGTCTTCTCCATATTCACCACATCTGCGTAGACACATCAATAAAATGCTGTGCAAGTCTACAGAATTAGGCAATGCTTACTGGTACAACGACTCTCGATGACAGTTTCTGCCAGTACTGTTTTTTTTTCTTTAGTTTTTACTTCTTTGACTCTGAATTGTTGTCAGGCAAAATGCTATATAATATTGCATCTTCTGAAAGCTCGGTCTTTCTTCATCAGAATGTGACAAATTTCCGTGTTTCCCATGTTACGTAATAAAAGAAATGTATCGTGAAATCAAGGCAGCAAGATTACTTCATTTGCAGCGGTTGGATTCAAGGTTGCACCGCGAAACAGCGCTCTTTCTGACATCTTAAGTTCGCAGAACAATAGTTCATGAAAAAATGGAAGCCCATCCGTATTCTCACAGCAGTTTTAAGTATTGATCAATTAACAAATATTGGCCATGAATATTACCATATTGATGAATCTAAATTTCCTCCGTCAGAGAAGGAGGTTTTGTTTTTACCTCTGCAGATTTATATCAATATCACGTCATTGAATTTAACTCGTGCGCCAATGCTGTATTATGTATAAATCATGAAGTCGCACTTTGGGGTCTGGCAGGAGGAAACTACTTTCCCTTGCATTTTATTTTTAAGAACAATACTGAGCTACATAGATTTATGGTAAAATCGCTATGTATTTTTTTTTTAATGCCAGTTTTCGAAGGCGTACAAATCAAAGCTTTTTTTTCAGTTTCATTTTGTTTATTTAGGCCAAAACCAACCTCTAAGCAACACTGACGCTATTCCATGGTCTTTGAAGGGGCGCTGTACGGTGGTGACCCTTGGGTCAGAGGCACTATGCCATAGACCTCTCGAATTTAACGTGTTTTGCTCTTGAATTCAGGATTGCCACTAGACTCCAACTCACCCCATACCTTATGAATCTTTGATAACAAAGAACTCGAGAATAACATCAATTCCCCATCTAATGTTTTTACGGTAATTCGCGTCTCAGGTACACTCGGCTTCGTTTAATCGGAACTCCTCAAAGACGCTTTTAATAAGACTTGCGATTATCCATTGACTTATGTATAGAAAATGCCGAAACTTAGCCTAAGTTGTGAGTAACGGGATTGCGGCTATAAGGGCTTGAACGTATTCCGCATTCAATTTCTTGTTTAAAGTGGCAGACAAGGCTGTTTTCGAACTTTAAATCAAGCCAATCCTTGGTTTTAACACTCTCAACTCCCACACTGTTGACAGAATTACCACCTTCTTAATGGCATGTAATAGCACAATGTGATTCACGCTAAAATGGATTGTGTGCCAGTTCTCAATTTGTAACTTGCACTTATCCCCTTGTAAATTGTCAGAGACACGTGTTTTACTGGCCTTGAAGAATGGCCTTAATTGAAAACCAAGAGCAGAAGTGATCTACTTGCTAGTCTCTTGCCAGTTAAAGTGAACAGCGACATAAACCTCGTAGCCGGATTCGAATGCCGAGGAGAGGGGATGAGAGATATTCATGGAATCGTTTCTTGATTCTGCATGGTGTGTTTTACAATCTATGATTATTTTAAATAAAACTCGAAGGTTTACACCTGCACATTTGAATAGGGGGGCCAAATTTTAATATAAAATAGAGATTTCTTGTCAAAAAAAAAACCCAACTTTTTTTTTTTCGTGTAAATCGAATGCTAAAATTGGTCTGGATTCGAACCTTGCCCATCTCCACTCACCACCCTTTCCGACGACCATCTGGACCAGACCACAAGTGATGTCAATTCAGATTCTCTGTTTGAATTAAGGAGAAGCACCTCAAAACTGAAAGCTTACTGTAATTTTTTTTTTTTTTTTAAACTGCAAAGAACAATAAAAACTTCATGAAAAGACAACTTTTCTCCAAAACGTTCTGTTACCGACCATAAATAAAGATGAGAGATAAACAAGAAACTTAGAAATGTTGTCTTGATCTAATTTGGGNCCAAAAAGTTCTTGACTGCATGGTCTTAAATTAGTGGTATTGCGGAAATTTCTAAAGTTTCGGAAAAGGGAGAAAACAAATACTCTCTCCAGATCTTGACAATGCTATTTCCTATGTTCAAGTGGCAAGTACTCTAAGCGCAATGCTTGTTCCGAAGCATTGGTTGTACAAACTTCTATACTTCTAGGTTACGCCTAGCAGCCTAATCAGTAATACTAGTAGTAGTAGTAGTAGCAGTCAACATCGAAGGCAGCACGAATTTGACCTTTCACCCATGCATGAAGGTAACTGTCAGCCGCCGATTCGGACGGCGCGGCTAAAAATAGATCGCTAGGGGCACTCCGTTTCAGCGAGCAGCGATCTGAAGAACCCTATAGCAGTCCTACACTATGGTGAGTCGTCATTGTTCGTACTCAGATTCCATAGCTATTGGTTCTTTGAACGGTGTTCCACTGTATGGCGCGACTGCAAACTTAGATCATTTGAGCTCCATTATTTCCAACCATTTCTCACCACTGCTAGAGCTGAGTGTTGGTCTTAAATTTGTCATCATTAGATTGGAATTCGCATGATATCATGGTATTAATCTGGCACAACACGATCAACCTCGTATTACGGCGGTGTCCTGTTGCTTCATGACACATGACATTGTTTTTCTTTATGTGATCGGCACCGCAGGCTTCACGTAGGCATCTCGCAGCACATACTTTGTCATTCCTTTGTGAAAATACCATGCCAGTCTAGATTTTATACAGTGCTTTTCCGCTGTTACGGAAGATGGATGAGACGGAAGCGAAAATGAAAAAAAAGTTTAGACAGGCCGATAAATATTTTACTGTGATCAGATGGACACAATATTTATTATTATTGTTGTTGTTGTTGTTGTTGTTGCTGTGGTGGTGATGGTGCTGGTGGTGGTGGTGATGCTGCTGCTGCTTCCGTTGCTGCTGATTTTTTAACTCGGTGTAGGAAGTCATGAAAATGAGGCATACAAAGAAAGAAAATGAAAATAAACTATTCATCACGAACTTTGGGAGACAGAAAGTGACGGAAAAAAAAAGGTTCGCAAATTTATTATTCTTAATCCATAAGACTGAACAAACGCCTGTTTATGGAAAAGAAATCTAGCGATGGTGAGTGTTTTGCATACTCAAGTAGTGGATCATCACTATCGGTCGGAACTGGAAGGAGATCAAGTGTTGACATTGCACTCAGTGGTGTTTGTTAGGACATATTATTTGCCAAAAAAGGATGGCACACTCGACACTGAAATGGAATCCTGAAAGGCACGGTACGCGCACACTACGTGCTGAAGTGGTCACTGCAGAAAATGCAAATACGACGATTGGATGATAGGCAGAGGCGTAGTTCAGAGGTTCGTGACTCCTCTCACCCTCTCTCTCTCAGATAATTTGAAATGGGGTAGACGCCTTATCAAATATTCCTACCTCTCATCATATTTCTCATCCATTACAAGACGTGAAAAATTTGAATAGCGAAAGTCGCCCCGTCTCTCTCCCTAGTCACCCACACTTTAGAATCAGATACGCCTACGATGTATACTTAACATTCTTTCAAAAAAAACTCTCCATTTCTGTATGATAAAAGCATGAAGAAGTGCACATAGATAAGATGTAGACTGTATTAAGCATACAGAGAACGTTTTTGTCTTCTTCAATGCAGAGATGCGACAATGAAGCTCTTTGTTAGAGACAGTATCGCCTCAGCATTTTTTTTTTTCGAAATCTGGTATTCACATACTAAAAATTAAAAGATGTTTTTGAAGACCTATTTGACAGTGTAAATATGCGCCACCCTCCTCCTATATGCAATTGATAAAGCACGTTTACATTCTGATAAATTCTTGAGCTTTGAATTTTTTGCTCAACCCAAATGATTTAGTATTTATCCTGCTGCGTAGTAAAAGCATAACTAAAATTAATTTCTGTATGATTATTATGTTGTCGGTTCCTGGCCCCTTTAACGCTAATTCAAAGTGAGTATAGAAAAGCTGCAACGAGATGGAGATGATGTGTCATAATTATGTTGCACATATGTTGCAGGCCTTTTATGAAATGTATTCAGGCAAGGACCTCTATGCAAATATAGGAGTGTGGATGTTTCTAAAGATGGGGGTGATACTGTATTAGGTACGAATGAGTGAGGAGAGAAATATTCGTGTAGAGGTTCAAATTATAGAAGATTACCGAAGAGCCTTTCTATTATCAAGAATGATGTATAATGAGTACATAATTAAATATGTAATATGTATAGATGATACACACACACAATTACATCAGAGTAATTTATAAAACTTTCTAGGTCGGAACTCTTATAGACCATTATTGCACGCGCATATGATATTTCCTGGTAATGCCATAATATTACACACTGCAAATTTTCAAGTCCAGCTCATAAAGTGCAATAGAACCATAACATGAGGAATTATCATAACGCATGCCCACGTTTGCCGTAAGGGTCCGTAAGAGATGCGAACGTGAATATAAAAACTATCTATTAGTTTATGACTGCAGACTGGGTTAACAAACTCTTGTTTTATGGTTCATTTTATGTTGCAGGTTGACACGAAACTTTTTATTTACGCAGCGATGTCGACTACAGACATTAAATTTTACATGTGGCTGAACGCTCCCAACAAGTGTATAACATGTACTTGTTATGTATGTCATGATGGTGGTGAGCAAACATTGAGGGAGGCGGCACCGTTTGCGTTTCCGCCCTGCAATACCTGTGGCCCAGACAGGAACACTAAGACATCTATGTAAATATAGGAGTGATACAGGAGTGTGAATGCTTTTTAAGGGTAGGAGCGATACTAAAATGAGGCACGTTTCTACCTCTCTTTGAGATGGCTGATTCAAAAGGATGATGTTACGGCGCAAATGGTTTGTGTCATGCAAGGTTCTGAGACGCCCACTCCCAAGAAGAAGCTAGCCTTAACAAGTTTCAGGGGTAAGAAATACTGAAGGAACTACCACTAGATCCTCTTGCCCACCCCCTCCCCCCTTACATCTAAAAGTTTCTTATGTTTTGCAGGTATTAATCTTTCCTTCTGACGACCTGGAACATGTAACGAATATCTAACGAGCTCGAAATTATGGACTAGTCCTCTGAATATTGAATTCGTGAGTTTCTACAGGGGATTTATTTGATTAGATAGGAAAATCTGACAAAACGATTATACTGTTATAAGTAACTGATATACGTGCTTCAGTGGGTGGGCTTAGAAGTAACAAAACAGACAACATAATATTTAATAACATGAGGGAGTGCGTGCGGCCAGTAGATAGATAGAGTGCTCATTTTTCACTTGCAAAACAACCTGTTTCTACTTTTTTTTCTTCTTATCTTATGGTGATAGAGTGTTTCCTGTGTGCGCGTGGCTTCTCAGGGCGTATGGCGAAATCACAATTAATGACCAACAACATCCTGATATCCTCCCAAGAATTTTGTGATGATGAACTGTCTTCAGTGTTTCTTCTATGGACATTGTGCTTCCCTCCTCCCTGTCCCTCTTTTGAGAAATATATAAATACATGTATATCCATATCGCCCCTGAACCGCCCCTGAACCACTAGACGTGTCATGGTAAAATCCCTCCCCTCTTCACCCGAAACAAACTGCTCTATCCCACAACGGCGGCGTCTCATCTCACCCCCTAGGGTACGAACTTCTAAGTCGCTGGACCATCTTGTCACTGGCTGCCCCGTGGCGTGGGGATTTACCTCGGCATCTTGGATGACCAGACTGACCACTGTAGACGTAACCCGACGTGATTTATCTACTCTTCGCGGATTAAAGGGATTAGCGTGGCGGATTAATATTCTGATAGAGACAAATTGTTCTGGACTATCTCTCGGATGAGGATGGAAGTCTTGTCAGTTTCTTTTGTTTTTCGACCATGTTCTTGGTATGTTGCATGTTCAATATGAAGATGCTTCAGAGTGGATGTGGGGGGTCTGTCCAGCTCAGCTAGCAAGTGACTACAGGAAAGCATCTTTCTTTTGATAGATCGGCTGGACTGTCTGGTGGATTGCGTCCCTCTTTTCAGCTGACTTCTTGGCTTGTCTGTCTACGTTCAATAAGAAGTTGCAGTAGAAAGACGCGGTTTGTTAAGCTCCACTTGCAACATTAGAAAGACACCTACGGAAGGTCTTTACCGTACTGGATCCTGTCATGTGTCATATCTTAGTTAACACTGAGCACACATAAAGTTCATTCATAATGCTTTTTAGCTGTAACTTTTATAGGGATGGAGCAAATGTAGACGTCCACTTGTCGTCCCTGTTACTATTCTTGTTTTATTGTTCAATATAAAATTAATACGCAGTGGGATGCATTTGGTTTCGTTTTATAAAATTGTGAAGCTATTTTTTCATGAGGCGTAAGTTAATTAATATTAAAACGTATATGTTTGACATCGTAAATGTTACTTAAAGTCAGAGGGAAACCACATCTATAGATGCCTATGAATAACCTCCTCCCTCCCCTTTCCCTTAGGACACATTCTAAATTAGGATGACCAAAAGACACCATTTGTGAGATCCTCTACCAGTACTGCACTGACCTAGATCTGGACTATAGCTGATAAAACAGAGGTAGAAAAGAAGACTGAGAAAACGTGAACAAAAAAATAAAACAACTAGCTACAACATCAGTCAGAACAAACAGTACAAGAACAGACGCAACTGTTAAGGATTACAAATTAGAGTTCATCCTTTTTGGGATCCGCATCTTCAAGGAAATCCGACTGTTTCCTGCCCCTAATGACATGCGACCACTGTCGTATCACGTTGTTACAAGCACTCAGTGATTCGTGAACAGAATGTCCCAGAGGAGCAAGACCGAGGCAGAGATGTTCAATCCAGTCCCAAATTAATGGCTAGGCTTACTGGCTTCCGTGGGTGGGATTAGAAGTAACTGAACAGACAACATGTTTTTACGTGATGGAGTGCGTGCAGCGAGTAGGTGGTGGTTAGACTGCTCATTTTTCACTTGTAGAACCACTTCACTTTCTACTTGTTTTCTTGTCTAATGGTGACAGTGTGTCTCCCCTATGTGCAAGGGTCCCCCAGAGTACACACCAAGACTTAACAAACTGAGCTGTTGCACTCAACTCCGCATAATCGCAATCAGGATAATCGCGACGGCGGCTTTATAACAACAGTTTCCATTAGAAAAAAAAAGCTATATTTTTTATGTAAAAGTCACCGGATAATCGAAACTATTTAATCCCATGTTTCTTCAAGCGCTCAAGGAATTGCCATTATGCGGCGTTGACTCCCTATTTTTTTCTTCATCAATCCGAAGGACGGTAAGCACTCTTCGATTGAGACGACAAAAAACTCATACAGCAGAACCTGACAAACTCGAATTTTTGGGGTCCATTTAGGTAATTAGAGTTCCTGAAGTATTTGAACGTATGAGGTAAATTCAGTACAGAAAAATACAACAAGGGATCGGATTTTTGCAATGCATGGGTGAGGTTTGAGATCGTGAGATTCTACTGTCGAACCATCGGGAGAGAGTACGGAAGAGGGGTCTAGGATCTATTGGCTGTAGTGAAGCAGTAGAGGCAGGCGAGATGTGAAACTGCTTGCGCTCATGCTGTATAGAATGTAGTACCGATTAAACTGACGATTTGCTGCAATACTCCCGGAAGCGGTATTGTGGGAATGTACGTTAATGTTGTGTTGTATCTGTAATTGATAGCACGGCCATTTTTGTTTGTTGTTGCTATATTTAGACGTTCAGGGCTGAAACGGTAGTATATGAATGACTGGGAGAAATAAAATTACAAAATAAAAGTTTTGTTTTCACCAGCCTAAAAGTATGAGGAGTGACGCGGCAGCCAGACACGAAATGATAATGTTTGGAAAGGCGGTGGGGGGTGTGGGGGGAGAGGGAATGGACATTTACCTTCCCCCGAACTTCATTTCATTATTTAAATGATAATGATAACAATGCCATCCTTCCCCTCCCCCTTTCCTATAGTATCTTATATCAATCTATATATGTAATATATACAACGTCCTACAACAGGCCAATTTGGCAATAAATTTTATGAGTCCTCTCTAAATTAATAAAACAGTAACAGTACATTGATAAAGTCTGTTTCAAATAGGTTTCCGAAATATGATATTTCGACAGGTGGTACTGGTTTATATTATGACGACGATGATGATAATGATAATGATAATGTAATATAATATTGATGATACCAAAAAATGATAACAATGGTAATATCATTAAATAGGCGGGAGTTGATGTCCCCGTCACTTTGACACTTTTCATTGGGGACGGGAATTTGGTTCTGTTATAAAATGTGGGTGGTTCAGGTAGTGCTTATTCAGAACGCAACGTGTCGCCCGTTTCAATGACCGAAAAAAAAAAAGAGAATTTCTATTTTCAAACTCGGATCTGTTACAGACCGTCATGGCAGGAGTAGACATGCGCCTTTGATATTTCATGACGTTTACATCAGATCGTTCAGAAGTAGATATGAAATTCACAACTGATTCTAGTTTGTAACGTGTAATTAAACAGTTTGATCGCAATACCAGGAAATGCCCTATGTGCTTGTCTACCTCTGCCATAATCGCTCTAGAGTTTCCCACTTGAAACAAAAAGACTATTACTGCTGTTATGGTAGTAGATATAATATATACTAAATCGCCATGGTTATTAGCGATGACCGTGATAGTGATGACATTGATATCGTCATATCTACAATTACATTGAGACAACCCCAACTGGTTGTTATTTCTCACCTGCTTTATTGTTGTTGATGGCAGTGGTAGTGATACAGTCATGGTGGTAGTGATGATGTGAGGGTATGGTGCAAATGGTGATATGATTAAGTGATAAAGGTACTCACAGTCTGAACTGGAATCCGTCTTGCAATCCAAAATGGCACCGCTGCAGGATCTGCAGAATGGCCGTTGTCTCGATGCGATGTTCAACGCTGTAAAACTTAACAAGTGGTTCCAGATGTTTGTGAGCACAGCCCAGGCTCGCAGAGAATTTGATATGCAGATTGTTTCACAAACTTCTCTTGTCTGTGAATTATCAAGCTAAACAGTGTGTCTTGTTTGTCTCTGTTTAGTGCCGTTAGGATTAATATTGAAATAATTTATCCACAGAATCCGTATACTTATTCCGGGTACAAAACACTCAGTCTTCGATTGTTCCTGGAGTATCCAAGGCGTCTCACTCAACCACGATCTAATATACGGTATTCATTTAAAGACAGTCTAGATCCTGATTACTACACTACTATCATGTATATGTAATATAACAGCGTAAGCTCTATAGACCTCAGAATAATACATCCATAATATTCATCTACAGAGCCCACAACTCTATTCAGTTTAATACATATTGGAACACCAATCCTTACTCGCTGACATGGAGGAGAGTGTCAATCGAAATCTAGAATAGCTCCTCTGAAGCCCTTCGACACCGTTTTGAAAAATCGATGTTTACACCTCCGTGTTTTCACACGCGCTTTCCAGCGGTGCTTCTGTCCTCTTTGGAAGAGGCGAGAGGATTTTTCTGCGAAAGTGTCGCGCGCGGCCTGGTTCGCTACTGGTCTCATTGGCTGGCGGGTGGCGCATGACTACAATAGAGGGGCGGTGCTTGCCCGATAATCCAACGCGCTATGATCTATGAATGGCTTGAGATAGTGTGGATTAATGAAGTCTAGATTATCTTTCTTGTCTAAGCATTGTGATCGGTTAAAAGCAAGCATACCTTATATTAACGCTCTTTATGTACTGACCACTTAAAAAAAAAAAAAGATCCAAACCAGCCATTCTTCAATTTCTCGGTATAGATGTATATAATAGAATACTTTATATTCTGAAAATGCAACGCATTTAATGCATTTAATTCATTGACACTATAACATATCTATTTTTCAGATAGTTCAGTCATAGATAAATGAAAGTGAAGTAATTTTATTTCAAAATTTCGGGGTCAGAATATGAGTACGCATAATAACATATTGTTACAAGTTTAGTTACACAAAAGAGTACAAAGCGACACTCGGTGAGCAACTTGGCCAAATAAAACAAAAAACATATATAAAATGTGCATATCGACGGTCTTTGCACTCAACCGGACAAGTTGACTCTACGTTATATTTGAACTTGGCCGGTCCTACGTGAGGATCGACGATAATAATATGCACTCTTAGTTTATGTTGCTTTAATCTGTCGGTAATACGACAGTGAAAGGAAGCGTGTAATTTGTTAAGCGGACTAAATTATCTACCTTCAAGTTGACCCCTCACATACCTAAATCAATAGCAAGTTAACACTGAACCAGTTTGACTATCTTGCAGTATTCGAAATAACACCAAAAACTTCTCGTGTTTGGGAGTAGATGGTAAAATCCTACATGATATACATTATCGAAAAAATCCTGTCTGTCTCATTAGTTTTTGGGGTCTACCTGACCACCCTCGCCAATTTCCTACAGTCGTCAATGATTCCTCTCAGGCTTCAGTCCATGAAGGAGTGAGACATTTTGTACAATCATCCTTTTGTGACAGACCGCCTTCAATCTCATCAATTTAATCCCTATCCCTTAATCCGCTTACGGTAAAGAGGCTGTGACGCGACAGTGACCGCACAAAGAAGATCAAAGGAAATGACCGAGAGGCTGGCGAGTGGCGACATGGATAAGTTAGCAGGTACATGGTGAAACTGTTTACTGTCTGATAATGATGTGAAGAGTAGCAAGGTTTCTCAGTGTATCGCTGTTCTTGATGGTGTTTGCTGCTGATATTCGTAAGCTGCAAACCTTTGTTGTTGCTATATTTGAGAGAAACTGAATACCGTCATGTGTGGTAGACATAATTATGGTGTCCGACAATCTGTTGTTTACACTATATGAGTAACAATGCAACATGAGCTGAGCACAGAAATTCTTTGTATTGCTATCGTAGAAAAAAAAATGGCCTCAGATTTAGAATCAAACTATGCTGTGTAAAATTTGTATTGACTTTTTGTGTGTGTGTATGTGATTTGCACCTCTTATTCGCCGACCTCCACAGAACTATAACATTTCTAAATTCACTCAGATACAGATTTTATTTTCTTCAAACTTCATCCTCTTGTCCCCTTCAGTCGTACATCTTTCTCTGGCCATACGCATCAATTTACTTCTCTCGATCATTTGTCCACTTCACGCAGTTAAACTCCTGATCTTGGTGAAGTCAAATTTGCCTAATTGCAGTCCTGTTTATCGCAACTTCAATTGCAAGACGTCACTCTCAGATCACAAACTACTCAGAATTTGAATATTTGCAACTCTCTTAAAAGGCAATGTTTAAAAGGCTTCAGAGGGGTTGTGACTAAGCGGAGATTTTTTTTCTTTTTTTGACCACAACAGCAACTACAGCATCAGAGATGCTTCAGTTTCCCTACTATAAATTAAGCGGTCAGGCGCAGCATATTAACTACTATAGCACCCATTCGTCACTCTGCGCCCTTTAATTTTCCAGCAGTCGTGAAAACCTAATGTTCCTCTGCCATGTCTTCCTAACCTGGACCTTTTCATTGTCCACTTTTATTGTCGCAACACTTAACGTGCACTTGTTTTTCGCGCGCAGCGTCTCCATTCACCCACTGTCTTCTTCACCAACAATGGCGCCGCGGAGTAATTTTCTACTTTCATGACCTAAACGCTCGGAGTCGGGAAGACCAATTAGAATTTACGGCTTTCGGTAGAGAGTTGAAAACAGGAAGCGTGGCCATGATGAAGCAGGGCAGAGGTCAACCAAATGAGAGTATAAAATAACAGTTTTGTACCTGAGGGTAAAGCCATTTTAGAAATGCATTCTAATTGCGGCATCCTACCGTGATCCGCAGTCTTTTTTTTTGCGACGGACGTAAGAGTTTTAGGATCTTCTTTCCTTTTTCTCCTGGTTGCACCACACCTTTAGTGGGGGAGATCGTGGAAAGGCCAAGAAACAGCCGTAAAACTGCAGTTGTAATAAAACGCTTCGTTAGGTCCGTTAAGCTTTCGGGTCTTTGTAGGCGTGAGTGTCTCTTTGAGTGACTGGGGCTTAATTTGATGCACAAGGCTGGGTGCCACGGCATGGTGTCTCTTTTGGTCTTCAGCGTTTAATACTAAAGATATCACTACTTTCTCATAAAGTCAGAGACTATAGGGGACACTTTGACCCAGGGATGCTCAGGGTCAATAATTATAAAACTCTCACAAGGGTATCTGGTACAATTCAGACATCAGTGTGGGACAAACAGACATCTATGCTCACAGACAGACAGCTCGTTAATCAGGTCAAAGCTATTGACTGACAAAAGAAATTGGATTGCAGAAGAGGGGAATAATACGCAATATGTCATCCGTTTCCAGTCTGCTCACAGCTTTTGAACAGGCACATTCAGATATATCATCACAATCATAAACAGCCCCACCAAAATGTGAGAATGTGTCCGTAATAAGTTTACTATAGGAAATCATTCAATTCAGATCTGTTGAAGCACCTTACTGGGCAGTGGGCATGCTGACCGGTTAATCTTTCACATGCATACTTTCAACTTCGAAAAGTATGTTTACTCAACACAATAGTTACGCAACTCCATACTCTTACTCATTTCTCATATTCTATTTTATAAAATTTACGCCAGGTGTGCTTTTGAAGAGTATACATGTCTTAAACACACAGGACATACATTAACACAATAAGACTAATAATAATGATAATATAGTGTAATGATAATAATAAAGTGAGGTTTGTAAGTCTCGTATCTAGACAATGTCAGTTACTGCAACTTCACACCCAGCAGCCTTGAGAACTCAAAACTTTTTCAGCATCCCGGAGTGACTCTGTTATCTTTCAGGCAGTGAACCTACTAGTCAGACAACAGATTTCACAACCATTGATCAAGTATCCTTCTACGATGTCTGGTTTGAGGACAATGTGAAGAAAACTCTTGAGATTTGTCAAGACGTTTTACAACATGGGCATAATAGGAATCAAACAGTACTGTATTTGATCCTGCCACAACAATAATCTAACAGGTTGAAATGTTTCTTGCCAAAACCAGTGAGTGTTCCTGGTATGTCTGAGCGACTAGGGCGTAGTTACAACTGTCATGTAAATAGATGACACGCCCATGAAGAATGAATTTTATGATGATATTTCCATGATTTCCAGCAGCAAAAACTTCTCATCTGCGTTTCAATAACATCAAAATCTGAGCTCCCAAGGACAGATGCCTTCGCAATATTTTTGCCGTCCTCAGTTTATTAAGGAAGAGCTGATAAATTCTGAATCCCTGTGTGAATCGGAAGCACGGAAACCTTGAAAACAACATTTTCAAAATTCACGAAAACATGAACATGGAATATTTCTTCTCCGCGATTCTGAGAATTTTTGGCCTCCACGAAGAAGGAGAGAGAAAGAGAGGGATGAGAAATAGTAGGGCAAGAACACCTGTCCAAAAATACTCGTATTTACGGCTACGCCACGTCAGGAAGAGACCAGAATTATCAAAATGATTCCCACAGCCTCAATCGGAATAATACAAAAATAAGCTATAGAGAATAGAGAGTTGTTAGTTATAATTATGGTTGACACGATATGATATCTACACGTCGTTTTTCAGGGTCCAAGGTTATCATCCGTTAGATAGTACTACACATCTTTCTAGGCCTTGGTATGGACATGATGGCATACTTAATCAAGAAGTCCACTAGGCATGTTTAGATTTCAGTTTTTGTTATTGTTCGTTTGTTTGTCTGTCTGTCTGTCTGTTTGTGTATTTGTTGTTTGTTTGTCTGTCTGTCTGTCTGTCTGTCTGTCTGTCTGTCTGTTTGTTTGTTTGTTTGTTTGTTTTCCTTTTTCAGCTCGGGAGATTATGTATTAGAACAAATTATAGTAACTATGATAACATTGCCGTAACTAACTAAAAGCTGTTAAGATTTGGTTTCATCACTTGTCACTGATTCGGTGGACATGTAAATAGAAAAACTGCATTATCGATACCCTTTTCCCTCTCCCCCTTCCCCATCGTCCCCTTCCTCCTCGCTCCCTCCCTCAACCATCTTTAATGTTAAGCTGCATACCAACATGAATTTCTATGATCCCAGCCTTTTCCTACATGCTCTTTCTTTCATAATAATGACATTCAAAGTCTTCCTCCAACTGCGAGACTCCCTCTATCATGGCTTCAGAGAATTGCTGGAGTTTCTTAAATGCCTTTGATTATGTTCTCAAACGGTCAGCCTCCCCCTGGTCAGTCTGCCCTTGTAACAGAAAAAATAAACCTTAGAACACGATAACTCGTCGGAGACTTTCCTAACTATTGATCACCCTTCCCTGTCATTCCCAAATGATGTTGTTGTGGTGTCTAGGACACCTGCCCTTCTCTCTCTCGCTTCCTACATTTTAATGGCCAACCTTCCCTCTTCCGTTCCGTGGCTTCAGTGATAAAAAAAATAAGCTGTCCTGGTGATAACAACTCTAAAAAATAAAATTTTAAAAAAAAACATGGTCAGCCTTGCTCCATTCTTCAGCCCTCCTGTCCAGCTCTCAAAGTCTCGATGCCTTGCTGAATTCTATTCCCCAAGGACTGAAAGTCTGACGTGTTTTATGGACCTCAAATAGTAAAATCGCTGCCTGTTTCAGCCCCATGTAAACAACGGGAAATGGCGAGCATGTCGATGTCACTCTCGTAAACAACTATTATCGGCCCTGATGAAAGCTATAAATAGTAACCATCCCCTTCGCTCCGTGACAGACGGAACAAGCCTCAGTATGGTGGAGAATGTCCGACCCGTTTCCGATCTGTTTTCATTTCGACAGATTTGGGTTGTTTAGATGCGTTTAGGCAGGGTTTAGAACCTGCCCGCCTATCTCCTGTGAAGAGACTGACGCGCTAATATTTGTGGTTGTCTCCTCAGCGAAGTCTTAGTTTGGTTGGCGTCAATATTGACTGCCATGAGGCTCTGCAACAAACTGGGCTTCTTCCCTGATGCCTTCTGACAGTCGCAGACCTCAGTGTTTTCATCCAGGCAGTCGTCACTGGCTTTATCTTTCAATGTAATCCTAGACAATATGAGGAAATTGCTTCTACTAAACCTTGTCGCCCAGGGAAAGCATAGGGCCAACGGCCAACGCAACTCTTTTCTAGCTTTCCTTGTACAGGGTGCCGTCCACTTAGAGGAATTCTCTGTTTCATCTATTTGTTCAAGCTCATGAAACTCTTTCATTTTCATGTTTGTCTTGATCCTTGCAGCTTTCTTTTCTCTTGTGGGTTCCATTCAAGTGTCATTCATTTTGACATGGTTTTAGGGAATATTAACAATAAATAAACAAGAAAGTAAGAGCGCAACTTCAGGAAGACTATGAATCAAAATGCCATTTTTCAAGGGGTTCTGATTAGCGGCTGCAATTTGAAACATTTGTTTTTATTGATTGAATGATTCTTTCACTTCCTTGTTATATTAGGAACTGATGCCTGCTGTAATGTCGTAGATGAAGGCATGCAGAAAGGAGCACCTTGGACTTCTTACAATATCTACCGTGGACTGTGAGATATTCCATTGTCCAGAAGCGTTCCCTATGAAAGACAAAAAAAAATCGTTTTTGCGTCTACAGCCTAGCTTAAAGATTATCTACGTTAATTACAGGCATGAGGGTCTTCGCCTAAGATTCTGGCCTTTGCGACTAAGGTAAAGCCAATTTTATGCGAGGTGCAGTGAATGCAGCTATGCTCACTTCCCTTTGGATATTCTTGCTCTCGTTGGGCAATTAATATCAGTCATCTTTCCACCAGAGATAAACTTGATTTTTCCATCTTTCCTTGTGGTTTCTGTGACTGTATCGATTCTAAGAGAAGGCAATAATTATGTTGTTTGTTTTTTTTTTTAGAGAAATGTCTCTAGTTCCTTAGTTTTATTCGGCACTCCCCGGCTTGTCTAAGGACCAATGCCCCGAAACGGAGCTCTTTGAGATCGGAATCGTAAATATTCATACATGTGCATGTAAATTAAAGTGAAAATAAACACGATTTCATAACACCAGCGAATTCTAAATATTGATCAGTAATAGAGCAAAAAAATTATTCATTACCGTATAACATCGAGAACCCATGCGGGAACAATTATAGTACATCTAAACATTTCAGATCTAGTTCGCGAAATTATTGCTGGCGCATGAAGTCGTTTAAAGATTATCCATCGTTCAACATCCATATCCCATGTTACCAATGCCTCAAAAGAATCACTCCATTACTAATCTGTGGCTTCACAAAGGAGTTAATCCAGATTCTCTCTCATTGCTTTGTTTTCCGCATTTGCTCAGCTCTCTCCTCCCGGCTGTTTGTTGTGGCTTCTGGAAGAGAAAGGCACAGATGTACACAAGGATTCGCCATCTCTGTTGGTTGTTGACAAACATCACGGTTTTCTGAGGAAGTGACCAGGAAGAAGGAATATTGAGGGCGTGCGACCGCGTGGTCTTTGGTTTCGAAAACTGTTGCTGTTTGAAGCCTTTTGAAATTCGTTTGTTATTGTGTGTTTGTGTTTGTGTGTGTGTGTATGTGTATGTGTATGTGTGTGTGTGTGTGTGTGTGTGTGTGTGTGT
>JAWQUT010000051.1:1690743-1703603 GCA_033807755.1 Ellobium chinense | reverse complement strand
TGTTCAAGAGGGTTCTTCGTCTCCGTAATTGCATTCAAGACAGGCTCACAGCGCGATTAAAAACTTCCAATATTATTATGATCTGGTGAGATAAGGGTGTCGTTGGAAGTGATAATGAGAAGCCCCAAGTGATTGTTTTGTTATAACGTTATTGATAGGAGAGTCATCCACAGCCACGTGTTCTGTTTGAAAGGAAGAAGAGCTGATGGTCTTCTGGTCAAGTGGTGTGGATGGTACGTGTTTTTATCATCGTCCTTCACGACCATATCTCAGTGCTTGACGGCATTTGGCGCAATGTGGCGTCCGAATTTGCGAAATTTGGTGCGGAGGTATGCGCAAGAGTTGATCCTCTTTATCAAATCATTTTTGCAGTGACAGGAAGTAGAAATAAATCATCAATGAAGGAGATTTTGAAAGTTTAAGGAGGGTAGGCTGATGAAATTAAGAAAGTAGTTTTAAAGTTGTATTGGTGAGCCATCAGAACAGCAGCTGTTCAGCACTTGCTGACATTAAAAAATAAAAAAACAACCTAAGTCTATTTGGTGTCATGGGCAAGACAAATTTCAAACTGTGCTTTATTCCTCATTTTCAGCAGTTTTTTTTTCCCAACTTGTTCTGTGCCACATTATTCTCCACTTCCAAATATTTTCCTTACCAGCGATTGCTCAGGTTAAGGAAGTTCTATGTTTATTATTAGCCTGTTTTGCTTATGGTAGTCACGCATGGTATGAACTGCCACTGCCCGCTGTGCCGAAAGTACAGTAGAATTGCTGTAAACTAATCCATTCTCATATTTGAAATGGAAATCACACAAACTCAAGACTAACGATTGTTCGCAGCCTAGGGGGGCTTCTGACTTATCACTGAGTTGAATTGAAGCCTTTTTTTTTTTTTTTGAAAGAACTAAATATTAAATAAGCTGTTTTATTTTATTCCATGACTATAACCAGGACTTTCCTCTTGTCATGCAGCACC
Source organism: Ellobium chinense (assembly GCA_033807755.1). Classification (NCBI taxonomy): domain Eukaryota; kingdom Metazoa; phylum Mollusca; class Gastropoda; order Ellobiida; family Ellobiidae; genus Ellobium; species Ellobium chinense. The sequence goes on along the minus strand of JAWQUT010000051.1, from coordinate 1,702,628 downwards.
CAACGTAGATTTCAAGATAAAATCCTGCCAGGTGTGAGCATTTCCGCTTCCACTTGTGCAGGCGTAATTTTTCCTTGGCTCTGAACCACATATTACCAATACCCTCTCTACCATAAACTACCTGCATGGCACCTACACATTAGTATTATGGTATCTCGAATTATGTTTGTATATTACCACTGCTGTATCTTGACCTTTCTGGACTGTGAGGGTCTCCACAAGGCTTGGGTCAGCCAGCTGTATTGTTTTTATGTTGGTAAGCTAATCGTTCTGAAAATCTGTAGAGGATCTGGTATCGAACAAAGCAAATCCCACTCGATCGGGTGACATGTTTTTGTTATTTCTGAGGATCCGGATCATAAACTATTTTTTATCGAACATGGCTACAGCAGTCGGAAAGAATATTCCCACGACTTAGCCTAAACACCGTGGAGTGAATGACCATAATTACACCTCTTAATGTAAGGCTATACAGATCTCTTGTGTGCTGACCTTATATTCTTTCTTTCTTTCTTTCTTTCTTTCTTTCTTTCTTTCTTTCTTTCTTTCTTTCTTTTCTTGCATTCTTATTTTTCTTTCTTTCTTTCTTTCTTTCTTTCTTTCTTTCTTTCTTTCTTTCTTTCTTGATAAAAACCATGAACTTAAACCGCAGTAGGACATCACGAGTCTCACATCACAATTTACCTCAATGACTTGTATAATCTCTTTGTCTCTCACGACGGTACCAATTAATCTTACCTATACGAATTCAAACACCGGACAGACTCCAAAATTATGGACTGGTTTGTGTATTCATTCTAAGTTCATGAGGTGTTACTGTTGTTTACATGTATTTGATTTGTTCTATCCCATAGAATGACACAGTTTCACACGCCTCTAGGAAGGAATTAGGAATCTACCCTGACTGAGAAGCATACACACACCTGGAAGCTTTTTCACCTCTCCATCGGATCAGCTGGATTAGGCTATCAACGCAAGAAGGATTTGTATTGCTGGACATGTACTCTGCAGTCCTTAGCAGATTGTGAACAGTATCGTTTCCTCTCTGAGTTTTCTCTTTTTTTTTTTTTTTTTGNGGGGGGGGGGGGGGGTTAGCCTAGAGGGCTAGAAGGTATCGTATGTAACCAGCAAAATAAAAATAATAAAAAATTAAGACTACAAGGGAAACACCAAAAGGGAGGTATTGGGGGCTGGGGAATGGATTGGTGGGGAAGGGAGAGAGAGGGAGGAGAGGAGAGAGGAAGAACATTTACAGAGACTTTTGTGCCACATTATAATCACTAGCAGTTCCCCGTTCTACGAACGGAAAGGAAAGGAGCCTAGACTAAAAATAAGAGTATTTGAGATAGATTTATGAGGAACACAAAGTACAGATGATAAGAGAACATAATATTATATTGATATTTGTCCGCACAAATAAACAAAGCTTCACCACACCGCATGAAGCGCGATCTGAGAATGAAAGTCACGGTCACCAAACGTCGTGCGATAGGAGAATGGAAGTTCCGGTCTGAGACGGAAAAGACGGACTTGACGGAAGTACATTATCACGTCGTATTCGCAATCATTGCTTGATAGATGATAATTATGACTCAATTTCTGAAAAATATATACGTTATCCGAAAAAAATATTTAGACCACGTACAGGTTTGGTAGATTTTACATACGTGTGCCAGGTATCATTCCTCTATGTTACGTATTAAAAAAGCCTTTGCGGGAACAACGTTGGGCCCAAGCTCCATTATTATATGATTGTTTCAGTGCCTCTGTATTAAAGATAGGGCTAACGAGAGCGCTTCCATTTTAAAGGAAAACGTGTGACCTATCTTGTATTTAGTTTAATTTTGGCCTTTCACATACTGTCTGTTCACGACAGTAACATAATCGTTGCACAGTCCAGATGAAAATGTTGATATAATATACACTGTTTACGCATTCAACTCGAGGAGGATTTTCTTGTTGGTTCTCAAACTTCAAAGCTAACAGATGTGAGATCAGTAGTTTATGCGTCAGCTGGCATTTATCGGACATCAGTTTTCTTCCAGCTGTCAAGATACTCAGACTGCAGAAACAAGGAATCATCGATTTCAGTTGAGATGGAATGTCAGGTCAATGTTTGAGTTTAAAGTTTAGTCTGCATACAAAAGATGTTTAAGTAAAGTACATGGAGTTGTCTAGTTCCAGATTGTGTTACCACCGATGGTAACCGACCATCTGTCAAGTGTCCTGTATGTCTTTATCTCCTTTTAAAGGTACCCAGTTAAAGGAGGTGGGGAGGGGTAGGGCAGAGGAGGGAGATAAAGATGGATCAAAGTAAGCCTGTCCTTATTCTTTTCGCTCAGCCGCCATCTTCCAGGACAATAGACTAACGTCAAAACTTTTCTTTGAAAAACGGACTGTTCTACAAAGCTTGTTTGAATTTCTCGGGCATGTCATGGCCGAAATGTTTTACCTGAGACTGGTTTCACGTTCCGAAATTTAAAAAACTAAAAAATCCCAGACAACTTTTTTTTTTACTATGATTCTTGGTAAGAGTTATGGCGCTTGCACATCTGTCTTGGTACGGTTTCCATATTTGCACTTCAGCCAGAATAACGTAAATATATGATCATTTCTCTATTGTTCGGAGGACTTTAAATGGGACAAACCATGGAACGTACATATAGGAGCCCTGAGGCCTCAGGTATTTAAATAGTACTTTAAAAGTTTGTGAAAGACATTGTTAACACTTAAGTGAAACTGAGCCAAAACTGTAAAAAAGGGCGAACATTTTAATAGTAACTTCATTCTTTAGACTGGTGAGTTTGGGGTAGTTTTTCAAAGACCGGTTAGAATAACTGGATGTTGCTTTTGTTGTCATATCCACACTGCCCTGCAAACGTTCATCCATCCATCCATCCATCCATCCATCCATCCATCCATCCATCCATCCATCCATCGTTTTTCTTTCTTATAACGTGCTCCGCTCTCTGTCTGTCTGTCTATCTGTCTGTCTGTCTGTCTGTCTGTCTGTCTGTCTGTCTGTCTCTTTCTCTCTCTTTCTCTTTCTCTCTCTTTCTCTTTCTCTCTCTCTCTCACTTTCTCTCTTAACGTCCTTTCAAATCCTATCCCTGTATGTTCTACTCCATCTCTCTCTCTCCGTCTCCTCCATCTCTTTCATCCTCTTTTGTTTCCATTATTGCAAAAGAGTACATGTATTGGCACTTTGAATACATCTCACGACCAGTGTTTATGTTTATTTTGTAATTTTCGAAACCTCTTTACACTCAGATCTAGGTCAAAATTTGTTTCGTGAGGGCGGATACGGGAGAGCTCAACAAAGGGGCACATCTTCACTGCAAATTGTCATCCCTTCTTAGAACCAGTATGCTAATACACACATATCATAGCGCATTTTCTTCTAACAACTACGAGTTAATATAGTTTTTTGTCCAGCATAAGCGTCCGTTTCAAAGCACACGGCACGCTCTCGGAAATTTCAGCAGCATTGAAAGAGGGGATGACATGGCAGCCCCAAATTCGCTGCGTGGTCGCTGAATGCGAGTTATTTACTCTCTCTGTGGATTTAAAGTCTGGAACGTGAGTGCAAGTGAAAAGAGTTATTACTGTCAACCAGATCGTTTTACTAATCCACGTAGCCGCCTTTTCACCATCTAAACTGTTTGAGACTGTGATACCATCTCATTTCAGCATCTTTTTTTGCTTGCGGTGTAATGCTTCATGGGCGGAGAAGCTCAGGAGGTGAGAGGCGAATTAGTTGCGAGGATTTTCATTTGTTTGAGACTGCGATACCATTTCATGTCAGCGTCCTTTATTTGCTGTATATTTTATTTTTCATGGGCGGAGGGCTTAGGAAGCGATTAGGGGCCGTGATGAGACTCACACACCTATTTGAAAAAGTGACCCCATATCTGTCCCACTTTCCTCCAGTGTTGTCTCATGTCTGCTACATAGGCGTCGGATGATGAGAGGTGAATGGAGAAGAATGGGGAGACATTTTACAGTGGTATCTTCTCTAGCCTCACAATATTAGAGCCAAGATCTCTCCAACAGTACTTGAAAGTCTTACCTCCACACTTTCTTCAACATAAGATGATCTTCATTTCGTTCTCCTACCATTTTTTTTCCACCCACTCAGGACTTACAGATTCATACCTTTTATTGATACTAGGCTCGAGAAGCACTTCCATTTTGTGCAGTGTGCATTAACTTCAAGTGCTCACTCGATCTAGACCATCACCAGTCTTGGCTCTACTCAGATACTCTGCGTCTTCCCCCTTCAGAATGACACAGTTACGGGTATGATAGGTTACGTGCCCGTTATAGCCCTACTTTCCAAACTCAGCTGAGAATCTCATCTATAACACTTATAATATAGTCGATTCCGCTTAAACCCAGCTCCTCTACATCATGGAAAAACTTGCAGTTATCAGGAGTTGCGATTATCCGACGGCGTTTTATAGATACATTATTCTGTTATGTACAATATTTTGCTATTAAGCGGAATTTGCCATTATGCGGATTGCGATTAACCAGAGTTGACTCGTGACTGTTCCTGCATGTCCTATCGTACCTCCCACCTGATTCACAACGCTTGCTTTTTTTTTTTATTCAAGTCGTTTACCCAGCAACATACTGCAATATTTGTCGCCGCCTCTCCAAGGCCCTATATATCCAATGACATTCCCTCGATGATCCTTTGATGCCAACACAACAGGCCAATGTAAATACTTGCTATACCTACACTTAAAACACTTTCGAACCCCGCAAGTTGGCGTGAAATGAAGGAGCGAACTGTGTCGTTTCATCATAAAAAAAAAAAGAAAATCTCTTCTCTATGTCTGGCGTAGATAAAGCGTGCAAAAAATAACGTGAGTTTAATTCACTTCAATAGGCCTTTAAAACTGCATCTCATTTCTAGAGTCGGTGCGCACCAAAACACCTGTTTCGTTGGTATCCACTATTTTTCACTATTTCGAAATTGTACTGTCTTTCTGTACTCTGAAATCTATCACTATCGTTTGGGTTTGTCATGTTAGTTTTCTTTAGCGCAGATGTTTGTTGGAAAAATGAGCATAACAGAATACTTCATATCAACTTCGAACAGATGGCCAGTGCATGTTCAATACACGTATATGTTTATGTTTAACAAGCACCTCCCTGCTCGTCATGATCGTGTTTCCACGACAACCACCTGTTCATTTTAAGTGTTTTCAGATCCCACGAGAAAATCTTTACATAAACTGAGATTGCATGTCAGGCTTGCCTGTTGCTAATGACCACAAGGCTCCAGTACTTCACGGGGTGACCATGGTCATATCAAAGACAGGTCTGACCTGACAGAGGGTAGGCTGAATTTGGTCTCAATTATTTGATCATTAACATCAGTCTCTATCATTCATCTTTTTCTTTGAAATTCCACAAAATCCGAATTACTTTTGAATCATTAAGTCACAGACTTGGATGTCAACCTTAAATGTGGTGTCTGTAGCCATACTAGCTGACTGTCAGCGAGGAATTTTTGTCTATTGTGCTGTAAAGGCTGGTCGCACGAATGTTCTTCGACGCGCCTGTGTCACTGCTAGCAGCCCCTGCTGTGTTGCGAAATAGACGAGAAATTGATGGTGTGCGAGGTCAGATGTCAGCACAAAAAGTCTTATGAGGATGGATCTGGTCAGTTCTGAGGCCGAAAGTTCAAGGATTAGAGATGCTCCTTTTTATCCCAAAGGCCCAGATCGCGCGACAAATTCACCTGGGACTCAGTTTTTCTTCGGTGATTTCCAGCAATTTAGGAAGCGCGACACGAAAAGCGCGACACGAAAAGCGCGAGGGAAGCTGTAGGGTTCTTAGGTATTCTTAGACTTTATCTCGCGTTTACCTCTTGTTAACTACACAAGTACCACATTTTGTGTTGCCTCTTGCTCACTACAGAAAGACTGAAGTTGGCTTTGTACAGGGTAAAATTTATGGAGTTATTAATTTTTCTACAGTAGTTAAAAGCTAGAATCTGAAACAGTTTACAGCTGTTTTCAAGAACATCACCACTGCAATGATAAATCAAGGTAAGACGAAGTGTTTCCTTTGAGAGATAATAGAAACTTTAAGAAACTACAATGGAGAAAGAAAGTGACAGGATTCAGTCATCTCCCCAGGAGGACAATAGAGACAAATATAATAGGAGAAAGCCGGATGAGACTTTCCGTAAAACTGCCGCTTTGAAAATAAAAGTAAACACTATTGCGCAATGACACTTATAATGGCAGACAACATATGTAAATCGAAAAGTTTCGTCTACTTTTTATTATTCGCTTTTACGAGTACTCATGCATATAGGTTATATCTTGAAACATGACGAGCAGTTGGCAGATGTCAGTCCTCTAATTTGTCAACCGAAACCACTTTAGTCTAAAGTGTACCTTCTCAAGGGCAAAAACCGAAAGTTCAAACGATTCGGAGATTAAACAAAACAACATTTTATCAGTTTATAGCGAAAACGAATTTCCGTAAACGTAGCGAAGACGAGTAGGCTATTTTACGTTTTAATTGAAAATAGTCAGTGTTTACTTGCTTTGCTTGAAAACTGACACCGGCAAACCCAAGTATCTAAATAACATTTCATGAGAACGGCTTAGTGTTGGTAATGCCTCTTTATTAAAATTTCTTCCACATTCATTCAGAGCTCATTTACAATGTAGCCAACGCCTGTTGGAAGTTTCAAGTGGTGTTTCCGACCACGAAGCTTAGCCAAAACTTCATGAAAAAAAAAAATGGCGTGAATGTGTGCAGTCACTTGCATATAATTTTTAGTACCGCCACAAGAGGCGGCTACAATAATGGACCAGGGTCACGTTTACTCTGGCCTCCGAAAAGGGGGTGTTATTCAGGACACGCTATTATTGTAATCCGTAAAGGAATTCTTGACGGCTGGATGCATCTTTAAACACGCATCATTTTTACACGGGTTATTTCCCTTTGGAGAGAATTACATCCCCCTGTTGTCCGATTATTTCCCCTCGTTAGTTGTAATGTGATACCGGGGGAAGTCTGTCCCAGGTCTGTCCCTATGTCCCCAAGCCTGGCGGCATTTGTGGGACAAGTCACGTGAAAATGATGAAAACCAAACTTGTGTTGTGGACAGAGAAAACACGTGCAATTCTTAAAGGGGTCGACATCACGACAGAAGTGGTGCAGGTACTCTACCAATGTCATATCAACTCACAATTATGTCCCCCCCACCCCCTTGTTCATAGTTACTGCGGTGAGATCGGAAGCTGAGATGGCATAGTAACTTCTCATATCCCTTACGTTATTGTAAGTGCCAAGGCCATTTCGAAGCCCTCCAACAAGAAAACTTCAAATGTTAACTGAAGTAGATTATGTATTAGAGGGAGCTTGGTAATGTTTCGCAACGATAGACAGAAATTGCAAGAAAGCTTCCATTAATGATGGAATACATGATAATGGTAAACACATATAATTATGAAAGTCAGTGATTACGATAAATCCTGTCCGTTTGTTTTAAGAAAATAAAATTTGTCTCAGGCAAAAATTGCCAATCCCAGAAAAAAAATTGTCCATCGCATTCTTCCGTCCTCACTCCCTTCCGCCATTCACAAAAATATGTCTATATTTTGAAAAGTTGGTGACAATGAAATCAGCAACCGATAGTAATTATTTCTATTTCTCTTTACAACAACCATAGGTACGAATTTTCAGAAGAACAGAAGCTACTCAAACTAAATCTTGTATCCCTACGGATTATAAAGTACAAATTACATGAATGAAACAGAGCAAGTCGCTTACACTCTTACATCACATCGCAATCATGACTTAGTGTGGCTGAAGCTCAAAAAATGTAGGGAAGTTAAAAGAGTTCCATCGTACTTCCCGAGAATAAGCAAAAAGGAATCTCATCTCTGAAATCATTTCGTCTTGTTACAGGAATGAAAGATTCCAAGCAAACTGAACAAAAATTTGATTCTAAGTTTCATAGAATCATGAGATTCTGAAACGACCATAAATATATACCTGAAGATTTTGCCCTTTTCCCCATTCATTGGGTCTACACATTATCTCAACTACATATTGCTATTTCATTACTCCTTCATCTGGAGAGTTTCACATATCACTAGCTTCAAATTATGTTTCAGTTTATCTGCATCTTCATTCCAAAGGTTTCTGTGAAATTTGCAGTAATCCATTACAGTTACGGCAGCAATTTTCATATAACGAACTAAGACTTATCAGTTCAATACTAATTTCGTTTCCCATAAGCGTTGCTTTGGCTTGCCTTTGACGTTAAAGCTGCGAAGTAGAAAGGCAGATCAGGGGGATGAACGGAACGGACTTTTGTGTTGATCCAGGCTGTTGGTAGTACCAGTAGTTGGCACATACCTGAATTTTTAAACACTGGCATAGCAGCTGTCAAGCTCTGAGTATTGAAAGTGTGGATTCTATCTCGATTTTGATACCTATTTTGTGCCAGGTAGGCAGTTCAATAATTCTGATGTTTCCGATAGCTTACTTATGCCGATAAACTTTGTGATGAATATCCAGGGTCTTGTTTGATACTGAAGTGGACCGAAATTAATGAGCTTTCCGGTATTTTTTTGTCAAGGGACACTACCAAATGAAAACGTTTGACTGTACTACACGAAATGGAGTTATTCCCCTTCAAGTTGGCTTAATAAGGGAGGTAACCAAGACTACTTTACAAGTGTTCACTAATTTCTTCGCTTGTCTCTCTCTAATGCTAGTCTACATAGCATAACGGCCTAGCAACGATACTGACCATGACACTGAGCACTACAGACACTACTGCGATACCAATAAATACAAAATTCTACTGATATTCATCTATGGAAATCGTTTTTGTGGTTGCCTGTGCATAGAGGAACCCCTCCACCGGACAATTAGTACCGCTAGCCAGCCAGCCAGCCAGCCAGCCAGCCAACCAACCAGCCAACCAACCTAATTCCTCAGTTGATCCAGTTTATTGGAAAAACATAGGATCCTTTGGACCTTTTAAAATTTGCCAGTTTAATACCACGTGTTGCAAAACCGCCTGTGTTGTTGAAGACACATACCATTACTGTTCTTGTCCCATTTCCGGAAAGATTATGGTCAATGACTTTCAACACCAAAGCTGTCTGAAGATTTTTTTCCCGCTGCAAGCAGGACAGCCAAGGTAAGATGAATTTTACTAGATGTGCTATTAGGCACAAAAAGAAACATTCACAAACAAGCATGCAATGGGCAAGTATGTCAGAACATATGCATGTATTCCATGTGACATAGCAAAAATATAACTGACACAAACACTGACATTATAAGATCAACATTCTCCATTACTCAACCATTTGTAGAGATGAATAATATGATTTATATAAACTGATAACAAGCATAAACACACAATGAAATCAACAAACATGAGCGCAGAGATCAAACTATATCTATATTTATTTATTTCAACTGATAAACATATTAATTTTCTGTGCTTCATTGCACAATATTCTTTACAACTTCCAAGTTCTCTGAACACAAATAATAACATATATGTTAATGAAAGACAATAACTCATGATATTTTGACTTATGCATAAAGTCGTAAGCACTTAGAGTCACTAAAAGTCTTATAATAGTATAAGTGGCAAGACCCTTGCCATTAGAAAGACACCAGAAGCAAACATGCCTAAGTAAGCACCTCTCTGAGCCGCAGCTTGCATCACCACAGTAGCCTGCAAAAGAATAGATCAAAATAATTAGTGGCGTAGTCATCTCCACGATACTGCTTACAAATAAAGTCTTGTATGCATTAGGTCAGGGGCGCTCAACAGCTAGCCCACGGCCCTAAAGTGGCCCGCCTTTAGCGAAGAATTTGACCCGGGAAGTTCTTTCAAGCAGCAGATCATTTTATATTGTATATTTCTTGCCACTTCAAAGTACATAATATATATACTGTATATTTGTAAATTAATTGTTTATGACGATGTATTGTCTGATCTGTTCGTGTCTGTCCCACCATTTGCTACATGTAATTTTGACCGCCCTCATACCAGCAAAGACGGTCTGGGCATGCACAATAAAAACTTGTCAAAACTTGTAAACTTGTTCAGCGTTATGCATTACCATGAAACATGCACTTTCATAATGGCTCTTACATATTGAAAGTGGCTCGACTTCTCAAAAAAAAAATGATTGGGCACACCTCAGTTAAGCCACGCATGACTCAGAATTGGGCAGCAGATGTATGGGATACAGAACACAGCCAGACAGCAAGTAAGTCACCCAAAGTCACCGAATGTGGCAACAGCATTAGCAAATGATAATTAAAATTAAAACGACGACGACGGCTACTCATGGGACGTAATATACAAACTGAAAAATGAGACAGAAAACAGGAACTTTCTTTACTTCGTGGTCGCCGCCTTGCAGCGCTCCGTCCCCTCACCCTTCCAACAGCTCTAAAGGCAGGTAGTAATTTACACCTGAGTGGCGTGTCTCCCTCCACACAGTAAACTGGCCGGCACAAGAGTTGCCAGCACTGAAATGGTCGATTTCGCCCCCTGTTCTTTGCAAAAAATACTGACAAACGCTCACTCCCTTACGGCGAAATCGAGTTCGTCCGAATTCGCAACCTTTAGACTTTATCAGATTGTAAGAACAATTGATAAGCCGTACGGTCGACCTGTCCCCAGAATAACAGCAACAATAACTATCCACTCATTTAAAAAAAAAAACACCAAAAAACAGAAATTCATTGGATTTTTGAAGAACAATTCTGCGGATATTTATCCCTAGAATTGCGTGCAGTTTTGTATGCAAGCTCCGTTTATCCCACAGGTGGGCCATTACCAGGTTTTACTGATCTAGAAATTGATTAAAATTTTGATTAAAACTTATCTCTCGTTGTTAAACAATCCTCTACGCTTTATTTCATAATGTATGTTTACTTAACTATATGTGCCAAGTTCGCAGGGAGGGATATTATAATATTCCACACACAGACTAAAACTGGCATTGTGTCCAACAGGCCTTAATCATTTCACTCTTAACATTTCTGTTAGTACAAAAAGCCCAGTCATCTCCTAATCTTCCTATAACTAGGGTATGATGTACCTCCCACTGTTTGAAAGACTTCAATCGTAATCAGCAGGTAATTGCATGGATTTAACGTGTTTGTATGGGTGTGGATGAACTCTAATCATGTATAATACTCTCACAACAAACTCTTTTCAGGGATAATGAAATGATATACAGTTGGGATATGATTATATTTTATCCAGTAGAAGGAAGGAAGGAAGGAAGGAAGGAAGGAAGGAAGGAAGGAAGGAAGGAAGGAAAGGAGACAAACAGTCTGGATTCAGAGTAAAACCAAGGTATGCCGTGACATATTCGTGTAAGTGCCTACCTCACTACTCCCCACTTCCTCAAGACTCCAGAAAGTTTATTTTAGCTCATGTCACAACGACATATGAGCATTCAAAAGTAATTACAGGTATGAAGATGCCAACAGTACCTGGCATAAAAGTATGCAATTTTATAACAATGATAGGATGGTGACTGTAGTTTGTATGCCCTACCGCTAAGATCTATAGATACATTTACAGCGCTTAAAGGCGGGGTCGAAATACACGCTGCTTTCTATTATTGTGAAAATAGGGTATACAAAGCATTAAGAGGTGGAGTTAAATACCCCCGTTGCCTAGGCCAAAAGTTAGCGACTGTAGATATTTAATTTTATTGACGTTTATCATCTATAACATTTTTACAAGGTTTTTTATTTACACGATTTTTATTTCAGTCTCAAATATTCATCAAAATCAACTTCATCATCCTGTTCAAAATCCTGTTTCTACTTCCCTGTTTGTGTTGGTAAGCGGGGGT
>JAWQUT010000051.1:1661310-1671310 GCA_033807755.1 Ellobium chinense | reverse complement strand
GCTTTCAGCAAAATTTCGTAACTAAGAGAAATATGCCATTAAGTGGAGCCGGCTGTACTTTGTATACAGCGCATTCTCACTAATTTATCACCACCTTTTTGACTACAAGGAAACGGTGCTCGTGTGAAACGAAGCAACAACCCTGAGATATAGATGGAGCAAGAGAACAAAACAACACACATAAAGAGAAAGACCCTGACGCATGCCGTATTTCGGCCAGTGACCTCGGACAGTGCAGCACAGCCAGCGAATCAACCTTAAGTCTAAATCTACACTGGAAACAGCATTACCTTACCAAGATACAAGGTAGGTCTGAGATACTGAATATTAATTTCATCAGTGGAAGTACTAGTCTAGATCTGGACAAGAATTTCACATTTTCCCCTTTTACGAAGTGTCAGCAAAAACTATAAAGTTACTAGATCTAGGCAAGAATTTCACATTACTCCCTTTTACGAGGTGTGAGCAAAAACTATAAAGTATCAGAGGGTAAGCCGAAAATGAATAATATGGACCAGGCAGGCACCCGTGAACTAGTCGATTTGTAACGACATACAGGGCAGTATGCGTAAACTTTGGCTAGCTTGTAAACCCTCTTCCACTAGGAGAGCGCCAAAACTGGATCGTGGATTTTTTTTTTTAAACAAGACGGCTGTCTAGGGTGTCCCGTCTTGTTATTTTATAATCTTTGGTGTCTGTCGCTGTGGGTGAAAAAAAAACAACAAACTAAAACTTACCAAATTCAAATTTTAATATCTTTATCAATTCAACCTGAAATTCAGCTCGCCCACATTAATAATAATGGTGGATGTTAATGCTGCAAAATTCGACTTTTAAGACTCGATAGTAATATCACAGCTTAAAAAAAATCAAAAGTACAGTATTTCTAATAACAATATACCAGCTGTGCGTTTGACACACTGTCCCCCTGGCGCATCATTTTTGTGACATGTGTTTTTAATGTTTTCACTATGACAAGAATGTAACACCTAGGTCATTTAAATGTTCATCAAGCATAGATCATATCTGTCTGTTTAGGATCATTCCATGAAATCTGTCCAGTCAGTTACAAAAAAAAACAAAAAAACATGTTATATCCTGTGTAGTGTTAGCCAGCTTTCATTTACTTGATTGTTTGTGACAGTAGCAACAGATCTGTGTGAGAATGCACTGGTGTCTTTTCAGCCTAGCCGGTTGCTACAGGTATTAACAGGACCCTATTTATGGAATTGCCCTTTAGTTAATGCCTTACCCCAGTGTCCTTGTAACTCTTGAAATGTGTAGACTTCAAGTCAAGTTTTTGTTTGTCTGTTTTTGGGAATGGGGGTCCCGGCTTAAAGTTTAAGTTCTAGACAAAACAAAATAACATAGACACAATAGATCTGTCACTTTAAAGAACGAATAATGTGAGTCTGTTGGAACATATGAAATGCAATGGCGACAAATCCTCGACAGGGAACTTCATACTTTTGTGAGACCACACATAGCACAAGTTATATCGACTGGCTGGTGGTATTCAATTACGCTTCTATGCTTGGAAACTGCTCAAAGGGTACGTTTTTGGTTGCTGCGCGTTAGCTGCGGCGGGGAAGTGTGCGCATCTTCTAGAGTCAGTGGAATCTTCCGCACGCACCGAAAGTGAGAGTTCGGCAAAAATGGCGGCCACTATCCAGGGTTTCAAATTTGTTAGTGGAAGGTTTTATCAACGGCCTTGTGTCGGGGAGAGGGGGGGGTATGTGGCAAGAATCAACAGTGGTATGTATGCCATGAATGAAGTAAGGATATCCAGTGATCTAATTCAGATAGGATAAATATCTATAATATCTCAGATCTAATGGAGTAACGCAGCACTAATGTTGCCATGATTATGAAGTAATACTTTACAGCTCGTGACCAACATGAACGTCATAACTAGCAGTGGCGGAACCACGAAATCTATTTTTCGGTGTTAGCTTCTCATGTATTTGCAAGAGTATCGCTGTATGCTGTAAGTATGTGCCATTTGGTGCTCATTTAGTGTGCACCACTCGTGCGCCCATAACTTAACTTACCGCGCTGGTGGGAACATGTATTATTACTGGAAACATTATTAATGTCTTAGGCGTTTCCCGTAGACATCGCTAGCGCGCAAATTTCGGCGGCATTGTACATGCGGCCCCTAGGCCTAGATAGTCCCCATTTGGAGCACACTTTTGTTTCGCTTTGTCCCCCTTGCTTGAGGCTAGGCCACTGTTCATACTAAGACACATGGACTGTGACTTGTGTCCTATTTGGCCCAAACAAGGAAGACATGCATGGCATTCATTCACGGAAACACAGTCTCCTCGAGAAAAAAAAAAATTAATGAATGTTCTTCAGCGATAACTATAGGCCTACAGTTCCGGCTTGATAAATAAATGGACCTAATTTTGATTCACAGAAATGCTGAAAGATGACTTCGCACTGTTTCTTATTGTGAGCTTATCGGAGAAGGAAGCGTTAAACGCCCAGAAATTTCCACCATGTCCTGATCCACCTGGAATCAATGAATAGAACTTTAACCTAGCTAGTTACCCTTGAAAGCCACCGTGACTGATCGGGTCACTGATTTTCACCAGCACTACATGTAATTTTCCATCGATGGTTGTAAAAAGCTGGTTTCACCGGTTGTTGTTTTACAGTTATAAGACTGTAGAAGACTAAGATTCATAAATCATGGGTGTCGAGGGTATGTGCCCGCCAGCCCCCTCCCCTCTCAAAATAAACGTCATGTTAATCCACTTTCATATACCAACAACATATCACATCCTTCCACCTCCTCAACCGCAGACAAAAAAACTTCTCTTAGCCCATGTAAAGTTGTAAAAAATACAGCTCAAGTATGAAAACCCTAATAAAAACATGATTATGTTCTGGATTTGCAATCTTTCCGTACCATGTATCTTTACTCTATACCAAGATCTCTCTCTTTCTCTCTCTCTCATTCTCTCTCTCTCTCTCTCTCTCTCTCTCTCTCTCTGTGCGTGCGTGCGTGCGTGCGTGCGTGTGTGCGTGCGTGCGTGTGTTGGAGGAGCGAAATCGGAATCCCATTAAGGACAGGGAAACGAACGGAGCAAGAAAATGGTCAGAAAAGCCTGTGTCCTTTTTGGCAGCCAGATGATTCTGAGTATCCCTACTTTCGATACACCACACTCTCGATACTTGACACTTTCGACACTCAGCACTTTCGATGTTGGTATCAAAATTCTAGCTTCAGGATTTCTATAGATTGATCACCTTTTCATCCAATGCTCGTATTCTCCTCTTCCATTTCTTATCGCATTAGAATGCACAAAGAAAATGCCAGGCTAGATTTCTGCGAATTTAACGCCCAGTGACTATTTCAAAATCCCTCACTGATCTGTCGAGGAGATTTGCACCGGGCCCTGAGTGATTACGGATGAAAAAGTTTTTTCTCGTGCGATGGAACCAAAATTGTTGGTTTTGAGGATGTGTTCCAAAATAAAATGGTAAAAGGCGGACTGGATGTTAAGAGAATTGCCTACCTTTATATATTGTACATAAGTTGCATTACTCAGGTGTGCAATGCTCTTTTTTTAAGTCAGTAGATTTTGCATGCAAAAATTTCGCACCAAAGTGCTAAATTGTGCTTTTCACTAGCATCAGATCTGACTTTCATATCTTAAGTTGATTAAGTGCAACATAGTCGTAACACCAGGAAATGCCATATTATGCGCAGACCTCTCTCTGCCATAACAGCCCATAGGAAATTGGCTCTTAAAAATAAAGGGCCTTGGTTATTTGCATCTTGTGGTGTCGCGATGGGGGCTGTCCTTGTATTCTGAGGGCAGTCCTTAGCAAAAGGTATGTTTTTGATTGGTGCTCGCCAGTCACATTTGGGAAGGGTGCACACCTACTAGAAATTTGTTAGAAATATGTCGTCTTTTGTCAAAACAGGAAGAAAAACTTCGGTAATATGGTAATAATCATCTGTGATTTTTTTATTTTTTTTTGGCGGAATATCTTATCAACGACGGCCTTGTTTCGGAGAAGGATATGCCTAAGAATCAGCGGTGGTATGACTGTGTGCTAATGAATAAGGCGAATATTTAAGTACAGCAAACACCACTCGCAAGTCAGTGTAATGTTTTCTGTCTCTTCCGCATTAGCCGCTGCCGTCTTGGCTTGCCTAAAGACTGATACTTCTTTTGCTAAGGAAGAGGTGTGGCTCGTCATTCCGTCAAATTTCAGGGATCAAACAAAAGCAGCTAAGATCTCTAAAGATACAACAAACCTTGGGCTCAAGATCATCTTAAGGCAGGGCTTGATCACGTCACTGTTGCCGATCTGTTCTCGGACGAAATGCTCGAATAGTTGCTCCCCTTCCTCCTTGACAGTTGGATCAACGTCACGTGATGCGGTGGGGAACTCAAAGAATCCATCCCCGTCGTCGTAGGTAGTTTGATCGCCGTCCACAGAGGAACCCACGAACCTTTCAATAAGAAAAACACAAGAAATATTTTTGAGAACTTACGCATTAACGATGAGATCCATCGTAACACCGTCGTAATAGTTACCATAATGCATTAGTGCTGAATGCATCGTTAGTAGCGTTTGATATATAGGGTTAATGAAGTTCTTAAGATAATATGAGATGTCGTCGTTAAATGCGCAAGCTCTCAGCTGTCAGTTAGCATCATCATTAGTTGTCTTATATGATGGAACATTCCGCAGCAAATGCTCACCATTATCGTAATTCCTTGCGCTTTCACCATCTCCCTCCCTTTCCAAAAAAAAAAACCTATTCTCGCCCCCACATTTCCTCAAAATATGAGACCCGTTCTTTGTTTACATCCTCATACATCCTAAGCATGTCGATTTGGATAATTATGTTGTTTAATGAAGGACATCCTTCAACACATGTCTTGAGTGGCATTTTTGAGACATTCTTGAGGAAACGACGTCATCATGTAGCTGCAATCAGAAGCGAAAGGGTGTTCAAAAAGCAAGACGGAGGGAAATGTCAGTTAAGAAACCCTGACTCATTCTTATGGCAGATAAGCGCTCTCTACTTTTTGATTATTTCGAAAAATCCAAAATATGAAATAAGCACGCATCACGTGACTAGTATTACATCGATAAACGATAAAAACGACACCTACTGACGAAAACCGTAGTGCTCTGGAATAAGAATAAAAAGGTTAGTTTACTTTTTGAAACTATCATTATAATCATGTCTCATGTTTGATCTAATGTCATTGAGCGTACAGTTACTCTCTGCTTCTGAACACGGATCATGGAATGCGCACGCACGTATTCCAGATTTTGCATTTTCCGAAATGACCTCGAAATAAATCTTCATGTATTCAAAGATAGTTCACCCTTTTGGTATTCAAGAGCCTACGACAAAGAATTCGCGTCCCGTCTAAGCCAGACCCATTCAGTAGTTTTGTTGCCTACTGACAACAAAAGGGTTTTTTTCTTGTGGCGTGATAATATAGAAGAAAGGCTGTGGCGTTCTGGATCGCTTTACGATCCAAAAACTTTTCTTTGTACACCGTTAATGTAAATTTCTCGACTATAACTTACACTTCACACGACATAATAAAAAAGATTTATCAGAATGTTATTGGGATCGGGGGTGAATAGATCCTGCATGGAAACCAAGTCATTACGATACATTTGTCCGTAAAAAGAGGAAAATAAATGCGTTTCACATATCAGAGTGTGAAAGGAACCTGTTCGAAATGTTTACGAGGTCTAGATAACAGTTTGTTTTTTTTTGTTATCTCAACGGTATCATGTCGAGTAGATCCCCAGTGATCTAGAAACCTTTAGTTCAAAGTTATGAAACCTTTGCCCCACTGCCAATTCGCTTGTTATTCGCCAGCACCATGAGAAACACGTTTATTTTGTGGGAATTCTCACTGCAGAACTATACTATAAGTAGATTATGATTTATAGTATAGATATTATAAAATTTTTGCACTTTGAGTCTTTTTTTCTTCAGATTTGTGGTTTCGGTTTAACCTACGATCATATCAGCTTTGACGTTAAAATTCAACGTCGACCTAGAAGCAAATTCTATTCAACCGGATGCCTTGGCATAGAATTATTTTATCACTACCCGCACGTTTCTATTCAATGGCAATAGTGTATGGGCGTGTGCGTTTCTGGGTGTGCTTGTGTGTGGGTGTGTTTGTATATGTGTGTTGTGTGTGTGTGTGTATGTGTGTGTGTGTGTGTGTGTGTGTGTGTGTGTGTGTGTGTGTGTGTGTGTGTGTGTGTGTGTGTGTGTGTGTTGTGTGTGTGTGTGTCTTATGTTATAGACAATATGGGCGTCGGCGAATGTAAAAAAAAAGAAAAGCCGAGCTGCTGAAATTAAATATTTGTTCACTTCATTCACAAAATGTATGCCTTAGTATACCATTGCATATAGAGCCTGACAGATGCCTAGGCTAATTTCTGTAAGAGGGTAATATATGTATCCACTTGGCGATATGAGTTTCTGGTGGGCTAGGAAAGGCGAAGTGCTATTCAACTAGCGTACTCAGCAAATCTATCTTGATATCTTCAGTGCGGAAGCAGGTTAGGTCCACTGTATCGTATCGGCCTGCGCTTACACTGCGATTGGGTTACTTTTAAGTGTGACGGGTTTATCTTTAATGTTTCTTAAACTCGTGATCAGATCAAGACCCGGTGACCAGGGTTGCCAGACTTTTTTTTCGGGTTGGATCCAAAACTCAAACGAAAAAGAGCCAAAATTATAGCCAAACCATACTTATTTAGAGTAGAAAGGGTCAGCTGAGGTCAGCATTTGGTATTATAAGACATGAAATTCAACATCTTTGTCCTGGTTTTGAATATACGTTGACGTTATAGGTATCATAAACCTTTCTACATATATTAGAGCAACATAAGAAATGATTTTTAAATTGAAACAGTCAAGGGCGGTTCTTTTGATTCGTGTTTATCAGGCAGTTACGACAGTAGCACGATCACTTGAAATACCATACAGTTTGAGAAGTATACATAGATCTTTTTTTTTTTTCTTATTGTAAAGAAAATTCGTCAGTTTTGACCCAAAGTCTGTAAGAGTAAAAAAAAAAAAAAAGGAAAACTTAGTTATATGTGAGCCATGCGCTATTAAAAAGAGTCCAAAATCTGGTAGTTGGCTCCGAAAGAACTAAATCTGGCAACCTTTGCAGGTGACTCCAGTAGCTAGTACAGTCTCTGTTTGGAATGAAATTACTGACTCCCGTAAGTAGATACACAGAACAATGCAGGAAGTATGGAACATTTTCAAACACACATGTTTCAAGGTCGTTGGAAAACACTGTAGGTATATTATTATCCGAGAGGCTATTCCTCCACCAAGTGGGCCTACTATATATATAATACAAATTCAGATTCAGGAAGTTAATAGGTCATGAACTTCTCCCCTCACCCTCCTCCTAAACACCATTTACAAGGAAGGAAAAAAAAAACACCAGCATTACGTTCGCTGACCAGATTTGACATAATTATTTGAGCATCTGTTACATCAGATTTACATTCTGAACGTGATTCAACTGTTTGTCAGCTAGATGAGAAATATTGGTAGGTGAGTGGAATTTATGCATGAGGACCATGTTGGCCTATGAGCCTTTGCAGTGCACTGTGTTCATGTAATATTAGATTGTTAAATGATGAGTATTGGTCTATGGCCTAAATAAAAAATTTGAAACTGAACTAGTATATAGTATAGTAAACAAACTTTAAAAAAGACAGAGAGTACTTCAGCTGGGTTCATCGCATTATATCGTACATGTACAGAGAACAATTTTAAAGAGAGCATGAGAGAAGGAATGAGGCGAACCCGTTTGTTGAGTGCGTAGTGAAAATTGCGCATGAGAAACATATAGGCCCATGAGCTTTTGCGCTGCATTGTGTTGATGTTATATTTTGATATTATGAGTGTTAGCTTATGGCCTAGCTTTGAACTTGGACTATAGTATTACAGTAAACACATTTCAAAAAAATAAATAATACTTCAGCTGGGTTTATGGCATGATACTATGAATGTACATAGATGAATTTTAAAGAAGACATGAGACCAGGATGAACGAATCCGTTTGTTAAGTAGGTCGCGTGACATCAGGACAAGATTACGTACACATTAGTTTGTTCTTTTTCTTAATTCTGAGCTGTCTCCTGAAACCAAACTCTCCCCTATCATCCTGTCCCATATCACTTGCTAGGCTCTTTTGTTCCCAAACGTTTAGGCATGACCAAATCACAGCCTGACGCCAAAAGTTCTGAACTAGTTGCAATGTTAATAATACATCCTCCTTTCCTGACTGGTTCAAGCACAGAGGACCTAACTTTGCTTTCCATACCTCTGCCAAAGGAGAACATGGCCATGAAAACATGTAAAGTAACATGTCATCAGTTTCCCCATCATACTGGAATTTGCCCCCCCCCCCTCCCCATGGGATCTTTATCAGTGGAAGAAGAGGAAAGGAAAGATAAAACATAATTAATACTGTAGACATTTTTTTTTTCGCTTACCCCATGTGAGCAGTTGGGAAGTGTATCAGGATCGTGGATGAACACTAGGCTCACACGCTGAAAGTTAGGAAACAATATTCAGGCAGTAGATTTTTAAAGCTTAGATTGCTGTGAAGTTAGCATCTCTGTGATTTAGTGGTAGCACGTTCTACTTTGCACGCTGAGGAGAGTGAGAGGGCCTGGGTTCGATTCCCGCAAAAGGTTAGGAGATTTAAATTTTCTAGTGTTAAGCTTTTCGGTCCTTTGCTATTAGAATTGATATTTCACAGCAGCTGGGGAAAATAAATCTCTAGTAACACACTTTCCAGAGAATATCAGGCTGGGTTCACATTCCTCTTCTTTAAAAATAATGAGCAGAATATGCCTTGTGATCTAGTTACACCCATCACAAAGAGAAGTACATTAAATTTGGGTTATGAGGTTTTAGGCTCGACAGATGAAAGGGCATTGGCGGATCCGGTTGGGTAAGAGGGAGGGGGGTGTCACTGGGTGCTCAAGGATCCCGCCCCACCCCACCTCCCTTCACCCACGATTTTTTTTTTATAAGTAGAGCTTTAAATACTCTTCATAAATTTCACCCTTCACTCGTCCATAGTTCTTAGCTGTTCATCCCATAGCTCTACATATATATCCTTGACATGTGTATAAATATATCATAAAAAGGGGAGGTGTGTAATTCTAATGTATGTGAAATTTATAGGTCATATTGTTGATTCGATACTCAGGGAAGAGTCAATAATGTGGGTAACCTCCCCNNNCACCCCCACCCCCTTTTGATTTTTGTTTCTGAATCGGCTCCTGAAAGAGTATATCGGGTGGATGAATGAAACCCAACGCCAATGTGCCCTAATATTACTATTCGAAATTTATAACCACATTCTATACAAAACGTCAGTACCAGTATCTTTCATTCATATGCTGCCTTTGTTGACATATTGATATATAATGAATCTGTAGTAGTAAAAAAAAAAAAGCATATATTTATAACGTTTCCACCTATAATAAAGATACAAGATCTAAGTGCTTTATACTTATACGCAAATACACAGTGTATACTTTTACACTTGGATACACTCTAAAGAGTTTACAGTAACATCTAATTCACACCAACATTTTACAAATTAGGTCAGTTTGTTCCTCATTCTAGACCGGTTGTGATGGTGTCGTAGGAATTCATGCATGAAACTCAAGAAGACATTTTATGAAAACAATTTAGAGATTATCTTTTTGTTAACAAAATGTTGTATGTGATTCACTGCTGTTGTGGGACACATTTTTATGTTAACTTCACCAGGATGCGTCTACAGATATAACTCATAAGCGGACACAGCAGCAACAACAAAATAGCCGTTGTTAACCCGCTGAGTTTAAAAAACTTTTGACGAGGATAGGCGTATCTTGAAAAATATGGGAGAGGTAAATTAGCCCTTCCTTTTACCTCCTCGTCATTTTCAACATCACCCCCACCCCT
>JAWQUT010000051.1:1646120-1661245 GCA_033807755.1 Ellobium chinense | reverse complement strand
CTCTTTTTCCCTTCTTTTTTTTTCTATTTATTTAACCCGTCTTCTCTCTCTCTCTCTCTCTCTCTCTCTCTCTCTCTCTCTCTCTTTTTCTCTCTGAAAAAGATGCTGTAGGAGCCTCACCCGCCTCGTATTCGTTCCACTGCTATAAAGAAGGCCAAAGTACGAATGTCTTTAGTAAATTTAAAAGTGCATGTTATTATTTTGTTGGTATATTTCGACATGATTTGTGCAGGTTCCAATAGCGTGGTAAACACATGATTAAAGAATTTGCAGGGTGAGGGGGATGGGGAAGGAGGAAGGGGCGAAGTAAACACGGAAACACGCTCTACCACACTCGAACAAGCAGAGAAAGAAACGGCTAAAATCGCAACTCTTCGGGGGGGATTCTTGAAAAGTTGCCACTGCCTTATGACTTTTCATGCTGGGCCTGCACCTTAGCTGGGATGCCTTGTGCTTAACCAACATTACAGACCTCAAGAGTATCATGAAATGCGCTATTCTGTGGCGTATTCTGTGTTCTATTATCTGATAAATGTTGCGGATTATGCGGCACAGATTGCTATTACGGAGGTGTTCCTGTGCTGGACTGGCTCACTGCTAGCTAGGCAGTTGTGCCTGGACAGGAACAGCCGGCGCGAAGAGTGAATCCTCAGTCAACGAGATAGACAGAACTTGCAGGAGTATGATTAATGAATGAGGTATTTTCAGTTACGCCACGTGATCTAGGGATTGCTAGGATATTTTGATAAATGACGAGCAATCATGCATGAGCAGAGCATGTAAACAAACCAACGTGTGAGCAAGAATTCCTAGGTCACGTGATGGCGCTGAAAATACCTAATTACTATTCATACATCCTGTTGCGTTGTTTTTTTCACATACGCTGCCCCCTCGATTGTTACCCTCCCTAGGCAAGCCCCGTATACAACAATGGCCGTGGAAATTCCCTCGACTCAGATGAATAAAATGCTTTCATATTTTAAATATCTCATATATTTTTTTTTTTAATCAGTTTTCGTACGGTTATATTCGCAGGGACAGCAAACTAGCGATCTGCAAAGTTTCTATGGAGTATGTTACTTGTGAAAATCGGAAAAAAAACAGTGCTCCACATTGCAGCGTGGGATAGAATTCAAATTAGTGGAGCGTCTAATCACGCCTCTGTCCTCCCCTGGTTGGGCGCCTTCGTACTAAAAATATTCACCTCTTTCCTCTTTCTTCATCCGTTCTAAACTAATAACATTAATAAAAAACATTCGTCACTCCTCTTTTCTTTCACAAACATTTGTGAACTTGCGCATTAACGTTGGGACCTTTTACCGTCGTAAGAATTACATGAGTGCATTGGTGCTGAATGCATCCTTATGTTCAGTATTCAGAGTTAATGTAATTCTTACGATGTAAGAGATTCCATCGTTAATGTGCAAACTCTCTTTAATTTACGCAAAAGGGCTGCCTTTATAAGTGATTAAAAATCACCCTACATCCATACTCTTGTTGTCAGTGTTATTTCCTTCGTCACGTTCCTTAATATGTGAGTTCATCCTTTGGATGTTATTTGTCTACAGAGGACTGGGGTTGTTAGAAGTACAAAAAATGCCGTTAACGCGTTGGTTTTCTCTTTTCTTTTTTTAACCCTTCCCTTCCATTACTCTATGCTCTTGGTGTTGTAAGGCACTAAGTGATAAAAACTGTCAAGTCAAGAGGTTAACGACACTACAGGCAGGATGTGAAACTCATAACAGAGAAACTATTATACCTGACTAACGTTTCACTTCTCAGAGCGTGGCCATCTAAAAGCGATAGGCACCGATGTTTGTATAGTGGATAATGTTTATGAAATCGAACACAGTACACATGGTATAATTGGGATTGCATTGCTATCATTATGGTGTAAAGTATGCAATTTAGGTGCCCATTGTGCATTATTTATATTATGTGGAAACTGATAGTGAACAATAAATATGCAGAATATCACATTTTAGATTATTATGTTGACTACTTGCTGCAAAATACCACTACCTCCCGTATACAGTATGGGCTCTTTCAGCAGATTTCAGTAATATTATACACTACATTCGACACCGCTTGAGTACAATTTTTGCTTAATCATGACATATATAAATATAAAAGATATAACTTTCACTTCTCAGAGAGAGAGAGAGAGACCAACGGACGGCGGTGAACACCAATGTTTATGTTGTGGATAATGATTACGAAACCGAACCCAGTGCATGTAATATATACAAGGGATTGCATCTCTATCATTATGATGTAAATTATGTAATTTATATATAGAGCCTGTTGTATATTGTGTTGAAACTGATAGTGAACAATGAGTACGCAGGCTATCACCTTTTAGATTACTATTTCGACTACATGCTGCAAAATACTTCTCACATATACAGCTGCAGCAAAGCCTACAGAATTCGGTATTATTATATATTGTACCGAATATTCGAATCCGCTTGAGTGCAGTTTTTACATAATCACAACATTTTAGAGAGAGAGAGAGAGAGAGAGAGAGAGAGAGAGAGAGAGAGAGAGAGAGAGAGAAAGAGAGAGAGAGAGAGAGAAACAATCTAGGCTAATCACTCTGCTCCTTGGCGACATTTTCTAAGCTCCCGGTGAGTGACGATTAAAGAGGCTCAGCTATGGAATATGAAATACATTGTAAAGCTGCAGCAGACATCTTCCGGCTGTAATATGACAGGCTGAAATTTGTTTAGTAAATGCCTGGATCTGGCCCTGACCCTGGCCTTGACCCCAGCCTTGACCTCGACCTTGCAAATCCCTCCCCATCCGCATCCCCGCCCTGGCCCAACACTGGTAGACCTAGCTTCACTTGAAAATAATAGACTCTTCCCGAAGCAATAGGCAGGTCTAGTTACTCGCGGATTACACAGCTCCGGGGCTTAACTCGGTTTCATAACGTATGTTTGCACAGGTTTCTACGTCAAATGTCAGTTTCAGAAACGGAGAGTTTCTGCAGAGTCATGATCACCAAACCAAGAATAAACAGATGCTTTACAAAGCCTGAGAAATGTAGTTTTTGTTATGCACGTTACAAGCTGTTGTCTTTCTCAATGTTTTTGGCCAGTGGGCGATACTGATCTTCCGGATATTCGTTTAAAAAGATGGATACTGTTGTTCAAGGTTGACTATCCCTTGGTCATTACGAATATGCGCAAATACGTTATTACGAAAATCACTATTACGACAAAAAGATGCACTCATGCACTATAAATTATAGTGCATAATGTGTCTTTTTATCATAAGACGGCAGAAATGTTTGGCACATCTTTAGTTGTTTTCGCTGAATCCTGTGCTCGCGCGCGGGCACACACACACACACACACACACACACACACACACACACACACACACACACACTCAGTCTGATAAATTGCATTTACAGCTAAGTATGTTGAATACGACACAACTTAGAATATGCCCTCGATTTCGTAAAAAGTGAGAAGCATGCACTGTGACATACAAACAAAAGTTTGTCACTCCAGACTGCGGGGCTGTACTGAATCTCCTGAATGCATAATAAAATGTGCGCTACATTTTGCACTGAAACAAATGTCGTCAACAAGTTTTCTATATGTTTCTGTGTGGTTTGTTCCTTGGCAAAACTAGTCCATGTATTTTTAAACTACCGCAGTTAGTAATCAAGGTGAATTTCGCCGTCCTTGTCCCAGCAGTTACAGGCACTCTTGTCGGAAAATTCCACACAATTTCTACACTCCCAAGTATAGTAGCGGCATGTGGCACGTATGTTATCATTTTACGCCCAGTGGCGGATTTTAGGCATGGAGACGATGGTCGATGGTTACGTGCTTAGGGCCCCAGGGTGGGAGGGGGCCCCGCATTTTAAGGGGGCCTCGCACTTTAAGGGGGCCCCGCACTGGAGGATGAGAAATAAAATGTGGAGAGAAAATGAGGGAAGAAAAGAGAGAAGGGGGGAAGGGAGGAAAAAAAAAGAGTAGTATAGAGCCAAACGAATGCTCACAATATAAAACAAGTGCTATGGCAGTTTGCCTCTAGCATGACTTGTTTGTGTTACAGCGGGGCCGTGAGCATAATTTTCCAGCGAGACACTCACCCACCTTACCCCACCTTAATTACGGATAAAAAAGGAACGCATTTTAAACAGAACATATTGATATTTTCTCCCCCTCCCTCCCTCTCTTTCTCTCTCTTTCTTTCTCTCTCCTTTTTTTTTCTTCTCTTTTTCCCTCATCTTTCCACACGGCAAAGGGACCCTCTTTCTTTTCTCCTTCTTGCACACGGGCTGTACTGTAAGAGGATCCCCGCATCTTTCTGGTGCCCCGGGCCCCGCGGACCCTAAATCCGCCCCTGCTAAAGCCTGGCAGGTATCGAGGCCATGTTTCATTCATCCATATCCTTGAATCATCTTTAATGTTGCCATCGTCTCACATGTGCCTGTTCATCGTTTTCTTTTATGGTTCACTGCATAGTCGATTTAATCTACAATCATCAAATTCAAATAAAAAGGGAATCCCCTCTTCCTTCCGTGGCCCAGCACCTTCTTCCTTTCTCAGCGTCATACGTTTTGATGAAATCTCTCCTGACTAAGGATGTTGTTGTTGTTGTCGTCGTCGTCGTCGCCGTCGTCGTTGTTGTTGTTGTTGTTGTTGTTAGCTTTTGAGAGTTCTATTAAGATTAAATAAATATGGAGAAGTCTGTGTGCATGTTATGTTGTGAAATGTTCCATGAAAGGCTAGAGGGGCACACAGCAGAGCGTAAAAAGTCTACAAAAGGAAAACTTGAACGAATTACTTAGGTAGTTAGTTTGGGTAGAAGGTCTATGTGGGTAACTGAACTATTTATGAATGTTATAATAGGAAGGACTGTGTCATGGGGATTTACCCTTCTTATCTTTGATTACATTATATCTCTACATGATTTTGCTGCTCAGATATTTGGAAAACTCGTGATTTTGTCAAGAGTGTTCCTTCCTGCTGATTTTATATCCTCCTTAAGCCATTCGCTGATATCCTGTTCTCACGTCCTTTTCGGTCTACCACTTCCTCTCTTTTTCTCCTTTTGTCACTTTAGTAACTGAAAAACACTGGCAGGTATGAAACCATATAAGGGTAGACACTGACAGTGCCATACCACGACTTAAAGTGTAAAATATGGAAATCTGGCTGTCAACAGCAACAACCACAATATCAGTATAATATAATAACATTAGCAATCGATCCCTTGCAGTAAGAAGGCTTTCGGTGAAATTACTGTCGATTTAGCCAGTATTGCAAGATCAGAGTTTATGAAGAAGCCAAATCAGATCTGAGATCGCGCCAAAAAAAAAATGAAGAAAAAACGTCATCAAAACCCTCAAGACATGCCAAAGAAGTAATCAACTTTTTACAAGCAAATAGTGACATAAAAAGAAAATGTTTTATCTCAGAATCGAAGAATGCATTCCAAGTTCTCTTGGTCCAGGTATTCAATTAAAATTACATGCAGATTTAGTTTGAAAATAATGATATTATATATATAAATTAGATAAAAGTTCATCTTTTACCAATAGCCAAGAATGGTCGAGGGGGCCACGAAATTTTTAAAATCCTAAAAACCTGGAGAAAAAAAAAGGGAACTAAATTTGGCGCCTAAGGATCCAACCTGGCAATGCTGGATATATCACTTAGAACAATCGATTACAAGACCGTAGTAAGTTGACCAGGCAAACATCGCATGACAAGCCGAATTGTATCACGCCCACGAGGTGGTATTTATTTTATGCACCTGGTAATTTATAGTCTCGCGGCGCCCCCAAAAAATACATTTTTTCTGCATAAAGCTGCAGTCTACATTATGCGTCAAAAACAAAGTCTTTGCCTCAGAATAAATCAACATAGGCGTTGAACTGTGGATCGATGTGGATGGGAAATAGGGACCAGGGTGGAATGTCGGCTGACGCTAACCCTTCTTTTCTTTATCAGTTGTCTTACCTTTTGCGCCTGGCGTGTTCTTCACAAAAATTTGGATTTTCTTTTTCTTTACATTTATTGTCTCGCAGAGTAGTGGGCTAGAAAATTTGCCTTCCTCCAGGATTTTACACTTTTTAAAGCTCCACCCTCTCAACCTTCCACTCAACTATTTGCAATCTTCCCTCCTCTTACGAGTCAGTCGTAAGCCTCCGCTTCGCTGTTGATGGATGTTTACTGCAAATATGTCATGACAGACAGTCTCTTACCGGGTGTCAAAATGGATATATGTAGATATATATTTCTAACATGGCCACAGAAGGTGGGTGTGAAGAAACGCAAGATGGGTTAGTAACATCTCTCCTTGCACTAATGATAGGACAATTCTGATATCCAGTACTTGGTTTTCGATACCACGACAGGAATCGATTGAATCGATTCTAAACACCACTTGATTAATTCTGTAAATAGACCTCAATAAGTTAGTTCACTGAATCTTAGCAATTTTTACAAAGATATCTTAAATATTTGACAGATTTTTTTTTAGTTTTAAGTAGAACAGTATTCTCGTAATAAAATTCTGACCCGTTGTGATTTTTTTTTTTTCATTTATAACCAAATGATGATGGTAGGTGTGCAGATGTTGATGGTGGCTGTACGGATAATGATAATGTTGATGACGGCAGCGTCTTTGAATGATAATTTTGTCAAAACAGTATGCATTCAACAGCCAATAGGCCTACATTTATTTTTTAATGCGAACCTGTACAGTTCAAATAAGGAGCTCGCAATCTTGCGTTTTGCATAGCCCTTTACTATCACCAAACCTAGGCCATCTCCTGGCCCCGACTCTATTAATTTAAGCAAAACGTTATATTTTAAGAATACAAAGTAACTATAGAATGAAACTTTCTTGTTTCTTAGCGCCTTAAATGTTGCTTATATATGCCACACTGATAATCTAGCGCATA
This sequence comes from Ellobium chinense, assembly GCA_033807755.1. NCBI lineage: Eukaryota > Metazoa > Mollusca > Gastropoda > Ellobiida > Ellobiidae > Ellobium > Ellobium chinense. The sequence continues at coordinate 1,654,314 of JAWQUT010000051.1, read as the reverse complement.
CTTTTTATATGTTTATTTGCAACCTTCTAAATCTGGCAAGTACTTGGAATCGTACTCGATTCTTCCGATTTTGGGGTCTAAGGTACTTGGTATCGAATTACTTCTGGAATTTATGGAATCGCCCAATCCTACCTTGCATGCCATCTCAAGGCTATCACTACTGGCTCAGCAGGTTTTCTTTCGGGAAGGAGAGGTATGTCAAGGGATCAACGAACGCACGGCTACTACACTCAAACACGCTTATTACGAAACTGTATACACGAAACTACAGCTATTACGAAAGGACATGCAGGGTGGCAGGAGGTAGAGCGCTTGTCTTTCAGTGCGAAAGATTCCGGGATTCGAATCCTGCTTTCGACCGGTTTCTCTTTGGATATTTTGGCACTCGTTTAGAAGTGTAGTCTCGACAATAATTGTTCGATATTTTCATGTAATTGATACCGATGACACCAGTATCTGCCTGGTCTAGAAACTGGTGAGATTTTATTTTAAAAAAACATTCATATAGAGCCAATTTCTGTGGTTGAAGGTCAATTCATACTGGCTAAGCTCAAAGAAGACCTAGCAAATATAAAGCATTAAAGCAGATTTTCCCACTGTAAAGAGCAACCTCCGGCTTAAGGGGGGAGGAGGCGCCACCTGAAGGCTATTTTCTAAATGCTTGGTGCCACATGATTTTAACCTTGATTTTTGGACGCGGCAGGTTCAGATTAGTGGAAAACAGCCAAAAAAGTTTTACAATTTATTATGGTTGCTATGGAAACGGCCGCCATCTTGAATTTTCTATTAAGAAAATGGTTAATTTCAAAAAGAAACTCCTCCTCCAGATGAAATGCGATCCAACTGAAATTCCACACGTGCATTCTTATTCACAATGTCTACAATGTAACAGAGTTATTTTTGATAAAATGACAAAAAATTATTTTATGAATTTTCAAAATTGGTATGTACCAGAATATCAATTTTTTTCCCATTTTTTTGGCCTCCGCCAACATATTTCCTGAAAAATATTATTTTTAAAAAGTCCAAGTGTCTCTGTGTTACTTTTTTTGTACACCTATAAATTGCTTATATACCAAATTTCGCAAAGATTGGTTCGTAAATTATGGTGGAGTTTCAAATTATGCCTTGAAAAGTATAGTTTTGAGAAAATTGCGTTTGAAAATTTCACACACAAAAAAAACATCTGAAAAACTACTTGCATCAATACATGCCCGGCTGATAGGCTGGGCCACATTCCTCAGCTTCCTTTTCCTGTCGGCATTATGATAATCACAATAATTCAGGATCACAAAGAATAATTAGGCTGCTAATTTCTGGGCCACCTCCTTCCTGTCAGGTATTCACGTGCTAACCTGCATGCTGCTGTTTACGTACAAACAGAAACGAGGCCACCCGAACCGAAAGAATCCAATTAGATAACTAGGTCACGCTTGCCGGAAACAAACGAGCGAATGAAACATCAGCATGACTTGTTCCGGTTGAAAACGAGGCCGTGACCTGCTATTTTTAGCGATGTAAATAAGGCCAGACATAATTGATGCCTCGCTTTCGGGAGATACCGTCGTTCCGACACTTTCATTAACCAGCCAATAAGAGGTTGATCTTGCAGAGGAGAAAATGTCCTTTCCATCGGTATGCAGCAAGCTAGGTCTAATTTTATTGCGTATAGACAAAATATGCGATCAAAAACAGACAATTTCAGCATAAATTCACATAATCAGACAAAAACCTGGGGGATGACCCTAATGAAATGCATTTTTGAGAGGTAAAATGGATTCTTTCACATGCCACCATCAATGCTTTCGATTCACAAGATGTCAAAGTGTCTAAAAATAGCAATAACCCAATTTCGGTACCTTGAACCCAAATCGACGATTTCAGATGGCGCTCCCCCCCCCCCCCCCNTTTTTACGGTGGGTTGGTGAGGGAAGGTGGAGGGGGAGCGAGAAGAGGTGGGAAGCACTGAGAAGAAAGAGGGTTCACTTTAAAATATAGCACAAACAATCAGTCTATAAGTTCCAAGGTGAGAAACGAGTTAAAATCAGTCCGGTATTTAGTTTTTTCAGTTTTTTTGAGTACATTCTATCTATTGAGCGCAAATACTGGTTGTCGCCTTGGTGGAGTAAGTTTGTAAGCTTACCAGTTTCAAATTTTACGGGAGAGAGGTTGTTGTTTTTTTTACATTCCTCAACCCGTGGCCACACGCGTATCAAACTCAGAACTTGTGCAACCGTCGGCTCACAATCTGGAGAGTCTAATCAATGGGCCGCTCTTAATTAGTTAATTACAACAAAGTTTCTTCCGGTTTAAGAAAAATGTAAAAGAGTGCTATGATTGCAATATCAAATCTGACTTCCGAAAGTAGACGAGGTATCAGCCATTGAAACAAACCATGCCAGCTAATCATATTCCTCTGAGAGTGTAAAAGTAGAAACCGGAAGTTTGTTGGAATTGTGATTGTGGCTTGTGATGCCTGGATGATCACACATCTGTAATAACTCAGAAAGGTGTTTTTAGTTTATAAAATTTATATGGAATCACTATAAAAAAGAAACGAATCTTGAACAAACAATGTAGACACAGGATTGCTGCGTAGACACGACGTGATATGCCTTTACAATAAGGGGTGGGATTCTCTCCCAGAAACAGAAAAAATGGAAAGGGGAACGGGTGGGGAGACAAGTGATTATTTTGTTCCTATTTTCAGTGACTCGCGTTATAGGATGCCATATTGGACAGGTGCACAATCTGAATGAGGGCGACCGCTTATGTAATAATATGCAACACTAGAGGAAAAAAAACACCTCGATAATGTATGGGGAAACATAACAGAAGGAAAAAAAGATGGAGGAATTCCGAATGAGACTCACACGTGATGCACCTGTGTCGACAGGCGTTAGGCCTAGGGATAAGGACTTATATCGACTGACGCTCCTATCTCGATGGGCATTAATTCGAGCTTGGACTAAGAACGGGATCACAGTTAGAGGGTGGGATTAGGGTTAGTGTTTAGGTTGTATTACGCGGCATACGTTCTGGTTAGAGGTGTGAGACTCATTTGGAATTCCTTCCAGGAATGGAGCATAAGAAGCAGAAAAGTGAAAGAATGTAGTAGAAAATGTAGAACAAGAAGGAAATAATGATATGACAAAGCTTGGAAAATTTTCCTTCATCCAAGTGCATGCGACCTCCCATTATCTATGTCAATGCCTTCGTATTTAGAGTGCACTCACCTTTTCACCATCTTGCACGCCATCGTCACTCACGCGCTGCCTGTCTTGTCTACTTCAATCCTGATTAGAAAATTTCCAGCTGACGGTAATAGTGTTCGTCATACGCAGGTATAAAGAGATGAATTGGCAATAGCAATATCCTATGCACTATAGCTCCGGATGCTTATTCATTAGAGCGAGATATTGTTATTGGCTGTTGCTATTTTGAACGTTGTTTATCGAAAGTTTTGTGACAATCGTTTACGATAAACATTTTCCCCTTAAAACAGTTCGGCTGTGTGAGTAAATTTGATGTTTTAACTATTGGTAATGCACTTTTGAGATGTACTCCTCATTTCAAAGGCTAAGTAAATATTATGTTATGACTGCTTCACATAATAATATATATTAAATTATACTCACCATTTCTTCTTCGTTATCGTCGTGACAGGGGCGTCAGCAATGCCGGATAGAATAATTTTTGTGTGTGTGTGGAGGGGTCGGGGGAGAGGAGAAGAAGACAATAGGAAGGGAGATGTAAAGATAATAATAATCGTTCCTCTTACTCAGTAGTTGTTGGTTTTTGTTTTTTTTTACCCTGCCATGGGGCTAGAGCTTGGCGAGTATCAGTACCAGGTACTGGCGTACTCGCTATTTTGAGAGCTGTTTAGAGTACTTGACAGGTTTGTCCAAGCATTTATACCTGAAAAGAAATTTTACAGTTTACAAATTCCCCTGTTTTTTTGTTAGTTTTGTTTTTCCAAATTTCTGAGTAATCATTGTTTTATATCAGCTTTAATGCATTTATTTAGTAAACAAGTTTTGTTTTTTTTAATATAGGAAAATGTTTTTAACACTTGGGCCGGCCCAGTCATTCATTTTAATGAAACAAACGGAGGACCAAAATATGACGAGCATTAGGACGGGATGATGCCTGAGATTTAGGTATCCTGATTTATTTATCTTTAAAATGACACTTCTTCCAATCAAGCAATGTAATCAAAGACTAAAATACACAGGTCCTTTTTTGCAAATAAACGTCAGGAGCTATAATTAAGATAAATGTGTGATATTTCACAAAATTACAATTAAATCATGGAAACTGCTACTCTAAAAATTTCATTAATTTCTATCCAGAGTAAGCAATCAACTTTGATACAGCGAAAAGCTGAATTTCAGATTTGCTCTCTGGTTTTATGGCTAAAAACTTGGACATTAAGGACCGTTATAGTGGATTCGTAATGGCTTGTGGTGATATTTTTTTCCTAAACCATTTCAGTCTATCCTTCCGCATTAATTTTGAACTGCCCTGGGTTTCTGAAATTAAGGCAGGAACTGATCGTTCAGAACATGTCGATGATCATATTCTGATTACCTGAACGTGCTCGTTTTAGAGGAGACAATTTTCTCGTAAATCGTTTAACAAAATTGTTTTAAAAAGTCGTTGTGGCTGATGATAATCGACATATGTTCCAAGAGGTGGAAATAAAAAGGGGGAAAAAAAGTATCTTTTCTATTTCTCTCCTTTCACTCATACACAACCGTACTGGTCTTCAAAAGACACTCGTCACGTTTGTAACGAGACATAGCATATCCTCTTTTGTAAAGGATTTGGATAAGCGTTGTAAACAAATCTTTCATACTGATTTGCAATGAGCTTTTCTTAACTGTTAAAGTGTCCTTTCAGATCTCCGGTGGTGAGGAAGATGATGATGAGAATGATAACGATAATGGCCTAGTTTGAGAGTTTCTTCTTTTTTGAAAATGATTACGGTAATGATCACGAAGGTGATGATTATAATGCGATGGTTGAGATGGGACATTTACTGCGTGCCTTTTGTTCCTGGTTGTCTATTACAGAATAATTGGGTACTTCCTTTCGAGTAAATTAGACTAGTCTATCCGACAAATTTATCAACACCCACATACATGGGCCTACCTTTAGTGCTAATGACCATGCATAACTTGAAGCGAGGAATTTGGAAGATATAATTTATTATGAGGAGGATGAGAAGGGTTGAGAAGGGATGTTACCGGTGGAGGGGGAACAGAATTGCTGGTGTCCTAAAAATCGATATTCCTTCCCTGAAATATTTAGAATTAGATCTGACTTGAATGCATAAACATGATTGACGGGAGAGAAACCAAAAGAAAACTATTGGGCGAGAACGGGAAAGTTGGAGCAAGCAAGCTGTGGACCCCCTCTGGATATCGATTTCTTTCGCGTGACGTCTTTCGCACTCAAGCGATGTTGAATAATGGCTGGCTGGGATTTCTCTGATCAATAATTAGTGATGATAGAGCCTTAACTGTCTGAGGCATCGCTTGACTACCAGTGCGTGCCAAAACGGACGCCATTTAGGAAAACAGCTGCCCTAAGGTATATCGGAGCGTCCATGCCAGCACTTTGGGTGGTATAGAATTTAGATAGACGTAAAAGTAATCCAACAGTGTTTCAACGAAATATTGGTACATTAGGGCTCTGTTTTTCTCAGTCCCGGGATACACTGACCGCTTTGAACTTTGTTTTGTTTCTTTGTCTGTTCGCTTTTTCTCGTCCTCGCGTATGGCCTAGAGAACAGAATTTGAGGTTTCTTTTTCTTGGGGAGGGGTAGAGGCAAAGGGGGTCTTATCATCATATATTAGTTGATTTGTAAGTGTGGAGGGGATAAAGGGGGGAGAGCAAACAGACTGATAAACAGAAGTTCTAATAATTTCTTACTATACATCCCTTAACTTTGGTTACTGGTCATTGGTCAGCAAAACCGACATCCTTGCTCTCTGGGCAGACCCATAGGTGCCCAGTCCTCTGCAGCGATCGTTTTAAGGTGTAATCTAGAGCTGTATCTTCCTCTTTCTCGCAAAACCATTCCTTGGGAGTCCTACCTCTCTCCTTCTTCTCTTCTCTCCTCTTCTTTTCGCTTTATCCTATTTTTTTACTTTCTTGTCCTCTGAAACCCTATAACCCTCGTCCTTCCCTTGGCATTGCGGTAACTATGGGGGACAGTTGGTCACGGCCCTGGTGCAATCCAGGAGGCTTAAGGACTCCCTTCTGACCTAGTCTATGAAAGAGGATTAAGAATCAGCCTTCTGGCTGGGGAGTGACTCAAACTGCCAGAGATGGAAGTGATTTGTCAGAGAAGTCTTTCAACCTGCATTTCACGATGCAAGTCAGAAGAGTATCCACCCCATTAATATCACTGGATGTCCCACCTATGTCAGGCAGAGATAGGGACTCTGGCCAGCATGAGTTAGGGTATTAGGTTGCGCTTAATCGCAACATATTTTGGATAATAGAACAGCCCGTACGTAAAGGTTTAAAGCGAAGTACAGCGAAGGTTAATGGGGACTTTTCACAAATTCCTTTCAAAGACGTAGACGTATACCTCTCCTAGTGGCTTGGTCTCTATTTTTTTTTTTCGCTGGTTTTGACAGCGTGCTAATATATACGCTCAACACACTTTAATTTCATATTTTTATAGGGCTCAAAATTATGCAAGAAACTTTTAAACTGGAAGCCTTATTAGATCATTTTTTTTTTACATATTTTTACACCCTGACTTTGGCTGACAGGATCCAGGCAAAAGGGGGTGGGGTTGGGATTTTATACGTAAGAGGATTAACAGGATGTGATGCAATTAGTGATTTGGCCCATAGACCAGAAACCTGTTATACTTTAGGCCTCAGCTCCACTAGTCCGTTGTAAATGGTCTCTGATCGGATAAGACCAAATAAGATTGTGAATGACGTCATCTTAGCGTTATTCCCGAAATAGTGAGTAAGCCCTATTTAGGTCGCGTTCACGCTGGGCGTGCCCGCGTGAGCGCTCAGGGAATTCGTCGCTTTGAGTCAGCCAGATAGAATAAACAATCCAGTATTTGCCTTGGCCTATGACTGAGACTCGAATGTATGACTAAGTGAGTATTGCTCTTAATTGAAAAACAAGCATGTGATTGGAAAACACACCTGGGAAAGTATGAAAAAAAAAACCCAAAAGCAAGGCTAGGCTAGTTTGGCCATGTGTAGGACCCCGGTGTCCCAGTTTAGCCACGTGGAAAGGTTTATTTTCTTTTAGCTCTGTGGAAATGTCAGCTATGTCATATTGGTTGGACTTTTTTTTTACTTTTTACAGCATTGCAGCATCCGTTTACTGACATTCACTCCAGATAGAAATTTTTTGGGCATTGCCGGCTAAAATGCAGTGAAGTAGGTTTAGACAATAGATTTGGACGACACTGCGAAGATATGACAAATCTTTTCGTGTTAACAATGTTTTGGATTAAGAGGAGTGCCTATTTTAATGCTAGCAGCTGGGCAAAGAAAAAGAGAAATTCTGATCATAAAATGGCTTGAAAATGACCGGTGCAGTATGGTACAGACAATATCTGTTGTCTAGTGTGAGAAGCTTGAATGCACAGCAGCGTGTGTTTCTTTGCGTTCCCTCGTACTTGAGGGCTTATCAACCTGTACCAAGCCAAGAAGTCGAGTGCACAAAGAAATGTCGCTAATGAGGAAACATTTCAGTTCATAAATTAATACACTTTGATATTCTTTCTTATCTATTTATAAAGCAGACATTTGATCCACTGAGCGAAGCAACGCAATAATGAACTGAGCTGTAATCACTAGTTTTAAACATGTGGGAATACAATTTTTAAGTTGGAAGTAGGTCCGTTGCTAGGAAACTAAAGAAGCTGAAAATAAGAACTTTAGGTTAACTTTCGATGAGATCAAAACAAAATGTGGTGTGAAGTAATGATCAGAGATGTATTTATATGTTCGTGCTTAGTAAGAACATCTTCATTATTTAGCATTATGACCAGGAAAGTGGGTTTCTGTTTTCGATAATATCGGTTTATTACAATGTCTTAATAATGACGTCAGCGAGGGAGGTTGAGAAAACGCTACTGTCTTAGCCACTTTTCTGGTCTCAACCTACAAAACTCAGACGGTGGAGGCAGAGTGTATTTACTTCGTTT
>JAWQUT010000051.1:1560841-1624715 GCA_033807755.1 Ellobium chinense | reverse complement strand
AGTTATGCTTTTAGCTTAACCCATTCAAACCTAAGTTACCTTTCCCCCCTTTCTCTAATAAACATATCTGTCCAAGTTGTTTTTTGCCACACCCATTGTGAACTACTGTTCTGGCTATTTTCAAGCAAGATCGGTCAAATTTCATTCTAACTGTTAATATGAAGAAGGCACAAGAGAGAAAATAGTACTAGTCATATTTTAAACATATTTCAGTGAAAATATTCTTGGAAAAGATGGACTGTACAATCATGCTTAGCAATTTGGATTTTCTTGTATCCCTGTGGCTTGGGCTTTGGATATTTCATACCCCATCAGGAATGAGTTAATGGGTGTAGTTGAAGGATCTTATCTTGGACTTTTGTGTGAATACTCCTTTGTGTTTAGCTGCATGTCAGCATGGAATGCTTTCACTGAACAAAGCTCTGCTTCTGTTATGCTTATGTATTGAATTATCAGATGTCTTAATCTCCATGTACTTAGAAATAATCATGCATAAGTGGGGACCAGCTTATAAGTTAAGAGTTTCCTTGAGTAGGCCATAGCTACGTTGTTATGCCTTTATTATCAAGGACCTTCCTGAAATATTTTTGTCCTTTGGAAACTATCCACTATTATCAACCCTTTGGTATCTCTCTTTTTGAGACTTAACTTTGCTTTCCTCAGACTGTTTTCAATCAGAGATAGTCTACTCAATAGTTTATGTGATAAATAAGCATACTGTCTTGACAATTTGCATATTTGCCCTCTCACATGTCATGTACACATGTTTTTCATATCTTTAAATTGTTATACTGGTTCTTTCCCCCTCATCCCCCTCCCCCCATCTATTTGTGTCTTTTTTTAGTGCAGTCATGGACATTCTAAGCTTGAATTACTCCATTTGCCACTTTCAAATTTCAATCTCTCCTTCAACTTGTTACTTGTATTTTTGTAGGAGACATGTTCTGGAGCTCACAGATGGAATCGAGAACCCAGGAACAATACGGTGGCAATTGTTGATTTGCCTGATCCTTGCCTGGTTGGCTGTGTTCTTCTGTCTCTTCAAGGGAGTCAAAGTTCTTGGAAGGGTAAGTTTAAAGTACCAAGATGATTACATTGTCATGCCTTAGCTCCCTATTACAGCTGTGGGCTATGGATTGTCACATTTTTGGCAGAAGGATTGTCTGAGATCGATGTCATTTACTGACCAGCACCATTTTCTCTTTTTCTATGACACAGGTAAGGTTTAGGCCAAGACCCTCTGAGCAGTCCTGTACCTTTTTATTACCATAAGCCATTGAAGTGCTAGTGATAAACAAATGGTTGGTGTGGAAAATTATTATGAATAGAGTGGGTATCTGCATGTTGTGCAGCTACAATGTAATTGCTTGGTTTATAGGATTTTTCTGCAAAATTGCACACTAGAGTGCTTAACTGGTACATTTTTTTTTCTTTAAAGGTGATTCATCTTAAGACAATGTCATTTGCAAGTTGTTTGATTTTTGATGAATGTCTCATTGATCCTTTATGCCAGAACCTGTATGAGCTTTTCTGGATTTTTTTTTTATCTTGACACAGACTTACTAGGAACTGACAATACACTCTGGTGTAAACGTGTCTTAACAGAAAATCCAGAAAACTCTCCGTTAGCACCCGTCAAAAAGGTATCTAAGAGACATGGATGAAGTCTGGTGTCAAAATAGCTGGTGTTGTTGCTGATGACACTGACCTAAGATACTCGCCCTTAAGGGGGAGAAGTGCATCATTCAGCACTTTGGTGGGCAGTTTTGTCTAGAAACTCCAAGGCATTTATTGTGATGAGTACATGTATCAGGGAAAGTGGAGTGCCTCCTTTTAAGGGTACTCATGATTGTTGCAAAGTAAATGTAAAATTCAATAATGCTAAAGAGTGATAATTATGTTTGGTTTAAACAACCAGAAGAATCATTCTCTCTCCTTTTAAGTTGTTTGACAATGCCTTTATTAGTTTTCAGGCTCGATTTCACTTGCCGAGACACAGAGCATGCTTGAGAGCACCTGCACAAGAATGATATAACTGGATAAATTTCTCACATGAACTAACCTGGGCTTCCTGATCTTCCTTCCTCCTTTTCCCACCCCCGTTTGGGCCTCTTTCCCCCCCTAACATAAACAGGTGATGCACTTTGCTGCGCCATTCCCATACCTGGTTTTGATGATCCTGCTGGTCAGAGGTCTGACCTTACCTGGTGCTGTGGAAGGAATCAAGTTCTACATCATTCCTCGTTGGGAGAAACTTGCGGATTTCAATGTAAGTTATTCCAAGATTTTGATTTCAAATGTTTTAATACTTTTTGTTCTATGTTTGTATGAGCACAACACCAGACACATTTTGTGCTAGGCCAGGCATTGTGCCTGTGAACAAATTTGATGTTGAAATTAATAACATGTTCTTGCAGGTATGGGGTGACGCGGCTCTGCAAATCTTCTACTCTGTTGGTATGGCCTGGGGTGGAGTCATCACAATGGCCTCTTATAACAAGTTCAACAACAATATGTACAGGTGCCCACTTATGCTGCAATGCTCTCAATCTTTAATAATAGCAAATCACTTTTTCACTAACTTAAAAAATAAAATACTAGCCATGGTCACTTGGACCAGTGCATGTCAGTTCTCCTTCTTTTGCTTTCTCATCAAGACATCAACTTGAGTGTGAATTGTATTGTTTTTGCGGCAACTATTCAAGTTTAAAATCATTTTGTTTCAGCCTTACTGTACATTGCTAGACATTTTAGAGCTAACCACAAAATAAATTATTGGGAGTTTCAATTCCCTTTTCGCACTCATTTACAATTAGTGCATTTGCTAAGGCATTTAAAAATTTGGTTTTGCAAACGATAAGATAGTTCTCATCAAGATGTGTTATAAATCAGAAACAAGTAAAGTAAAAATTACATTATAAATATGACTGATCTATCACCAGTTAACATGACTTGCTGAGAACAGCTTGTCATTTTTTCTTCCCACCTTCTTTTGACAGGGATGCAATCTTGGTGCCAATCATCAACTGCGGAACCAGCATCTTTGCTGGCTTCGTTATCTTCTCTGTTCTTGGCTTCATGGCTCATGAAATGGAATCAACTGTAGATAAAATTGTTACCCAAGGTAAATATTTAATATTTTATCGTGGTTGTATATATCTTTTTAAAGCTATCTTTCTTTTAAGAGGACCTTTTTTGGATCTAATGCTAGGGACAGAAACAAGTGTGGCATCTTAAGCAGTAATCTACATATACAAATTAAAAACATATTTACTGAATTTAATCTGTCATTAGCAATCAGTACAGGTTTTTCAAGTAGGCCATCAGAGGATTAGATTACAAGTATCTTTTATTCATGAGAAGATAGAGTGTGTCTCGTTACTCTGAATTTTTTGGTAACCATGAAAATATGTTTGTTTGGAATATTGACTTTTCATATTACCTTGTCAAACCAGGTATGTTCAATATCTAGCACCTGGAGTAAAAAGAAAAAAAAAGTAACATCTGTACCTTCTTTGTGAACTTTTCATGGGAATTTTGATCAAGTTTAACAAATATATTGACAGTGAATCATGACTCTGCTCAACCAGTTGTTCTGCCTTGAAAAGAATGTGGTTTAGTTCCGTCAACAGGCAGTTGATAGTAAAGTTCAGATGAAGTTGAGATATTATTTTATGTAGGCTCTCCTGTTAATGACATGGAATCTGTCTGGATGAACAGTAGTGATGAAAGGGATGATGGTTATGACAATGATAGACCTACACTCAAGTAAGATGAAAAGAGGGACACATCTCAATTCAAAAATGCAATGTACAAATAGCATGAAACTATTCCAATTTGCTGGAAAGAGGGCAGTCAAAATTTTCACTCCTGAAACCGGTAATGGCTTTTTCTATGATGATGGCTGTGGCCAATAAACATTCCTGATACACTGTTGTCTAAAATGTACTATTAACATGGAAGCTATGAGGAGAGGGAAATAACTCTAGCGCATAACGTAGTGGCCAGATTTGTATTTTTGCATCATGCCTACAAAAAATTTATTGCATTATTTTTACAAATCAGATCCGTATAGACAGCCTAAACTTGATGGAAATGAACTTAACTGTTTATCTTGCCTAAACCCACTACTTTAAAGACAGCAATTTTAAGTAATATGATCTCCTAAAATCCTTTACTGGCAACAAAAGGAGAGAAACAAAACAGTACAGTTTACAGCATTTTAGGCTGCCCATAATTAATGCTTATAGGAAAAATAGAATAGTCAGGAACAAATTTCTAAAAATAATTACAATCACTTTAAAACATATAGCTATGGATTCAGAGGACTGTAGGAGACAATACAGGCTAACCGACAATAAAGTTTCATTCATCTTTATGTTTGCAGTCTCCTGATGGGATGAACACATGCTCATTTAGTTGGCAGTGTGCTTTATTAATGACTGTTTATTATTTGTTATGTCTTTTAACCCTGTAATGGCCAGGGACAAAATTTTGGGAGGTCCCAGGGTCCTCAGATTCCAAGGATTAATTGCCATAATTTGGCATTGATTCTTCTTAAATTTGACACCACTTTCCTTGACACTTTAACCATGGCAAGGAACACTGTGAAGCATATTAAGGGTTAAGTGGAAAATTAAACATCCACATCTTTGTTTTTAAGCCTGTGCCTTATCCTTCATGAGTAGATTATTAATTTTATAGATGAATACTCAGCTGGTAGATAAAAAAATTATTATTTTGCATTATGCATATGAATATGTTTACCATGACATTCACAGAATACGAAAAATGTTTCATACTAAACATATTTCACAATGTCCTCATATTTTTAAATAATACACTGATCTTATTGGGACGCGCAAAATTTTTCTTTTCATAATAGCGCTAGTCTTGTATAAGGTCGCCAGTTTAAGATGTTTGAGTGTTTTCATATTATAGATAGGTAAATATTGATAAGGACTGGCTCAGGAATCGGATGATCTTTTAAATTTTATTTTATGTATGTGTTAAACAGACTTTGAATGGGTAATTTTAAATGAATAGATAAAAGGTATAGTGACTAATCACATCCAAAGAAAATCAATAATAGCGTAGGAAAAATGAAATTTTATGTCCTGCCAATATTTAATTGTGCTTTCTTTCCTTTCACCTTCCTCTTCTCACCTTTTTCAGGTCCTGGTCTGGTTTTTGTGGCCTACCCAGAAGCAGTTGCCAAGATGCCAGTAGCACCATTGTGGGCAGTGCTGTTCTTCCTTATGTTTTTCACTATTGGTCTGGACAGTCAGGTGAGCTGCCAGTCATTCTTTTCATCACTGACGTCAGTCTGTGGCAGTGAATGTAGCCACATCCCTTGTCCCACCTCTTCGACGGGAAAATGTGGACTCAGTAGGAATGTGAGAGAACTGTCAGGACTGAAGGCAGCAGTAGACCAAATAAAAAAAAAAAAAAGAAAAAAAATCAGTTCCTTAGAGTAAAAGTCCTTTCTGATAGGATGTGGCATGTGTAGGATGAGCTTTATATAGTTTCATTTCTTTTCCAAACTATCATTTGCAGTGGTGGCACTGTAGGTTTTTCTCACATATGCCTGGTCCTAGATAATTAAGTTCTCACAGTAGATTTCAAGGTTTTTCATATTCTGTGAAGCCATTTTGCGGCAGTAATTTTATTTTTGGGAAAAGGCTACTTTTGTCTCATCAGCAGGAAAAATTAATAGAGAAAGACAAAGATGGGACATTACCTTATGCAAGGGCCTCTTACTTTGAATAAATGTGCCCACCTCTTGCTGTGAGTCATGGCAAAAGATATTTGAGCATTTTGACTCTGGACTTCTATTAAGAGTTATGATGGAAACTTTCAAAAATGCCAAAAACTCTGGATGTAATATTCATGGACTTTGCAATAGCACTTTTAAAAAGCCCTACAAAGGTTTGAAATAAAAATGTGCAGGAGACCAGATCTGCTACAAATTTTGTCATTCAGAGTATCTTTTATTCTAAATCTGATAAACAGTAAGTTCATTTCCATCAAGCACCTGAAGATTATGATGAGCAGTTTGGTTTGAATGATTTGAATAGGCAGTGACATTAATGCACTGTAATCCAGCCCACGTATTCATGAATGATATTTCTGGTTAATCCACATATTACCACTAGGCATGATCTTATATTATGTCCAACAGCATGATTTGCTAGAGGAACATGAGTAGTGCTAATCATGTGTGTAACCTGAAGTATGGTATATGAATATGGGCACAGAGACACAATACAGGCAAGATTCACAAGTACACATTTGGTAGCTCTTTTGGCTCTCCTTTAACAACTTTGTTTATAGTTCCTATTTAAATAGAGACTTGTACATGAGTGCATGCTGAGCACTTAGCTGCGTTGCTTTTGAAGCTTTGATTCAAATTTGCAAGAGTTCAGTACCCTAACGTGCCTTTGCCTTAATGACACTGCTCATCAGTATTGATGGAATATGCTTTCCAGCAAAAGATAAACTTATTGTGAATTTTTTTTAGGAATGGGCAGGGTGAAAAATAGAAGTGAGCTCTCAGACCAAAACAAAGGAAAAAAATGTAAGCCTTGAAAAGTCCAGCATCATTTATTTTCTCAGCAGTGGTAGTCTTTATTTATCAGTATTATTTCCATCGTGCTTTGAAGAATATTGCTAACATGATTTTCAAAATGTTCAAAATTTTAGAATAGATTGCCATTTCTATATTGAAAGAAAAAGATCAACCAGCTGGAAATGTCTGCATATTCAGAATTCAACAGTTAAACAAATGAATTGCTGAAATTACTGAATAAATTTGCATTTTTGGCTGATTAATAGTAATTATGTCTTTTTAAGTGAGTCAGTCAGCTTTAGATGAGACTGGGTAGTATAAACAAAATATTGAAGAGATAAAGGAAAAGGGACCATATCCCGTAAAAAGCCTTTTATATTGAAAAAAAAAACAAGATAAAGCTCATGCAAAATTTCTGTGTAGAAGAAAAGAAAGTCATTGCATGCTATATAATAAATACTCACCTTCGATCTATTGGAATCCTCTTAGCTTGTTTGTCAGGCAAGCAAAAAGAGGGTTAATCTCACACCCATACCTTTGGCCATTTTGAGACCACATGGGATAAAAAGTGTCACCAGAAAAAAGACAAATTGCCAAACCATTTTTCTTAATGCCAGGTGCCCTTAAAAAAAATTTGAATTGAGGAATTTGGCCCCATAATGCCAGCCTTATATCTCTGGTCTGCAAACCACACACTGCATTTGGCTAGTAGGTGCTGGTGCACCAAGAATAAAAAAAAAGAGAGGAATGGGTCATGGATCAATTAAATGTGGGAAATTTATTTGCTATAAATTTGGCAGCAGGAGATATCCCTCTGCTGACCAAAAAATTACAATTTTTGGGGCAAAAGGAATTTGCATACAAGATTTCATGCAGTTCTGGCCACAAGTAGCCAAACTGTGGCTATTCAAAAGTTAAGCGATTTTATTTGTTTTGGTTTTGTCTGTTTGGGTTTTATTGTTGTACAGTAGATTCATTATACAGTTATACACAATGGTGTCACCAATTCTTATGGTTTCATTAAAAAGAAAGCTCTGAAATTTGATGACAAAGGCATTTTTGAAAGTTTTGAATAGCTAACATTAATGTCATGCTTTAAAACCAATGAGCAGAAATTACCTTGCAGCTTTTGAAAAAGGAAATCCAGGATGTCTTTCTCTTTGTCTGTCTTTCCTTATACATCCCAATATGTAACAATGTGGGTACATTTATCCAAGTGGATCATTTTCCTTGAGGTCTCTTGCTGAGATTTTTTTTCTCAAGAAAATAATGAGTTCATATGTTCCTGTCTTGGCTTGACTGTTTAACTTGTTTTTCCTTTTCATTTTATTCATAGTAAATTATTCTTTTTGTTTGTGTGTGGGAACAAATATTACTAATCCTACACAGTTTTGAAAACACGCAAGATGAATGCATTTTTTCAAAAGTTGTTGTGGCAGGAGGTGAATTATGAGAATTTGCCCTAGGCTCCTGATTGCTGAAGCAAAGAGCTATTTGGATTTCTTCTCTGGAGATCGTGATGGAAATTGTGATTGGTTTTGCTGTCATAGAACTATACGACTTTAGGACTTCTTCTGATTAGGTACTGTTGTGGTAGGAATGGAGGACCTGTTGTTAAAAATATTGGTGACATCAGCTGCCATTTGGATTGAAGGCGAGAAAATATATGTATAGGTAGTTGAAGGTAAATTTGATTTGATAATTATTATGGATAAATAATAAAAATTGGAGCAGGTAATTCAGAAGGCTGAGAACATTTTTTTAAAAAATGAGCATCTGAGCTAATATGCAAATTTAATATACATATGATCCATGTCCTTGCAGAAAATACAGGAATATCTAGAAGCATGAAAATTCAGTTTGAAGGAGTAGGATAGTTGACTATTTGTTTCAGTGCTGTGTTAGTAGGTTCATTCCTCTAGGTTTTTTAGGTTTTCTCAATCTGTAAGATGTGCAGTAGTGTGGTGTTCATGCAAGGATGTCATTTTTTAGGGAGTTATTAGATTCCCAGTCTAGCTAGTTGCTCAGTTTAAGTGCTTGAATTAACTGTGATCAGTTGTATTATTTACCAGATTAGGATGTATCTCACTAGATAGTTTTAATTTTTTTAATCAAATGATAGAAAGGTAGACTACCTTTTGATGGTGACGTTTGTGTTAAGGTTCATGGTGAAATATTGGACCATAAAACCGACACAAAGTTACAAAACTGTGTCAGATGGAACACTTGGATATGAAATGGTGGTGCGAACTTTGTGAACACCCTGGACAAGACCTCTCAGCTGTGATTATGTTAACATAATTCACTCTCACAAAGCCATTGCAATGGCTATTTAAGTAACATGCACAAATGGCCTATTAACCAGTGTCCTAGAAATGTTTGAACAGGAAGATGTGAACAGAAAACCCATCTTCCCAGCTTGGATAATTTCTAGCTGACCTCATTGTCCATAAAAACGGCTGTGGGAAATCTTGACAGTTTCAGCAGTCATCTTATCTGTGAACGTATGGTGAATGTGGCACAGGTTATGCAGCATGGCCTGACGGAGGCTAATGGCATCATGTTCATGAGAAGTGGCTGACATTACTGACGAACTTTTGCCATGTGGCACAGAATTATCAGAGATAGCTTTGAGGACAGGACTGTATTAGTTCATAGGCAATCCCTTACTATCACATCTATAACATACAAACACAGGCCACTGATACACAGTTCCTGCACATTACATTTCGGTTAAATAAGATGATGGAAAGTGAAGCCCAATGTCAGCATTATGATCACTGACAGACAATAGCCAATTCTCTCTTTGGGGGTTAGGCTACTGACAGTGACAACAAGGAGTTATATGACACACAGCAGCTTTAGTCATTATCACATTTTATGAATGATATGAGGCTAACTTCATAAAATTAACAAAACAAACAGTAGTCATGAGAACCAACAGAAATGATACAATTTCTGCAAGGAATTTATTCTGTGTTACTGAACAGCTACACAATTGCCACCAGTTTACAGCTGGCTTGTCCTGGTATGGGAATACTGTGAGTCCTTTTATCATACAAACAGCCACATTTGTGAACACTATATAAAGCCTGCAGTGATCTCTTTTGAGAACTCCCGGAGAGATTTGACATGATCAAATCTCCCAGGCCATCAACACCCAACATCCCATCTCTTGGGAAAAGTCTGCAATGACAATTCATCTGCAAAATTAAAGCCTCCTCAGAGGAGCATTAGTCAGTCTTGGGCATAAATATCCCATCACATACAGAATCTGTCCATGAACAATTCTTGTGCTACTGAAATCACTCATGAGACAGCAAATGAAATGTTCAACTTACTAAAAAGTTGAAATACAGTTTCCATTGTACAAGTAAATATATATACATGGATGGACACACAACATGAACAGCTGTTCGGATATGTCAGACTTCTGTCATCGTAACAAGCTTTGTCCACAGTTTGGTAAGTGCCTTTTTGGTTGTTTATTCTTGGTAGTTTCTATTTGCAAAATTCTGCTACTGGTAAAGACCATGAGAATGTCTTGCAGCCATCTCTAAATTGGTTGTAAAATCAAAGAGGAGTATGTTGGTTGTAAAATCAAAGAGGAGTATGAAGTTGATAGAAAATTCATCTCATCTGACTGGCTATATGTGCTTGTATGTTGCACATCTATAGACAGCTGCCAGTAAATGGAAAGTTATTAGGTCAGCCAGTTTTTGCATGTAGAAAAAATGGACAATTTGGCAATAGCCTGACCAGTTGACGAACAAGACCTCAACAGTGTATTAGCTTTCATTCTTTTCAGCATTTTAACAGAAGTCACTTTCACTTCCTGTGATTGTTGATGTTGTTTTGTAATTCTTATTTATATACTTATTGTGGTGATAAAATGGAATTTATGTTTTATTACCACAAAGGACATTGCTTCCTGCCAGTATTCAACAGACAAATCATTTATAGCACTAAGCATGATACAACTTTATCAGCATTCAGTATTCCACCAAAAGTTACAATGCCATATCACCAATGCATCAACTTTTTTATGTATGGATAATACTTCTGTATTTCATTTCAGTTTTCAACGTAACATATTTTCTGAATTTAGCATTGTGTTTGACAAAGGCAGTAATTTACATGCTGCAAGAATGTTTAAATATCAGTTTTTCAGAGTATAACCGTTAACACATCTGGTATCAGGATCTCAGTCTTATATTCAATTTTCCTGACGTCTGGGCCTTACTTAAATGTTGTCAATCTCTGACAAATTGTTCCTTGGCATACTAATATGCATTTTACTTTATAAAATATGTCTTCTCTTTTACCCTTGCTCAGATGATTACTTGTTTTTAAGTGTTATGAGAATATTTGTCATGTCAGACTTCATATCATTTATTATTTAAGTCTGAACATTAAATTTTGGATTTAATGAGAGAGGAAATGTAGTTCAAAATGACACTTTTAACAATCTCATGAAATTGCCCGACAGTTATTATTATATGCTATTGAGAGATGAGCATTTTTGCATATGGAAATATATCATGCAGTCTCAAAATGAATATAATAGTATATGCAGAATACATAAAACATATTTCAAACACATGGTTGGCTGGAAAATGTTTTTGAATTTTGAGAAAAGATTTTTCTGATAGGCCATTTTTAGTCATTTGTTTTCAACAACATATCAAGTTATTACAGTTTAGTATTTGAAAATTCCACTACCTATAAAACAATATTTTTAACCAGCATTATGCAGTTGTTTTGATGTTTGTGAATGGAGGAAAGCAGCAAGAATCTTCATTGAATCTCAAACAAGAATTATGTCTTTAAGAATATTTGCATGATGTCCAGATTTTATTTTATTTTTTACATCATATTAACCATGTTATAACTTTTTTTATTATTAAAATACATGTAATTTCTTTACTAACATTGCTAATTTACAAACAGACAAAACTTGTGAGACCTTCCAATTTTGCTGTTATTTATCTCAGATGACCACTGTCACATAGTTGTTTTATTAATTTCATATCTGAAATACCTGAGTTTCTTTGTTTATTTGAAGATAACATGTCTGTATAACTTCCCAGAGTAGTCATATCTAATGATTGTTTTTAACACAGTTATTAATATGTGCATCTATCTTTTCAGGGTTTTCTTTGCAAACATATGTGAAGAGATCTTTTCAGTTATTCAGATAACGTCTTTGATTTTCCGAAATTTGTCATATAGATCTTTATTGTAATTTTTTTCAGTCATTCTCTGATCTGAGTGATTACATATAAATATCACTGCAAAAAAAAATGGGAACAGCATCTAGTAATACAGAGATACATAATTACAGACCAGATAGATAGTTTCAGAGTGCAAGGAAAGTTAAGGAAATATGAATGACAAAAATTAGAATGAAACATTCTATACGCTCCTCAAATAGAATCTTGTAACATTTTAACATTATGTAACTTTGTAAACACTAGAACATAATGGAATTCTACCATTGTTGCAGAATGTGATTTTGTAGTGAAAGAGCGTCGAAAGATTATCATAGTTTCCCTGTTACAATAACCACTGATGGATACAATATTTTGCTTCATAGGAACTTAAAGGACGGGATCCTTATATATATATGCACAAACATGTGAATGGAAATTAGCATTTGCAAACTTTTAATATGTGGGCAAAGATCCCAACATAAAAAGAGATGATGAACTGGTTAAAATTAACACCCACTCTACTTAGTTAAGCTGAAAGAGGTTAATACGACGGAAATACCTTAACATACCCTACAGACATGCTGAAGTGATGTGTTGTTTAATTTCATATTTAATAAATAAATGATGAAAATGTTTGAATTTGTATGGAAAAGGTGGCGACAAATTGTAGGGTTCAGTTTTTTTTGAAATAGATTGAGGTTCAGTTCTCAGTCTCAAGTTGTATACTATTTTTATCTCTTCAAGTAAAGTACTGTGACTCATCCACAGTCCCTGTGTTGTGCTAATTTTTTAATTAATACTAGCCTTTTCACTTTTCACAGCATAATTGACATACTATGTATGCACTGCTGTGCACATCAGTTACAAATTAATGGGATGGCCACAGCAATTTTTTTGTTTTGTTTTGACTTTATGATCCAGCTGTTAAGTAGATGCAGTTAAGCCTCTATGAAGCTTAGGAAATGTTAAAGGTGTTGAGTGAATCAGCAATCATCTTCATACATTTGCAACATAGAAAATACTTGTTTAAGTTTGGATGTGAACAGCTTTCTGTGTCATGTTATGTTAAACAATATCATGGCATGATTTTTCAAAAAAAATATCACGGTATGTATTTCCCATGAGTATTATTGTTCAGGGAATTGAAACCTTTTCACTGGGTATTGCTTGAATCTATAATATTTTTATTTATATACGCAGAATGTCAAGTTATATGTGTTTTCAATGATAAAAATGCCACATTGTAGACATGGTAAATTATCATAGAATTGATTGAATGTTGTTGGCTTCAGATGTAATTATCTTCACCACTGTTGTAGCCAAAGAGTCAAAATATGCACTATTTTCTTTTGTTCAAAATTAAAACTCCAGCCTTTCGGATTTTGATACAGTTCACTTTCTGAGATAAACAGTGTCCCACTAATATAATAATATGGCTGGCACAGCTTCTCTAAATCATTTTGTCATACTTTGTTGTAATAATTTCAGTATTTTTAATACTCTCCTGTTACACTTGCGTTTATTTTCCCACATCTCAGCTTTCATGGCAAGGAAAAAGATTGTTTATGATGGTGTAGGCCTGCATGCTAGGAATTAAGGGTTTTTTTGTTGTTGTTGTTATTTTTTTTATATAGGAGTTGTAGATTACATGTTAATTCTCTTTTGTCTCTTTCATTAATAAGGAAAGTTATGTCAGTCATAAATATTAATCAAATATTGGCAACTTTTAAGCTTTGGATGAGAGATATAGTAATCTGAAATAGATGCATTATTTAATAAATGTCAGGATGAGTAGGTGATGTTATAACTCCTGGTTTGCACATAACTTCAGTGAAAATTGTAAGCAGCAGTTTAATACCTAGCAGCTTGTTTGCAATTAAAAGTTAAATTCAGCACATCCCCTATTTTGCCAAAGGATGACAAAATTTTCCATTGATTTGACATTTAAGGTCAGTGCAGCATGCAGATGTTCCCAGTGAATGATTTGAAAGTAAAATTTGTGTAGGTCTACCTTTTACGATCCATGAGTTATAATTAGCATGTAGTGTTGGATAATATGGTATGACAGGCATGTCAAAATATTTACAAAAGTATGCTTGGCATTGAAGAAAACTCTCTGTTGTTGTTAACTCTCTCTCTCACACTCTCTCTCTCTCTCTCTCACTCTCTCTCTCTCTCTCTCTCTCTCTCTCTCTCTCTCTCTCTCTCTCTCTCTCTCGTTCTCCCTCCCTCCCTCTCTCTGCCTTTTTTTTCCATCTCCGTCAAGTGTGGAATGTAGTTAACAGTGCAAGGAGTGTGCTTTTTATAAATGATGTTGATAAACCATATTTATGTTAGGATTAATGAACAGCAACCTTGAAGTCGTTTGAATTTGCATATACGGGTCACCACTGATCTACATCAAGAATCCATTGAGACATCAAGAAGTCAGCCCAGCTTACCAGTGATGAAGCTTCAGATGTCACTTTGTGCAAAGACATATACATCCTTGTTTAATTTGCTATTCATATATATTTATCATTTACAGTGATCTCATCATTTTTCTAATATTGTTTATCCAGATTGTCTGTCTTATCCCTGATAATCTGTTGTCTGTTGATCTGTTTCTTTTCAGGATCAAGAACTTTGTCCTCAAGCTCAGATGTGTCTCGAGCATGATTTCTCATATAACTTACAGTAAAGGGGCCTAAGTAAAAGCTGTAATATAATCTTTCAAGAGGAATTACAAAAGTCATCAGAAGCACATTCTAAAGCTCTCAATGAATAATTTCAAAATGTTTTAGCATAGTGTCTTCAGTTTCATGCAGTTGGTGCTGTTTCTTGATTAAACCCTTTTTTTTTTCCCACTCTTTAGGCAATTAATTTCAGAATCAGTTTTCCAGGATTTCCATATCATTTTGCACCGGAAAAGCAAAGTAATCCAGCCACATGTCTCATTCTTTGGGCTAGGTAGATTTTTAAAGTGGATTTAGGAGCATATTCCATGGCATTTTTATTTCAGGTAGGCCCAGAGACCAGACCAAGCCGAGAATGTTTACTTTTCTGTTTTACTGGACCAATTCATCATTTTATTCATTACTCTAAATGGTGGACATTTAATAGCTTTATCTGTCTCTGACTGACTTCAAGTAGCAATAGGTCTACAGAAATCTACCTCGCCCAAACTTTCCAGACATGGCATATAGATGCTGCTTTCTGGTGACATATTTTCAGTTCAAGGCAAGTGGAAGGAAGCTCGCATAACCCATAACTTTGATTTTCCTGTTTTGACTTCACTGTTCTCATTTGTTATTTTATTTCTGCCATCAGTTTGGAATTTTTGAGACGGTTTTGAGTGGCATAATGGATGAGTACCCACATGCCCTTCGGAACAAGAAATTCCTGATCACTGGTTGTGCCTGCTTTATTGAGTTTTTACTTGGACTCCCATGCATCACTCAGGTAAGTTTTCATCACCATTGATCAAACTTTGTCTTCATATGGGTCTAAGTTTAGAATGTAGTACAGGATTGGCCAGTCTTATGACGGCTGATGATGACATCAAGAATGATGCAATGCCCAAAATGAGACAAGCTGGTTTTAGTTTTAGTTGTTATGCATTATATAAAACAAAGTGAGAAGGATAACGGTGGTATTTTGACTCAAGTGGAGAATGAGTATGCTCAGATCATTAAATTTTTCGTATTTTGCAAGCTATAGGCGAAGTCGCACTGTTACAAAACAGAAATTGCATAAATTGACAGATACCAGATTTGTTAAGATTTGATTCTGATCACAAACCTCACTGAAATGGGAGCAGCTATCAGGGTTATAATTCTTTTTGTCAAAAGATAATATTCCATGTTCTGAAGTATGATAAAACAACCAGAAAACTTAATATTAAAGGAAACAGAGGAGGACAAAGAGAGGAAACTCTGGATGGACTAGCAATCTGGATGGGCGCCAAGACTACTGGAGAATTTTTGAGATGGATAGTTCACAGACAGAGATGAAAGTCCATGATCACGTATGCCTGTCAACATCATACCTGGAGTGGTATTATAAACGTAAAACTTTGTCATGACAAATTTTTCTTTCTCTCCAGGGTGGAGTCTATGTCCTGCAGGTGATGGACTGGTACTGTGCAAGTTTCTCCCTTATGTTGATCTCCATGACAGAATGTCTGGCTCTTTCCTGGATATACGGTGAGTTTCAAGAGTTATCAGTAGTCTTCAATCTCTAAATAAGGCATATGACCCTAGGGGACATTTAAGTAAAGCTTACTGAACAGAACAGAAGTGATGATCACCAAATACTTAGGAAATACTCATTTACTTTCCTGATCCAGCAGCCAACTGGGCTTGAGCCCTTAAAGGAAGGCTGCATCATCCCACAGACCATGTTAAATCATACAATATCCTGTTGTTCCAATAAAACAGTCTTTCAAGTGTCTGTCAACATGATATAATGCCTCTGCCCACCCTAGACAACCCACAGAGTTACATGATGCAGTGTCCGAATTCTTACACCCCTTATGCATATGGCGGCTATAAGCTTACGTCAAATACGTTCCTGCTGCAAGCTGTCTAGCCAGTGCTCTGCGAATGCGAGGACATGTCAGTATGAAGCTTTAAATTCCTTTGTAAGCGGCAGCCATAATGGGCAAAATCATGCTGAGGCAATAAAAATGCAGAATATTTTATCTGGCTTACACAGTCATTTTGATGACCAAAACCCCAATTGAAAGCTGAATAATACATTGTCAGATAGAGGTGTCTGTAGTTGCTGGAATTTCAGTGACATCATCATTTTTGCCACAAGCCACTGCTGTTTGGGGAAGGGGAATAACTCTAGACGCAAGGGCAGATCTCGGTCACTCCAGCTCATTTTATTGCGTCATATTACACACGCATGCTGTAATAGAACGATGCTCTCTCTGCGCCAAATGGGCCTGGTGGGCACCATAGATGATTTTGAGAGAAAAAAAGTACTGAAAAACAATTATTTTTGACATGCCTGTCCACATTTATGCAGACATAGAGAGAGGTAAAACCTAACCCAGATTAAAAGAATTCAGTCTTGATTGATATTTGTCATTTTAAAAATGTTCTTCTTCATCAACTGAGAATAATGATATCTGCAGTTACCCCTACTTCATTTCCTTATGCAAACCAAACGTCTGAGCTTGGGGACTGAAATTTTTGACTGGTCATTATGATGATAGTGTGGTAATATATTGTTCTTACAGTTGACTCTGTATTAATGCAGTTTCCAAGGAGTATGGCAGCTGCAGTCAAAAAGATTTTTGTGGGAGAAAATATTGTGATTAAGCAGAGTTAACTGTTCCTGTTGTTTTTGTCCAGGACAAGGGCTTTCATGGACATGTACACAGCATAGAGAGAAAGAGAGAGAGAGAGAGAGAGAGAGAAGGCATTTTAAAATATAGGCTTTCAGATTATTACCTGTGCGTTCCATATTTCTAACACTTCCTATATTTCAGGTGCTGATCGCTTATACAAGGATATCGCTTTGATGATTGGCTACCAACCCAGCCAGCTGTGGAAGTACATGTGGAAATTCATTACACCTGCCCTTATTCTGGTAAAAAATAATTAAAAGTTTGAAGAATTTCAGGCACAATTAACCGAAGTCACCCACTGGACAAATTGGAGATATAGTAGTAGGCCTCTGCCCACCTGTGTTGAGATG
The DNA here is from genome assembly GCA_033807755.1 of Ellobium chinense. Classification (NCBI taxonomy): domain Eukaryota; kingdom Metazoa; phylum Mollusca; class Gastropoda; order Ellobiida; family Ellobiidae; genus Ellobium; species Ellobium chinense. The sequence goes on along the minus strand of JAWQUT010000051.1, from coordinate 1,607,246 downwards.
CAAATACTATGTTTTATATGAGACAGGTCATTAGGACACTACAAATGCCTATTTAATTTGCTGAAAAGTGTCTAGACATCATCTGTGTGATGGAGGGATTTAGGTCTTTCAGGCTTCAAACAGCACACCCAATCAGAATAATATAAATTTTAAGTGGCATTCCAATCAGTGGAATAAATTTTACAATTCTCTTAACATTCAAATCAGAATTCTCCTTGCCTATTCACCCATCTGCATTAATATTCATGTCCAGCCAATCAGCTCAGCTCCATATGCTAAAAGTTGGAGTATCCAGTATGTTGTATATTATATAAGTATAGGTCTGGACTACTCACATTAATCTGCCATTTATCAAAAAGGTTAAAATCCCAAATTAGGTTATAGTTTCCCTTTGGTAGCTTTGTATAGAGTATAATGTGTTCCCATCTAGGGATTACTCTTGTAGCTCATATAGTTTTTGAGGTAGCCAACCATATTCAGTATAGAGTAATTGACAGAGGCATGATGTGAAGGTATTTGTGTCCCTGTAAAATTATGATTTTGACACAATCTTTGTCCACACAACAGCTGTGAAGCTATTTTTCAGCATCATCTGTTTAAGAATGGTCCAATCCCATTTTATGTTACAATAAACTTGCTTCACATTCATTACAGTTCACCTGGGTCTTCAGTGTGGTGACTCTTGGACCTGTGACCTATGGTGATTACCAATACCCAACTTGGGCCATTGTGTTTGGCTGGTTCACTGGCATTGTCTCTATTGTACCCATCCCTGTAATTGCCATCATTATGATTGCTAACACCCCTGGACCACTGTTGTGTGTAAGTATCTGGAACTGTATGGATTCTTTTGTGATCAGATCTGTTAAACCTAGTTACTAACATCTTTTGTAAATCTTCAAATCCTACTGTTTTGTTCATGGATGCTATGCACTGCTCTTTTAGATTTTCATGAATCAGCAAGCAGCCATTTTACAGCAGTAAGGAAAAAAATAATCATTAATTCCCCCAACATTGTAGTTGTATTTTGGGTTTGCATAGAGCTGATGTTTTGTGACAGATTCAATATGGCACTTAGGTCCACTCTGTTTCTTCTAGCTCTACTCCCCTCCCTACACTCGGATTAATTGAGACTTTCTGTTCTGTGATTTTATTGACAGAGATCCAAACTGAAAATTGCAAACTATTTTTAAAAAACCTAAGATGTCCATTCTAATACAGAGATTAACAAAGTTATGAAGTCTGGGCTGTGATGTAGCAAGTGTGCCAGACTTTCGGGACTGTTCTAATATTACCATCTCGTATATACGTTTTTACCTGTATAACATCATATTAATAGAAATGATGACTTTTCCCTCAGCGGGTGAAGCATCTGCTGAAACCTCACCCATCCTGGGGACCAGCCCAGCCCGAGGACCGGAAACGTTATCTAGCTGAACTGGGTATAGCAGAGGAGCTTGAGTCCATCACAGTCGTTGAGAAAGCTGCACCACCCATGACCAATGGCGTTCATGATGAAACAACTGTCGCCTTTCTGGATCAGTCATAGTTTTGTAAATCTGGCACATTAGGTGTTATAGAGGTGTTTAATGTATGTGTACGATATGAATTTTCTGAAATTCCCAGATTAACAGACTGCTATCTGGATGTATTTAACCAGGGTTCTTCCAGTTAACAAATGCCATTTGACCAAGTGGGCCGCCAGTTTCAAAACCTGCCCAGAAATAAATTCAGTCTTCACCAAGTTGTGTCATCATCATCATTCAGTGGCAACTTTTAGGTTTTGGGTCTGTTCTAAATTGAATTCACCATAATTCATGATTCTCAGAATAAGCAGGTTTGTTTTGTTGAGAAATGGTGAGACAGGGCCCAAAATTGCAAAGAAGGGTTCCTCCCAAATTTTGCTTGCCTGACAAGGCACTGTTGACCCCTTTTTTGGTTGACCTTAAACAGTCTCATATTGCCTTGGGCAAGTGTGCAACTATTAAAATCAAGCCCTGGTTAACCTTGTTCTATGTTGTTCTTCATTAACATGTTATACATGCTGCTTTGCTCTTGATGCTGTTCTCTGTGAGAAAGATGCCTTGTTTAGCTTGAGTTACTAAAACTTCTTCTATTTATGGGCTGGAAAGGGGGATATCTAATTAATTTGCATCTTTGATGTTCTCTGTGAGAATATAGGGTTGAGTTCTCAAAACAGATATACTATCTTATTCTTAGAATTTATCTATTTTAATTTTGTATATATTGTCTACCTGGCAACTGAAAGCCAAAGAGCATACCAGGGCACAACAATTTTTTGAATTAGAGATTGAGAGTTCTGGCAATGTGACCGAAATGCGATGGATTTTTGGACATGAATGAGAACCTACTTTGAAATCTTAAGTTGTATTTTTTATACAAAAATCTTACTGCCTAAAATATCTGTTTGACAATCTCAGTTTACTGTTAGGTTTGCCAGCAGAGTTTGTTCAATGATCTACTTAATATGATCTCTTAGGACAAGGCCATTCTGTCCTCCCTAGGCATCAAACATACAGGCTGGGACTATAACAGTCTCAAAGGCCTTTTGTTGAGTTTAAACAGCAATAAAAAACTGTATTTACAGTCGTCTGATCAGATGATTCTTCTCACAAGCTGTTTGACTGTTAAACACTTTCCATATATAAAGCAGGCCTTGTTTAATGATGACTGGCTCTACTGTTGTCTATGTAATGCACTGATGAGTTGTGTTAAGTGACTATTCTGTTAAAATTTCCAGACTTTCCTACAATGAGAAACAAAAGAGCTGGTAACAAAAAGTTTCTCCTAATAATTTAAATCTGGTGTTTCTCTGTCTTTATGACAATTATAGCATTTTATCCAGATTTTTAATTGCACGTAATAGAGGAAATATATTGCATTTAAGAAGCATATGGAAAGTTGTGGAGCATGAGCATTTTTATTAGATTTATGATGTGATGCCACTCTTATACAGCTTAAGTTTAAATGAGTGTGTGGAAATGTTGTTCATCCTGATGCAGATATGCTGCATGGCTTCCTTCAATACTATAACCTGTGTTAAAGTATACAGATTGAAGATTCATTCAGTGGTGTTACACCAGAATGACTCTTTCCGCAAGAGTAGAAATACTGTATATTCATTCCCAAAATAATTTTTACTTGTTAGAAGGTCAGAATGTGATTCTTAAGAAGCTTCAAAATAAATATCGCAGTAACAGCAAAATCATGAAGGACTTCTAAGACATCAGTAAATTCACTGCCATGGAAATGCAGGATGTATATATGAAAACCCAATTCTCACAGAAATAAGAAATCTCAGTTTAACTGTAATTTAATCATGTTCATCATGGAAACTGTAGTGGGATCATAGTGTTACTCTTGTATTTCAAATACACATTGGAGCATGTTGTATTATTGATTATTTATAAACAACCTCTCTGCTTGCTGCGTATCTGATTGTTCTCATGATATGGGGCATTAAAAAGAAAATTTATTAGAAAATGTGACCTCACAGCATTTAAACCTGTGGTATATAGGTTTAATAATGATATATTATTTAAAGTAACAATTTATGTTGAGGATAATCAACCATAAAAACCATAAAATCATCAAATTGATCAGTTTTATCAGATTTATTTTTTTACTTTCAGCTTAGATAAAATGCAATCTTTACTTTTTTGTTAGTTCGGCCTTGAGAATGCGAGACTTTGTGGATATTTAGAGTTGTGGAGGTCTACAATTAACGGTGTCAGATCATTTAACCTTTATAAGCCATGCTCAGCTATCATATTTCACTCTCATTTTGTCATACTCAGTCATTTGAAATACAAGAGTATTCCATGATGTCACATAATCTCACCTGTTACAACGAATCTCTGATGAGAATCTCATTTATAATCGTATCTTATTGTTTACTGTTTACCGTGATTTTTTTTCTTTAAACGTGTGAAGTGTAAACAGGTGCTCCAGTGTGAATGAATGCACGAAAGTAAAGATTAAGAGAATCATCATACAGGTTTAAAGTTTTAGGGATTTCTAAGGTCTTTTAAAGTTTTTGAATATTTAATTTTTAGTGAAAATAAAGGCCTGTTTACCTGTCTGATGCTTCCCAGGAATGCATGTTTCTAAACTCTTTTTTGTAGAGAGTGGTATTTTTTTGTATTCCATATTTTATTGGAGTTCATTTTTCTTTCTTAATTGGAGCGTAGTGTTTCACTATTTGACCATATCTTCCATGAAGTAGTAATAGTTTCTTGAAGAAGAATTCGTAGAATGTACTGTAAACTTTAAGCAGCTGTTCCTCTCTTTAGGTTTATAGGCATAATTTATGCTCTACTTTTTTTAGTTTTAACTCCATGAGTTGAATCTGCGGTTTTTAAATATTTTATTAGATTACTTTCATCGCTAAGTTTGTCAGTTAATTCCTACATATGTGGTGCTTTTAATTGATGTATATGTATTTAATTTTATCATTTTAGGTCTGTTAGTTTTCACCAGTGATTCTGTAAAATTTTCACCAAAATTTTTATTTAATTTTTAGACGTGCAATTAATGCATTAAGTGGTCATCATTATTTTGGGTTGGTAGGTGTTAAAGAGCCAGCAGGGCAAGGGTTAACAGGGAGTCACACGAGGCAACAAAATGGAGCTCTTGAGCGTGCATGAACTAAAGTATTTTTTAAATGGGCTCAGAGCACTTGAAACAAGGCTAGAGGAACTGATAGACTGATATTGGTGAAGAACTCATGCTGCTTTACGTTCTTCCTGCCTTTTTACCAGTCTTATTATACAACCTGTTTCATCACCCCTCATTATTAGGCACTGTTTCTATTATTTCCCCACTAATTATAATTATTGTAACTGCTCACTACTTCTGTTATCCACACACTGCACTTGCCTCCGCCCTGAATTTAGAACAGAAACACACACACATGCAGCCTGTGTCATTTAATGGTCAGGAATGATATTTGCTCTGCTTCTCTATCTGCATTCCACACTTCAAACTATGTAAAGGCTGTCAGCTCCGCACAGTCTAGTGGTCGTGTGACTAACATTCCACAACTTTAAAATATACAGAGCAAGTAACGCCTGATTAATCCTTACCCTGCTTGTCCTCGAACAAAAGGGAAACTGGGAGATTGAGAAGGTGGATGTTATATTATCTATTTTCTTTCTATTTTAATCATGGGAGTTGGCATAAACAAACAAAGAGACTGAAGCATTTTTTAGCATTGAGTGCTTCCCAATAAAAGGTCAGTGCTACATGCATTTACTCTATTTATCGCTATTTAAGAAAATTATTCCCACAACATTACTGTATTTAACAGTATAGGTCCCAGTGGTGACAAGCATGTGCAGTTAGTATGACTCAGTTGAATTGAGAGGAAGGACAAGCATTTTTGCCTGACTGCAACATAGATCAGGAACATGAGGTGTTTAATAAACAGTATCTACATACTTTAGTTTTTGATTTTTACCAGGCAGTTAATCAACCCCAGGAAATCACATCTCTCAGACTCAAAGCAAATGTATGTTTATATTTTACTATTGGAAGTAACATTAAGGCAGCTCTGGCAATAAATTTAAATTAATTGCAAGCCATGGCTGAACCTATTACCGGGCATTGTAATCTCTAAAGGACCAATATTCCTGACAGCATCAAATATTCAGTGTCTATTATTTTTTTCCCTTTTTTATCAGAATTTTTGCCATGCAGAGTATTGATATGTGTTTCAGCAAATCAGCATTAATGCCCGTTTTGTAGAACTAAAAGCTTTGTGTTTGTTTTGTTCTCAATTTAAGGCAGCTTGTTATCATTTTACCTGAAACAGAATACAACAATTTAGTTGTGTAAATATGCGAGAAAGCAAAGGCATTTATCAGGGTACCAGATATGACACTGTGACTTGGCATTGTTGTTTTGTCTTTAGCCAATAATAATCTTGAAATATTGGGGTAATTTAGAATCAGTATGCTTTATTTAAATTTTGAAAATCTAATTTGATTTTCTTCTTTCAGTTGTAGATTTAATCCCATAAAATAGCCACAGCATAAGCTACAAAAGAAAAAAATTAACTTTCCCATTTAATTCAAATTATAAATTTTGCCTTGACATTTAGTCCGTCCTATCACCCACATACAGCTGTCATGCTGGCCCCAAATGTTAAAAGTGGAAAGAGAAAAATCACATAGCAAGTGTGGACTTTCATGCACTTACCTTGCATGCAGTTGTGCCTAGATAAAATTAGTTTGTGGCACTGTGGCAAGAACTATAATGACTGAGCTCCCTTAGTCTAGCTAGTGACAGTAAAAGATATTATTTATGTAGCTACAGTATTTGTTGGTCAGTCTGAATGAAATACGGCTCTCTCTAGTTTGGCAGATTATGATTTCAGTAGTTTCTAATGTTCTACTCTGTAGCCTGGACTGTGAGCTGCAACACATTTGTAACAATCTGAATATATAAGATGACTTAACTGGCTCACAGAGGATCTACCAGTCACAATGTTTTTTGAATGACCTGGTAAGAATCTATTAATTCAAAAATTATTCTATAAATAATAATATGCACACTCCATATTATATCTTGTTCAAATTTATTTGGTTATAGAATACTTTGTTGTCATGAATGTGGGCTGCCTTGCCAAGTTCAAATTACTTGCTTTGAGCTCAAGATAAAAGCAAATTGCAAGTTATGAGGCTGTTGCAGAGCTCTTATATTAGTAATCTATCTTTAGCTGATAAAGTTTGTAATATTTATTGTGAGGATGGCAGGTCAAGTGGTCACAGAAAATTGTTTCTAGATTTCCCACCAATTTGTATGTTTGCTTAGAGAAAGAAGTTGTTTAATCAGTTTAATAACCCCAAGCAGTATGATTGGTGATGGTGTACTACGTTATATCATATTTCCGATAACTTGCTTGACTGCTTCTCATCTCAGGGTATGGTAAAGTCCTAATATTTTAAATAGACAGTCAGACAAGCCTCTATTTTATTACCTGAACACATTGTTCCCATTCTGTGCCAGATAGTCCAAAGACTTGTATCCTTCAAAAGAACATGGCTCCCTTTACTTGTGCCTGTTCTGCACAGTTTGCTTTAGTCCAGCATTTTATTCAGCCAGAGCATTTGCCTCATGCAGTATTTTTTAGAGTGAATGTTTGGGGAAGAAGGGAACGTGGTTGTAGTAATCTGGCATAGCCTTCTGCTATGGTTTAGCTAGTTTTTAGCTTACAAACAGACCAGATCTGCCCCATATTTAAATGGTAATGCTGGATGCTTTTCAGTGAAGAAGAGGCCATAAGTAATTGCAGGTAATTGCATTTAGCAGTACAAAACATTTACTGATCAATGTTGTTCAAAATCAGCTACCCATTGAAAAAGCTGATTTTTTTAATCAGTAAGCTATAGAAGCTTGTATACCGAATGTGCAGTTCAATGAAAGATGTTGTTTCTTCTCTCACAGATCATCCAGCTTTACTGAAGTTAGAGAATGCCATATTGAATATATTGCTAAAAAACTTTCGTTTTCATGTATCACGAAATTTAAGAAGAGTTAATTCATATATAGTCATTTTGACAATGTAGTGGTGTGAAGGAAAGAGTTTATGTCCAAAACATTTCATCTCAGAATTCTGAACTGAACATTCATTCCCACAAACATAGCATATAACCATATTCAGATAGAGTTGCATTGCCAAAGAAGCTATGTACTATAGTCATATTTGTGAATCAATTAAAATAATAATTTTGACCAGCCCAAAACAACTCATGCAATCATTGCTTTATCAGGATAATATTGTACCATATTTTGTTACCGTGTGTGTGTCACTACAATATCTTTGATAATTTCTCAGTTAATTAATTCTTGGTACCTATTTGAAAACTGGCTGGATAAAACATATCAACACTCCTGGCAACACAGTAGTTAACTCCAGTTAAATAATCTGCTGAGAGTGTTTCAATATGAAATGCAAAATCAAACATATCATGACAATCATGCTATAACCCAGGGATACAAATTTTCAAGACTCTTTTAAGAGTTTATACCATTAGATTTGGCAAATAGCAGGTGGTTTACTGCCATCTTGACAAGGCCTCAGAAAGTTCATTACCTGCTCCAATTGCATGCCAATCTTCAGATGAAAGTGTTAAAATTTTACGCTGTTTCCAGACTGTAAATAAATATGCATGTTGCTTTTTTGTTGTCTTTGACATATTGACTCATATTTTTGTAGATGTTCACGTATTGACAGGTTTTCGAGAATGTATTACCGGTTTGAGTGGCCTGTCACTGAATTTATTTAGAGGTACAGACTGAGAATATTCACCTAGCTCATTTGAGAGATGCAAATAACTTTCATAGCTTATTTGGCTTTCTGACTGGCCATGATCTCAACAAGCCTTCAGAAAATTCATATTGATTCCAAGTATTGTCTTTTGTATTATCTGTCATTTTAATCATATTCCATGACTCTGTTTGTATTTGTTAGATGTGGCAGTGTGCGGCATAAAATGTTTTGTTCGGGAAATCATTATTGTCTTTGCATTTTGGAGTAAAATTAATAACATGTTGTGAACTTGTCAAGACTAATTTAATGAGCTAGATTCCTGTGAAAAAAATACCAACTGGAACACTGATCTATAGAATACCAGTATTTATCACTCAATAAACATTACCCACATTCATTATTGAATGACTTTGTCCTTTTTGCTTCATGTGCCTGTTGTTCATGATAGATAACTCTTCTTTGTCAGACAACCTATGGTGGTAATTTAACTGTCTTTTTGTCCTCACAGTGCAAAGTTCCTTTGTATGGTTACTGTGTAGGTACTGGTGCTCAACATGTACTTGAACAAACTTGTTATGGAATTCACTGGCATAAAGTATATTTTCTAATCAGCAAGCACTCCCGCTCAAGAATGGGAATTATAGGTTTACTCATGGATATGGTGCTCGACAGCATTTCTCTACATTCTATCATCTATGAAGGGACAACAGGATTAAAATTATTAAAGCGGTTTGAAATTTTGCTCAACAGTCATTGGAGTAAAAATCAGAAATTCTGTTACAACGACCCTTGCGCAATTTAGATATACCAAAGGCTAGATCTTAGCTGAATACCAACTGCCCATAGTTGTAATTTCATTACAATTTTACAGTTTACTCATTCTACAAACACATGTCCATAAAGTATCATGCTATACAGCCTGATCATACCTATTGTTTAAACATCAATTTTCAAATGAAGTGAACTTGTTCTGAGGTCTGGACTTACTTTTTCTTCATTTTAAATGAATACGTTCAACTGCCTTATCCAGATTTTTGATTAGAATGAACCCTGAATCACAGGCTTATGGGGCAGTCTCTGCATTGTTGCAGTAAGATTTATTACTGTAGTCATGAAACCACCCTCTACTCATAGTACTTTTGCTCCTGAGTGTAAAAAGCCCAGTAACATGGTCAATGTTTTGAAGCAGGAGGGGTGACCACTGAGTTAGTCTGTCCCATGCATCAAGGATCTTCCACTCACCACCCACACACACAACTTTTAAAGGGATACTTCACTTGACACACAGTCTCCTTATACTGTGCAGTGTGGCCACTGGTAGAGATTTCTCTAGGTAAAACGACTGTACAAAGAACCATTTTGCCCTTCTAGAGTGACAAATCTGAAAGGGGACATCATAACACTAACAGTACCACTGGCACCAGTGTCAACATGCAATTCATATTGCAAAATAGGGTACAATATCATTGTAAGAGTATTACTGGCATTGGCATCAGTAGTAGATTTGTACTGAAAAATTGTTGATATCAGTTGTCGTTAAAGTGAGTACTTTTCACTGGTCCCATGCTGTTCACTTAAAGCGGATCCCATTGTATACTCATAGGTCTGAACAAACTCAACCGGCATTTAGTGATTTTGTGAAGTATATCAAAACAGCTGTGTTCTAAGTCTGTTTAAGAATATTATGTGTTAATATTTCTTTCAAAACTAGCCTCTTAAATGGCTGTTTGAGTTAGATGGGCGAGGATTGCCCATACATGGACAAACGAGGAATAATTTTGGATCATAATATAGAGATAACATAATTTGGCTTTGGGAGTGACAGCAGCATATGAAGTCCACTAAACTGAACTGAAAAATACTGTCAGGCATCTTTGTCACCCATGATATTGCTAATAAAACTGGATAGAAAACTCTCTCACTCAGAATGCAAGGCAACAGAAGATCTTCAGTGGAAGATAACCCCATCTAGCAAGTGTTTTGGTCCTTTGACTTCCTAATGAAGCTGGACCACACTTGGATCAAGAGTCCCAAAATGTTCTTCTGTTGATTTTTTTTCCTCTATCAGAAAGGATTTGAACCCACAACCTCCCATACACTTGTGAACAGTTCATTGTTAAAATACTTTTCAGAAAAGAAGTTGCAGGCTGAATAGTATTTTATATTTGTCTCTCCTGCTGTATGGGTTTGTATGCCATTGTCATTTGGTACATGATCTTAAACTTCAACATGATATTGTCATTATCATTGCCATTATCATCAACAATTGAGGTTATCCAATCCAAATAATCAGTTAAGTAAAGGATGATGAGATTTATATAACCCTCTCTTACCATGATGTTTTGGTTATCAACTTTCACAAGACTATCCTTTAAACAGTGGTAAAAAAAAAAAAAAATTGCCATACCAGCCTTTGTAAAGAATTTGAAAATGGCACAAATATGAGATTTTTAAAACATATATGAATTTTCAAGTCATTTGTGACCCTTGTTCAGATTAAAGCTATCAACAATACTAACCCAGCCATTTATTTATACATTTATCTACAGTTCCTCTGTCTTTTATAATATCCAAGGGTGAAATATAGTCCAGTTTTCATTTTATCAACTATGCTGGCTCAAGCCTGGCGTTTCGCCATGTTTTACAGTTAAAGGTAGACTACCCAAAGTGAACAGGTGTATGGTATCACTTACTTTAATAATAATGATTCATGATGGTACCCTTCAGGTGTTATTAATTTTTTCACTATTGTCCTTTTCTGTCCTGCTATTTATCATCATGCATATCATCATCATCATCATCATTTAAAAGTGAGAAAATTTAAAAGCTCAACCTTAATTCAAGTTATTCAAGGAATTTATTTAAATCTAGTTAAGAAATAAGAACGAAAATTACTTCTAACCAATTACTTCTAAACGTTTCAGCTCTAAGGCCTTATCAATAGAATGAAACAAGAATTATAACTTTCACAATAAAAGCAACCACATTAAGAACAAAAAGAAAAAAGAAGCATGGAAGAGTGAGCTAAAAGTCAGTTATTGATCGATTAAATGGGGCAGTCTTAAAATAGCGGGTATGGACAATAAGAACTGAGCCTGGATCATGGAATAAGACAGTTGGTAGAGCAGTGAATTAAGGTAAGAAGAATAGAGTTGTGTGTAAAAGTGGGGAGGGGGTATGAAGGGCTCCCCCAAGAACAACCTGAGCTATAAGCAGTCATTAATATAGGTGGAGAGAGAAAGATGCAGGTCAAGCTTAGAAGTCATACATAATTATAAAAGAGATAAGCTTAGTATATCATGAAAAGGAAGGAAGGTTACTGAAGTGAGGTTCTTCAATATTAAGACCTCCATGGCAGTGGTGGGACCCCAGGTTCCACATCCAGAAGGACTCTCGCTCATCATCATCATCATCACCATCAATTTTAACTATTTCTATACATCATCTTTAAAACTATACTTTTCCACATCATTACACTGTTTAGATTATAGGGTATTTATGATAAAATATTACCAGTTATTAGGGTGAATAGATTCATTAAGTGCAAAGGCGCACTTCATAACAGTAACAATGATATACTGTATATAAGTGCTATCATAATTTCTACATTCTACATGCTGTGAGAATGATAGCTTCAAGTCATTTCACAAAATGGAATGCAATTCTATGTGAACACAAAAACAATGATTTTAAGATTCAGATAACAGGACACACATTGTAAGTTTGTTTTCCCATTTTTTTTATTTTTTTAAGTCATTATGTTCATTTAATCAATAATTTGGAACATGGAACGAAAAATGAAAATAACTAAAAACAATGAGACCATAACAAAATGACTTCACAACAACACCAACAAGAAAATGAAAAGAAGCTGGCGGTTATAACCATTTTTCTGTGAAATCCCAGTTTCTCTACAACTCCAAATTTCAAATCTAATACAAAAAAACGAAAATTTTATAAGCCACATTATGACTACCTGTTACATGTAGAATTCAGAACAAATGTAGAATTCAGAACAAGTGGTCCTGCAATAGCACACATGGTTTGGTGGGAGAAAATTGAGAGAATGAATGCATCAGATGTTTTAACAAAAACAGTGTGCACCCATCATTATTAAATAGACTAGGGCAGATTTAACGATCCTTGACTAAAAAAAAAAACAACAAAGGAATACAGTTTTGCATTTTTTTTTCATACAGTATTTACAAATATTAATCTTTATGCATACATCAGCCCATATCTGTAGTAAAGCTTAGATTCTTTATCAAGTATTAGCATCTTCTGCTCGAAACATGAATAATAATCTCCTCTGGTGAAGCTCTTGACTGATTAATGCTAACTCAGTTTGAACCAGAGTGTATACAATATGCATACCTGGTATATACAATGAAAAAATGCTGATTGATGAGTTTCATGCCTGACCAAAAAAAAAAAAAAGAAAACTGTACCACAATATCCTTATCCTTCCTCCCCCAACCCCAAAAAGCAATTTTAAGTGGTAAAGCTATCCATTTCAGCCAAACTGGGCAGTGATTCCAAACAGTTATTTCTTTAAGCCCTAAGAAAAGAGAAAATATGCAGTTTGACCATATTATTTTAAAACAACCTCTTTCACTATTAGCAACAGCTGCTAGTATTTCTGAAACAAAACATTATTTTATAGCTCAAAGACCTTTCATTCTGTACCCTTTAAATTGATGAATGGATAATATAATGTAACTCAAACAATAATACTATACTGGCCTGGGCTTGATAGATATCATATCATGATGACACATGGTTAAACAGACTCTAAATGGAAGCATAAGTCATTGATAGGTGGATTCTTATACTAATGAAGCATGTTTTCATGAGAGATCTTGAGTCCTAAACGGCATCTACAACCTGAAGAGAGCAGGCCAATGCCACAGTCAATAGTAATTCTACATACAAAAATATGGACACTTCACTATGAAGCTACTTATTTCAAGACTCTACTTCAGAGCAAGAAATAGAAAGATGGCATAGTACATTTAAGACAGCATTCATATACCTTTTCCTGGCTATTATCATTTTTCTTTTCATTCTGATTAGCCTTCTTTCTTAATTATCCAGTATCACATTCTCTGAGGGTCTCAAGCTGTGACATCAGTTGTACTGCAAGAGATATGTTCTCCTGATTTCGGTACTTTCACATTTTTAATATTTCAAAAAATCAGCTGAAGTTGTTACAGATTTTATGTACACTGTCATATTTTGAAATCAGTATAAAAAAAAAATTAAAATTTGTGAAACAGCTGCATTCATTGCCAATGTGACACTGGTTTTCCTCTGACAGGGCTGTGCCGTCCTAAACTATTCCTGCCTAAATCCTAATATTTACTTTCCCCTAACTCCCGCACAGATCAGAGAATGAAACAGGAAAGGAAAAATGAGAATGTAAAGAAGCGCACATGAATGGGCATTCAAAGAAATACATAATTACTAATTCTATTAAACATCCATTCATTCTCCACTCAAAATCCCATTTGTTATTTTATCCAGGCATATTTGCAACTACGGTTCTTGGGTGCCCACTCATCTGAGCAATTACAACTAATTAAAACATTAATCCAACATCTCAAAATATAAACATATCTCACTTTACAACAAGAATACTATAAAGAAACAACAGTAACATTAACATGACTGTAATTTTAACATCATTTCCAAGGTGTCACAGGACAACATATTATAAGAACATCCCTAGCATCCATTTAAACTGTGATCAGCACTGTTAGGCCATGCCCTGGTTGATACGCTTCTCTCATCAACCAAGTGATTGTCACATTTCATTTTTGTACATGCATGAAAAAGGGATGTCTTGGCAGCACGCCTTGTGACATTAATTCTCTCATTTACTAAGTCTTCCTTATTAGTGCAGTTACACAATTTCTACCTATTTTGAGCTTTGGGTGAGAAATAGCTGCATGTAATAAGCATAATTCAGAATTCTGGCAAATCTGAGAAAGGCTTGGCTTTTAATTCAATGCCATTGGCAAGACCATCTTTCCTTATCCTGCCTACATAATTCAGTAACGAAGTACAAGGAGTACATAATTCAGCCATCTTTCATGACAAATTTTATTAATCATGGTGTAAATTAATCATGGTATATACCTGGACAAGATAATTTATGACTTGCATTGCATGTTACAAGATACATAAACATAATAGTCAATCTCAAGTATCTTTACAACATATCTTAGTAATCACGTATGGACATATATGGCATGTATCAATTTGAGATGAAAGTAAAAGAGATCGCTGGCACACCTTAATGAAGTGCTGAACATTTTTGTTGATATGTGTTTACACTGATTTCAGCATTGTCTTACATGGCCATAATTTCATTTGGTGCCCTGAGAAAAGGAAAATGAGACACTCTTCCACATCACTACAAATCATCCACTCTCTCCATGTAATTTCGTTTCCATTCTTTTTTTTTTAAAAACAACTTTATTTCAGCTCACAGTTTATCCAACATGTGCATGGTATCAGATGCAATTATTTAAGTGTTGTTTTTACTAATAATTTTGTTAACTGGTTTTTAGATTTAGAAATTTTGTGACAAAATAATTTCTAAGTAATTCACAAAATATGTATAGAAGCTCTGTTTATACCAAATTAAGTATGTTTATTCACTGTGTAGCCACTTCTTATAAATTCTAAAATCAGGTCACAATTTGAAGAATGTGGCTTACGCTGCTCAGCTAGCTGTTTATAATGGAAGGGCTCTGTATTCTGCATTCACAGTTCTTCCATACACCCATTCTCATAAAGCTCATTTAATTGATTTCCAATGGAACAATGATTGAGATAATAATATATCCTCTATGAAATTTTTGCCAGACAATGAGACTGGTCCTTGCCAAACAGAATGAGATGGCCAAGTATACCCATGTTAATTACCATGACAATTAAATTTCTTTCTCATAATATGCCTCTTCATCTTGGAAGCAAATGCTTAGCTTTATAATCAGGAATTTTCTATCAAGCAGTTATAGTTGCATAAAGTATACCAGCATTTACCAACAAATTGAGGTATGAATATATCGTATAAAAATAGATACATTTCAATGTGGACATTCTGCAAAGAGCACTCATGACTCATCCTTGAGTATCAAAAGACTGCAGAGCTTTTGGTACAAATTTTATCAGATTTAGAATGAAATCTGTCAGTGAGTAATTGTGTGATCCAAATATCGACTTACATGTAAACTGTGTTATATGTGATGCAGATAACACTACAAGTCACATTTGCTGAGCTCTGTCTGAGCTACCCAAACTAAAAGTTTTATCCAAAAAACAGATATTTCAGACAGCAAGATTACCAATAGCTCAGCAGCCTCATGAACTTTCAAACACCCATCTAAATATCACCATTCACAGAATGATTGATGTCGATGCTAGAATTCGGATGATGACTAAATACAGAATCTGGCGTTCCATGCAACTGACCATAAATATTAACAAGTTCTACTTAAAATATATCATTAGCTTCACTTTCACATCATCTCAGACTTTCAAAACATTTCATTCAAAACACAGTTGTGCAGGCTGTCATTCTCACAGATGCAAACTTTGACTCTTAAAATCTCTCAATTTGTTCACCCACACTTGCAACCACACATCCAGTTCATCCGTCTGACTATGACTTGGGTAGGAAAGCAACTGTTGTTTCATCATAGACTCCATTACCCTGGGGTGGAGCTGTTTTCTCATTTAATGACACAGACACATCTTCCAACTCAGCAATACCAATCTCAGCCAAGTAGCGTTTACGATCCTCTGGTTGGGCTGGTCCCCAGGATGGGTCTGGTTTGACCAGATGCCTCAAACGCTGTTGAAGTTTGAAATATAGTTAACAATGCAATTGAAAGCTCTTTAAATACACAATATAGAGTTTGTGAACCCTGTGACTGTGATTGTTGGATAGCATAGGCTGAAGTATAAATGAAACGGAGGATGAAGCATTCTTTGATAGAACTTTGTGAGACAAGGGTTAATGAAGCCCTTCCAGGATACTGGTAGTCCCAGTTAAAATGCTCTAGATCAAGTAAACTTTTAAGAAAACACCACTGCATTCAAGTTCAAAACAGCACTAAGGCAATGCACTTTCTGTTGTATCACTGAGACTGGCTAACAACAAATTTTCAGACTTACCTGCAGAAGCGTTCCCTTGGCATAATAAATCTGGACCACAGCAACAACAGGAATGGGCAAAACAGAGAAAATACCCAAGATCCAACCAAAAACAATCGCCCATGAAGGATATGAGTAGCTATCTCCGTAAGTGACAGGGCCCAAGGTAACAACACTGAAGATCCAGATAAACTGTAAAGGGAGACAGGAGTGATATAAAAAGGTTGATGGCTGAAGTAAAAGTATTTGCTTGCTTAAAGACATGAAGTCAGTGATCACTTGGCCAGTGTGCCTGAAACTGTGCATTTTCTTATCTCCTACATATCTCTAAAGAGCTAGGATTGCCGGTCAATACTAAACTGTATTTACAATACTAAACTGTATTTAAAGTTATGAAAATGCAGAGACCAAAAACAATTTTAATCTAAACTTTCTTTTAACACGGCCAGGATTTAAGCCCTGATCTTCTAACTTGCAAGCCGAATGTACATACATTCAGTCTGGATTAATTACAAATATTTGGCTCAATAATGAAACAGTACTAAGCATGCGGCCACCATGTGGCTTTCTTTGAATTTTAAGAAAACTTTGCAACTGACTTCAGGGATCCTTCTCCCTCATCAAGACTACACAGTTGGAAATATGATACAAAGACAGATAAAACTTACCATGATGATGCCTGGTGTAACAAACTTCCACATGTATTTCCACCAGAAATGAGGCTGGTAGCCAATCATCAGAGCGATATCCTTGTACAAGCGATCAGTACCTTTGGAAGAAAAGTACATAACCATAATGATTTATAATCAACTTTTGTAAGAACATGTGTTCATGGTTTCCTTTCACATACACCATAAAAATGCTCTTCACTTTCATGTGTCTGTTACATTTGCAAAGGAAGACCATTCAGATTAAGTATCTACTTTGTTTTACAGAATTTGTGAAGACTACATATAGAGCTAAACACCGGTGTATTTTTCATACATTAGCATGTGCTGCAAACTGTTTTCTCAAAGTGCCATTTGAAGATAGAATGAGAGTCAGCAAACATGTGACAGAAAGACCTGTCTTTGTTTCCATTCGCCCATCATGAATGACGCCCATATGAGTAAATGAGGATTGAGGTTGTAAGGTGTCCTTTTTATTTCTTTTGAAACATGGCTTCAAATATATAAAAGCTTACTGCAGTAAAGTATCATGCTAAATGTTCTGTACTAGACATTATCTTCAAAGTATGGACAACTCAAAGATGTATAAAAGAGACCATCTGAAGGAAACAAAAAAAAAAAGAAATGTAAAAAGATTCTAGGTTCACAATATGAAGGTCTGCGAGATAAAGGCAGGCATGGGCAGTATCAGTATTCACCATGTTATATAGTTCATGAGCCAATAGCTCTGGTACAGATTACGAAGAGGCAACTTTGGGACATAACATATGCACCACATGTTGGGTAATTTTATCAGTACACGCCATGTTTCCTTAATACCAGTACTGCATCATTATCATCAGTTTAGCTTTAACTTACCATAAGCCCATGAAAGAGCCAAGCATTCCGTCATGGAGATAAGCATGAGGGAGAAGCTGGCACAGTACCAATCCATGATCTGGAGAACGTAGATACCACCCTGAAAGGAATAACAACATGTTAGTAAATAAGTATATGTAGACCCCTGCCATTATGAAGATGAACACCTGTCCGGTAAGAAATGCTTCAAGCAATCCTTGTAATGTGTAAATGATTAAGTTGATGCACAAACTTAAATGGCATGTTATGCTTTTGTTTGGTATCTTTTGGTAACTATATTGCCTGTTAGTTAAATGGATAGTTTTGCAATAAAATTGTTTATAGTAAATGAAAAGTGAAATATGGTTTGGAAAATCTGTCATGCCATCATAATGCTATAGGAAATGTTGCAGCTTTCTCATTTTTTTTTTTTTTTGGTTTGAATCAGCATGGCACATCCAAAATAACCTGTTGTTTATTTTTTTTTAGAAACAAAGAAAAAACACAAGCTTAATCCCATTCATAACAAAGAACTGGCTCTATAATTTTGCTTCAGTTTTTGATTGCCTAAAGGTAAAGATAACTGTCGATTTAAAAAAACTTTTCCTTCAGAACTGCCTCTCTGCATGTGTCTGAACTGTAAATATTTTTCTTGCTATTGAGACTAAACTGAAGCATGAGTTTATTATGGTAAATCATCTGACAGTGACTAAAGCATCAATGGCTCTCATTACAATTTATGAATCTTACCTGTGTGATGCAAGGAAGTCCTAGCAGGAACTCTACAAAGCAAGCTACAGCAGTGATAACGGTCTTCTTGTTACGAAGGGCGTGAGGATACTCATCCATGATGCCACTCAGAATGGTTTCAAACATCCCAAACTATGGAGAAAAGGCAGAGCAAGAATAAACACATGAGAAGTTGAAACAAACAGGAAAAATTCTAGCTCCTGATTATTTTTTCCTGAGAAGATTTAATCATTTGTTTACTGGCTGGTTTTGGTAAAAGAACACCTGGATTTTTTTTTTTTTTTGGTATATTCTCTTTCTTTAAATTAAGAAGTTTGTCCTTTTTTTTTTTTGGTGGGGGGAGGGGGAAGGGGTTGATCTCTGCTTTGATCTGAGTAGATCCAAATTTCCAGGTAATGATCAGATTTAACTTTGAGCTTACACATTTCCTTCACACGTTGACAAAATTTATACCTCTGCTAGTCTTTAAGTATGTCACTGGCTTTTACAAAATGTTATAAAACAAAGAAAATAAACCAACCAGTAAATGTACGCTAAAAGAAAAAATACAAACAAGAACAGTGCAAGTTTTCATGGCTTTGCTATATTTTCATGAATTTTTGGTAATTCAAGAGACCGAGATTCCAAAACTCTGCCAAGAAATCAAACACTCTTGTTTTCTTAAGAATCTACGAGACATAAACAAACTGTATGCAGGCCAAGCCACCAAGATATCAATCTAAATTAGAGATGGATCTCTCAGTGTCAGTGGGATAATAAATTATAGAGGAAGAGGAGATATCTTGATCATCTACAATGACAACTGTTGATTTCTTTTTTTTTTTTTTTTGGGGGGGGGGGGGGGGGGNGGGGGGGGGGGGGGGGGGGGGGGGAGGGGAGATTTTTTAACATTCTCCACTGTAATATTTTATTGCAGGACATGATTTGATATCTTGATGACCTCCATACACAGAGTAAATACATATATTTGAATCTTCTGAATGTGAAAGGCATCGTGCAGTTAAGATGCAGTTACAATAGAGAGGCAGGATTGTTTTGTGGAAGTTTTTATGGTTAAGGTGGTGGTTTGGGGATGAGGTGGGGTAGATGGTGATTCCTGAATCTTTGAAGCTTACGACAATGCAAAAACTTTCAAAGGCTCACATACTGTAGTGCAAGGGAATGAACATATGAGATCAGTGACAATTTTCAGCATAGTTTCATGAAAGAATTACAATTTATATAGGAATATAAAGTTCCAGTCTACAAATTGTACAATTTCCTTTTCCTCTCGCTAGAACTGCTTTCCTTGACATGAAAATACACTGCAGGAAAGTGATATATATAACAGGGCGAGAGTCCACATGCTGAAGCATAGAGAGAGCATTTCAGCAATCATGCTAGTATATTCAAGATGTTCAGAGAAGGTTGTGAGGCTACACTTTCTCCTCTCTAAGGTGGCGAGGCACATTAATCACAGCACCAGCTGTTCAGTGTCCTCTGTATTATTTAGTTTTTAAGTGGTTTGGTGGGTTCTTAAATGAGCAAGTATACAGGCAAAAGCCACATACCTTGTACGGTGTATAGTATGTACCTTTCATAGTGCAGATTAAAATGTGGTTGCATGTGCCAAAATGACATTTGAGCATGTCAAAAACTTCATAAGCTCATTAAGTTGGTGGTTGTACAGTATGAAAGCATGACAACAACTATATTGCGTCATAAGCTGATGAGTCCTGTATTATTTAAGGTTTACTGAGCCCATGAAACTCAGGAATATTCATGAAATTAAAGCCTCATTTTCCCCTTAATAAGTCTGTGTGCCAGATCAACACAAGTGTGACAGAAAATATCACAACTGACAGACCTTCCTGTCAGTAAATACATATTTAATAAATTCTTTCTCTCATTCTAGTTGAAGAGCCTATCATTTCTTAAATGCAACTTGACAGTAGTATCAAGTCACAAATACAAAACACAGCTGTGAACTTCATTTAGTAGGTGCGGGTTAATGATGATTCAGGTAGTGAGTCTTGTGTCTTAAATTTCTCTCACTATGTCTTTACTTTACTAAACAATATATTTACATAAAAATTGTTGTGGATTTAGTTCCCACAAGACATGTTTAGTGCATATCAGGGATGAAACCAGGCTATGGATGAAAAAAAGTCTGAAAATTTCTGTTAGCTTTCAGATTCAGTGTTTGTTTTTAACACAAAGGGTCCACAGTGATGATCATGGAAAGAAAACCTTTCATCGCGTTTAATCTCAGCCCATTCCATCCCTGTTATATAGTCAAAGCATTTAAAAATTTAGCCTTGAAAGATGGTAAGAGAAATTCCTAAACACAAAACAAATTGCTGATTGGGGACAATCCTGCCATCTCACTTGTAACATTTTCAATGGGGTTATAAAATTAAAGAAATGTTACATATTGATTTTTTTTTTTTTAAGATGAATTACTGAAAACTAGAAGGACACACACATAAGGTAATAAAAAAAAATTATGACACAAAACAAGTTATTGGAAACCTAAGCAAGCCTGTTGGGGGAGAATATGTGTGGAACCGCCGAGTCCAGCCAACGTCGCTCCTCCCCAATTCAGCCAAAATACAGTCCTTGCAGAAGAATTGGAAAAACATTTGGCCATTTTGATAAAAATCCTCCCATCAAGGTAAAAATGCTACAAATTTAAACAAAATCTAAATCTGAAACAATCTGTCTTTCTTTTTCTACTCTTTAATATCTTTTTTTAAATTACTGAAGGCTTAAACTTTGTTGAAAAATTTAATTACAATATGAAACAAACACAATAATTAAAAATACAGATGAAACATTTTCAGCTGTTTACAACAGTAATCAACTGTTCTCAGAAAAAAGAAAGATATGATGGAGAATACATTTTGAGTGGTTTAAGGTTCTTTTTACTTTCTTTCATTAAATGGAGTTAAAATCAATGACATGTAATTTCATACTACCACTGCTAAGGGAGGCTTTTTTCTATTACCTTGAGTAACAATGCATTTCAGGTTATCAATTTCTACAGATGAAAATGCTTCTTTTCTGCATACAAAATCTGCATCATCTTTACTAGACAAACCAGAAAGCACATTGCATGTACACCAAAGTTTACATCCATTATTGTCTAAAGAGATATATGAAAAGTTTTATTTACGTTTTCTAAAAGTATTACATGACAAAAAATTAAAACTGCTTAATCCCCCCCATACTTACATCTGGTTTCTGGGTGAAGTCAAACCACCTGCCATATTTACACACCAGACAAGACCAGAACAGCACATGAGGCTTACATCACTGTGGCACACATGTTAAGGTGGTAGATATTCATTTTAATAGGCGTACAAGTTCTGATGTTAACTCTCAGCCGTTTTCATTTTCTTTAAAAATGTCTATTTCTTTTGCCTCCTCATAAACTGATCATTGTGAGAAAGAGGATCTATAATGGGATACAGATATTGTTCCCTACCGGTCTGTGTGATGTGTTAGAAGTTTATCTAAGTTATAATACTTCAAGAGTATAACAGAATATTTCCTGTTAGCTCCAGATGTAGTACTTTGAACAAAAACAGCGAGAATTTATAGGAATCAGTATCACAAATGGTCACAGTTATTTTTTTATTTATTTGTGTTGTTCAGCCTCAAAATTTGAACATTTCATTGAAAATTAATTATTGTGATTAAAGGGAGAGATTGCAGTGCACTTTTAGGGATGGGCATCATGCAAGTACTGAAATTTCATAAGTTTTGTGTTGGTTTTATTTTCTCACTATTCATAAAAGTTTGAATTGTTTGACATTTGATGTGAGCTATACTTTGTGATGATTGATGACATGTCATTAAAAGAAAATAGACAATGGAAGCAAAATAAAAACAGTAGTACTTCTTGTTCACCAATTATTTGTTGAAGGAGTTGCGAAAAAAAAAAAATGGAATACATGAACTCATATCTCTTGCTCGGAATCAATATCTCTGCAAGAGTCCAAAGATATGTTCCAGAAATGCCTTGAAGAAATGTGCATCCACTTTCTCTATCACTTTCATAAATTTTACCAGACTCCTTTCCCTTCCTCTCAAATTACCCAAACTTCTCTTTGTACTGATTCGACTTTTAATTGCTAAGTGAAAACTTTTAGCGATACCTCTGTTAGTACTGTGGTATTTCAATGTTTCCTCCAAATACAAACCATGCTATCAATATATTTTTCTGTGGAGAAAAATGGTTAATCTTTGCAAGAGGAAACAGTGAACTGAAAATAACAGTTGCTCATAACAATGCTACTTTGAAAACTAGAAAGGACAAAACTATATTTTTAAGAATAGCTTTCATGTAAATGACAATAGCATTAAGAAAAAAGAAAAAAGAAATCCAGTCTTATTTCATGATTGCATATGTATAGAAAAAAAATTATATGAGATGAAAGAAAGCTGTGACTACATTATTAAGTATTTAAGGTATCACAAAAAGTTTTTTTTGTCTGTTTTACAAATCACAGATGAAAGCTCTGCATTGTGGATGAACTACAGGCAGACAGACTGACATAGCTGGTACAATACTTTAAGTGGGTTAGGTAGATCATTGAAGAGATGGCTTTGCAAATTATAGATTAAGTTTGATACTGTTAAATTTTTTCCTGTAAGTTAGCGCACTTCACAGTAAAATAGTGTTTGAGCTAAAAGCAGCCATGATAGATTGTTTTTGTGCTGCTGTAGAGGTATATTTCAGAAATGTTTTGCTGACACCCAAATTGCCAGATTGCTTGGTCCACACATGTACATAAATTCGGATGTTTCAAATCTTTGACAGTCAATCATGAAAGTTGGGTTTACAGAGACTGTGACTGTGTGACAAATTCTCTCAAAAAGGAAAACAATACATCTAATGTCAGTGAAAGAAATTATTATAACCCTCCATCTTATCTAAAGATTCTAACCTGAGATGATATACATGCTGTGGCAGACTGTCTGCCTGAATCATGCATGAGAGCTGCTATATATCAGTCAAGCTGAGATGCACATTAATTCAAGGAAAATTCTATGTCCAGAGTCACCTAAGCAAGTTATATTTTGTGAACTTCGACACCCGAGTTGAGAAACTTCTGAAAGACAGATGGGCAGCTTTACTCCATCTTAAGCTTTAGTCTGTGACAGATCTGATAATTTTTCACCTAAACTTTTGACAAAGTCAAGTATCAAGAGAACATGATAGGGTCTCCATTGGAGGAAAACAGTCTGTATTAATACAGCTTGAAGAGTGATAATCACTACCAGTTCTCCCATAGTTTGACTTGCTGAATCCATGTTTTCCAGAAAAATAAGGGGTGGGGTGTGGCCAAGCTTATGCCACTGACATAGCTATCTGCGCTCATTTGATTTATATCTTACCTGGCTGTCCAAACCAATAGTGAAGAACATCAGGAAGAACAGCACTGCCCACAGAGGTGAGACTGGCAACATGGCAATGGCTTCAGGGTAGGCCACAAAGGTAAGGCCAGGTCCTAGTGACAAAGGATCATATTATTTAGAGATGATGATGATGATGGTAGTGACAATGAGGATGACTTTAATAATATGTATCTTTTTTCACATTACACTGATTTCTTGCAAGTGTTTTCATATACTTCATGTGTTTTAAATCATCATGATTTATTATGACTCAGAATCCATCATATATAACAAAGAGGCATTTCTAAGATGAGGCTCTGTTATGAACACTAAAATATTTGCCTGCATGTTTCAAGTCTTCATCTACACGGAAACAAAACTGACAATTTACAGCTGTCCAGAATTCATATTTCCTCTGTTCTGTTAGTTTTGTACTGAAAGGCTTCCCAAAAACACTGGGGGAAACATTTGAGAGTTGTCAAGCAAAAGTCAGACAAAGATAAGCAGAGGCAGCTGAAGAGATGAATGTTTCAGAATAGAGGGCAAAACAGCAGGAAAGTGCAAAAAACCCTCTCCAAAAAAGATGTCATCTGACAAATCGTCAAGGCCCTCATGATTGTAAGACACCTGTCTTTCCTTTACCTTGGGTGACAATCTTGTCCACACTTGTATTGGCTTCATGAGCCATGAATCCCAGGACAGAGAAGATGACAAAACCAGCAAAAAGGCTTGTACCACAGTTGATGAAAGGCACCATCATGGCATCCCTGAGAAGATGCAATATAAGAATGAAAATGCAAGTATACGGAAAATTTTAATTCATTCACTTTGTCAAAGTGAAACATTACAATACATGAAACCTGCATAAAGATAATCCTTCAACCAACTTTCAAACACATTTAAAAAACATCTGCTTCAACAATCATAATTCCAGAGGCATCACAAAAAAAAAAAATACTGTTGCAAAGTATGAAGTTTGTAGCTTTAATCTGCCAATGGATAGCCAAAATCCAAATATGTCTATCAATATATTATGCTAAATTTCTTGTTTCATAAGTAATATCAATAATAGTGAATGTTTCATAAGTGCTTCTCTGCTTATCTAACACTGGAAAGCACTAAATTACACAAAACATTTGAAATATTCCCATGCAAATAGCATCCATTTGTTACATAAAGTGAGCCGCACCTATTTGAATGTTTATCATTATGTCATTCCAATATAAATTTCAAAGCTGAAAAGGGCATTCACCTGTAGACATTGTTATTGAACTTGTTATACGAGGCCATAGTGATAATTCCACCCCAGGCCATACCAACAGAGTAGAAAATCTGGAGGGCAGCATCTCCCCATACCTGAAATAAAAAGTGAATGATATGAAATATCTTGTCTACTAACCATCATCACCTGCTTTTCAAGATTGGCATTCTTTTTTTTGTCATTCCCAGCAGCTTGTAACCAATAGTTTAGTGTTCAATACAAGCAGAAATGTTACTATGTTTGCCATTTTATTTCTTCTATTAACACGCTGCTTTCTGGAAGCCACAAGACTGAAAAAAGAAATTTTAATAGTAAATCAATCAGTGTTTTACAAATTTTCTTTTACATATGCTTCCAGACTTTCTGAAATCTGTCATTCACTTACAAGATGAAAAGGTTCATATTTATTTTAAATTAAGATGAGGTGACATATTTGAGAAAGATTTCTAATCCCACAGCAATACATCAGATAATTGAAATAAAGAAAACCTCAAAGAGAATCAAAAGCCTTGTCAAAAAAGCGATTTACGTTCTGATACCTAAAATCCAACTGGTAGTTGAAAAAGCAAAATAAAAAAGAAGTAAGAAATGAAGCAATTAAGTAGATCAGGACTCACATTAAAGTCAGCCAATTTCTCCCATCGAGGCACAATGTAGAATTTGATTCCCTCTACTGCACCTGGCAAGGTGACACCTCTGATCAGAAGAACCAGCAGCACCAAGTAAGGGAATGGAGCAGCAAAATGCATCACCTGTTTGTGGAGGGGGCAGGCAGGGGCAAAAGGAAGGAAAGAGGGGGAGAAAATTTGGTTAGATTTGTGGAGTCAAAGGCAGTCCAAGTGTCATCACATTTGTATAGTCATATGTCCGAGTCAAAGTTGATCAACCAAACTGGGCTCCATGAACTTGTTCCCTTTATGACCAAGCCTGATCAATGCTAGGATGCCGTGATCAGGAACTTGCAGCAACCACTGAAGTGTGAATGCACATCAGCACAAAAATCATATGCATTCATGCTTGTGCTGCAGCATGGTCAGTTGTCAGACACAGAAACTTTGCCAGAGCTGTTGTTGCTCATAAGCTGCTTCCTTGAAACTTCCATCTTTTACAATGTTTTACATGAATGAAGTTTCATAATAATCAAGCCATTCCTCTTCAATGGCCCATAGACACACCTCTGAGATGGCTAAGACAAGGTTTTCCATCATTCAGGACACCTTCACACTTGTATAACAAAAATTGATAAACCATGTCTTACATTTCCCTAGTATGGCTGATCAATTTTGACTTGTGACTATACAAGTGTGGAGGTTTGCTAAATTAACAGTAACTATATGACCGGAAAGACCTAGAACTGTGACCTCATTTCCTGTCCTCTCTTTCAAGACGCAGATGAATCTTATCCTACTTCCAGCAATTCCACTGATGCCAAAGGTAAGGAACATCCAAACTGCATCTAAACTTCCATGGACTGGATACTGTCCAATCTAACTGTCATCCATCCTAAGACCCAGTCTGCAAGTGCATTTTTCGGAGATCCATCCAATCAGATCCACTCAAGGACTCTGCATCCTCAACAAGCGCACTGCTGTTTGTGTCTTCTTGACAGAAACCACACAGCTGACTGGCATGAAAAGACATATTCAACCAATACACAAGATGACAACCCCTTGTCATGTGTCCTATTGCAAACCCAAGCACTAGGCAGTTCTGCAACCATACCACACTGCTAATTGCCTTTAATATGACAGGCATTTGGTAGTCTCTCATTACTTTTCTTAAGAGGCTATACCTACAGATATACATCCTGCACAGCTGCCCCTGGCTTAAATATCAATATACTTTGACAGAACACTCAATGGCGTATGTCAGTAATGTGAGTAAGTTACTCAACCATTCATCTACAGATAGATGCACCCTACCTGACGCCATCTGACACTGTGTCCACGGCATCCTCAATTTCTTCTGTGAAAAGGCGTTTGATGCATCTGAAACAACTGGAATGGTGCATCCACAATGTGTCCTCAATGTGAACCTACTAGGCTAAGTTAACCCATTACACTAAATGTGTGAAGTTTTCAACCAGACATTTCTGCACTGGCCATCCTGAGTACACAGTGTGCTATGCCTGTATCATCACACTTTAAATCACACTTTACCAGTACAGTGACTTGCATAAAATATAGTCAATACACATAGTGTGGGCTCTATATGGGTATCCAGTACCAAAGAAGTTTCAGAGGGGGCATTTTTTGCCGACTTCACTCTCAGCAAACCCTTCAATGAGTGAAGTTTAATTGCAGGACAAAAGGACACACACTACAATGTGCAAAGCATGTGCATGAATGGTCACATAAATGGCAAAACCTTTTGCCAGAGACTACCTCGATGTAATTGGCATCATCCTTTCTCACATGCACAGCCACTAAAATCTTTCATTAATGGCAGTCTTATGAAATAGGGTTTCACTGCAATCTCATTTTTTTCCTATTGGTTTTTCACAATTTGATAATTATTTCAGTTTGACACATTTTCAATGGCTGAAACCTTGATCCACTTTTTCATGAGTGTGTTCCAGAAAGGAAGGAGTTTACATAACTCCACACTCATTACTTTATATTTACCCTCCAACACTGTCTCAAAATGTTCATTGTTCATACATGTCCCTTTCATGCTCATACTTCACATAAATAACTCCATCAAATGTCACACTACAGATAATGACTCACTAACTATTGACAATGATAACAGCACTGTTGCCCCAAAATGAGACCATAATGTCACTAAAGGCCCACTTATGCTTATCCATCAAGACAGGTTACTTTCCATAATGTTCAGGTTAAATTTAATACCCTGAAAATTTTCCATAACATCTTTTCTAGCAACTATGTCAGTAACTAAAAACTATTTAAGCCTCAAAGCAAGGAACTAATTTTGGGTTACATTAGCCTCAATTCCCCATTCCTCATCTCCACTTTGAATCAGAAGATGAAATCATTCCATCTCATGTCAATATAATTACAATTTACACTTTTTTGTTTTTGATCTGCTCATTAAAAATATCAATTAACTTTCTTTCCATCAATAAAAGCATGCCAGTCACACCATAAATAGACCAAACCAATTTAGGGCAGCAAAACTGAGTTCTCTGAAAAACTATTTTCAGCTACAGTCTGGTCAAATCAGATTCATTAACTAAATGAGGCTAATGTAAAAAGCCCAAAATTACAGTATTTTTTAGCTGGGCAGTCAGTACATGCATGAAATATGTCAGATTATCCCCATCAAAGGTATGGCAGCAAGATCTTTTCAACATAACATTATCTCAGCCAATATATCTGACCCTTCGCAAAATACCAAGCAATCATGAATGACGGACATATTCCTGCTTATTTATCCAGTTTGCCTGTTATCAGTGTTTCATTTTCACACTGCATCTTCTGATAGATGATTCAGAAATACTACAAAAATATAATTATTATTTTATATTATATTTAATATCATTTATTAATATAATATTATGATTATTATATAATTATTACAACCATTTGCATAGAGATAAATCAGAATGAGGGAGGCCGGATCGTAGGTAAGCTTTTTTGGCTTGCTTCTTTCCAGGCATAATGCATCAACATTCTTTTACACCATGCAGTTTTCCACATGGGGCCTCAACATATTTTTGTTGCTATTGATCATCAAAACTTCATAATCAATTCTTAATCCTTTTTCAAATAAGCTTAGTAAATTGCAAAAGGTCATTTATAACAATGATATCTGCTTCATAAATATGAAGTTCCCATGCAGAATACTAAATGAATTATACTAACCTTGCCAAGAACCTTCACACCCTTGAACAGACAGAAGAAGACACACAGCCAGGCAACTGCCAAGCAAATAAGCAGCTGCCATCTGATTGTGCCAGGGCTCTCAATTCCGTCTGTAAGTTCAAGCACATGGCGTCTGCAAACAAAAATGAAAGCATTTATTAAACCTGTGGGGTTTTTTTTCTTTGTGTTTGTGTATTTTTTATATTCAGTTGTCACTTATTTTTGCTTACAGTAATAATACCTAGAATAAGTGAAAGAATTTAAACAAGCAGCGAGTAATAACTCGCACATGTTTGACTTTATGTAATGCAGCAGTATGTTTAACAAATGACCATGACAATTTTCATTTCTTCGTGAAACTGATATTGTTCTGTAACTTTTGAAATTCAAAAAGTTGCATCCTGTATCACACAGCATTCATTTCAAAACTACTTGTGGAATTTCTGTAAGAAAATCTAATGTCAATTGACATTCACCTCAATCTCTGTCTCTTTCCCAGATATTAGGCAAATATAGCGTGTCATTTTCTTGTGTGATTTAAAATTATGGAAACGCATCTAATACTGGTAACTATATATAAGCCAATTAATTATACTTACTCCCAAAACTCTTCACTGGCAGGAGTACTCTTGTTACTTTTCAGAGCAAGCTTTGAAGTGGCATTAACTACAGAATAAGCCAGATCAGTTGCATTGTCGATAACCGACTGGGTTAGGTTGCTGAAAGCTGTAATATTGCCAGCCGCAGCAGCCACAGTTGTGGCATTGTGAGTGCCCCTTTCATCCATGCAGTTGCCAGTGTTCCAGTCATTCTCACAATGAGACCATGGCAGTACCGCACGGAAGGACATGAACAGGTAGTAGATTGTCCAAGCAATGATCACATTGTAGTAAATGCACACAACAGCCGATACCAGCATCATGCCAATGCCAACACCTGAGAAAGATAGGATATTATGAATCTATGATACTTATGGGGTTAATGATTAATGCATGAAATCTGAAGGAGAAAAGATAATTAATAAATGAGATGTAGAAATGCCTTGACAATAATAGCTCTGTAGAGCACTTATGCAAGATTGCATGGGATATAGGTAAAATAGAAAAAGAAAGAAAGAAAATAAATGAGGAAATGATTCTTGAAGTACAAATTGCAAATATAAACCTGAAGGAAGCCGAAAAAAATATTTTAAATAAATAAAAAGTAAATGAATCAATTAAATGAATCAATTATTAAACAATAAAACTCACCTTTGAACAGAGGAGCAACTTTCCATATGGCCACAGGACTCAAGCTTGAGAATTGACCATAGGTCACCTCCAGGAAAAACAACGGAAGGCCACATAGCAACAGGAATAATGTGTAGGGGATGAAGAATGCACCTGTAATAGAAGAAGGTAACATTGAACAAGTTAAATGGCAGCTGAGTATAAGGCATGTTTTTATTTCAAACAAGGCATTGGGCTTGAACTTTACGACTGAAGTTCCCCATTTATCATAGCAATTAAGCAACAATCTTAATGTAATGGTCACTAAAGACCAGGATAGATCCCGGTTAGTGTTCTGAGGCAGCTACTTGTATTTTACGGGTGGCATTTCAAAGGATGACAAAACAAAACAAAAAACCCTCAGTAAACAATTCCTGTGCATTGTTAGTTCTGTCTATGTCATGAATTGATTCTACAACAATATCTGGCAGTTATGTTATTCAGTATGTTATTCCTGGGGGATATCACTCTGTCCAACCCCAAAGCTAGACCCTGAGGGAAGCAGTAACTCTCTTCTACGACATCCCTGCCCTATCACCCTTCTTCAACAACCGTCGGTCACTCTGATTCTGACGGCTTCTGTCTTTTCCCCCTTCTCTCCATCTAACGTTATCATGCATCCACCCATCTTGCATTCAAAATAATCAGCCAGGTACAAAAATATACCACTCTTGCAGACCCTGGTTATTCACAGTCAAGCACGTTATCGTATCGGCAGTGACACTGTTTAGTAAATATTAAGAACTGAGATGGATTTGCGAAGATGGTAGGAGGTAGCCTACACACTGACTTTCTAGTTTCTAGTCAAATCGGTTATAGTCTTAGATGGTAAACAGAACTGACAGTCAAAAAAATTTGGGGGAGGGACTTGGGTTTATTCATCGCTGGTCGATCATTAAATTTGTATGTCCTGAATAAAAGACACTCATTTCTACAAGACATAAATTCTTTTCAGTCTCGCTTGCCACCCTAACCTAATGCTTTTAAAGACGGGGCGGGGTTGATTTATGAAGCAGTTGAGTGAAAGGGGATTGGGTTAGAAGGTGATTTACATTTTATCTACACTTATAGGCTTATTGGCATTGGCTTACTTCGAGTGGCATGCAGGGGAGAGGGGTGTCTCGGCCAATGAAAATGTGAAAGCGCGTCGCCATCCAATCGAAAAGAATCATGAAGGCACACCCAGCAAAAAAAGAAACACCGACAATGAGACACAAAAGAAAAAGGGGGAGACAGGATAATATCTTTCTCCTTTTAAAGCGCGCCGTCTTTAGACCAGGTTCAAGGCTGCCGTTGTGGAAAATTCCCCTAACTGTAGGGCTTAGAAGCCGCAGACACACAGACAAGACGCAAAAAGAAGAGGGTTCTTCCCTGCGAACCTTTTTTTCTATCCCTCTCTTCATTTGTTGCTCCCGGTTGCGCCGATCCGTGCCGTTGTTTCGGAGCAAGAGTGGGTCGGCGCGGCCACTGTCCGCTTTGTCCCAGTTTACCCCCCCCNACCCCCCCCCCCCTTCTTAATTTTCAAGACAACACGAATCTCATCGGTATAATGAGAGGCTGAGGTTTGAAAAAACTTTGCAGTGTCCTCGGATGATATTAATTAAGAGATGGATTCCTTTCTTTAATGAATAATGTATTTTTAAAAATGTTTAAAATTTTTGGGTACCAAAAAGTGATGAATCAGCATGCTTTAAGGCTACTGTTCCTCGGAAATGGAAGTTTCTATGGAGATTGGTTGGATTTTTTTTTTTTTTGTAAGTACAGGATGGAATGCAGTATGGGAGTTCCAGAGCTCAATTTCGATTTCGTCTTCTAGTCCCTGGACTGCCGCATTTGAGTTTGCTAAAATCCGAAAGTCCAAAATTAACCAAGGTTCATAAAACGACTTTACAATGCACTAGTATAGTTCATCCTTGAACGTGATCCAACATTAATTATATGTTTTTGTTTATAATTCTAATTAGCCCCTGAAATGTTGATATCACTGATAAAGCAGAATTAACGGAAGGTCATCTCCTCTCCCGTAACCTCCTGCTTGGTCAATGCTACTTGGAGTGTTCTTAGGGGAACGACCTGGGTAAACTGCCTCATCATCTACTTGCGATATGATGAGACAAACACACAGTGACCCTAGCCACCCAAAACCATTTGATTTTGGCAGGCAAGGTCAGGAGTCTAAAAAAAGCATGTAGGTTCATAAGTCCTTGGAAGAGGATGAAGGCACGCTATACCCCCTTCCCTTCCTCCCCCCACCCTTTTTTTTTTTACTCTGGGATTGACCAATCTGCATTACTCATCAGAATGAAAGCGGTGATCAAGTTTATCCTCGATGTTCATCCCTCCNTCCTTGGCCCCGGAATACAATCTCCTTGGCCCCGGAATACAATCTCCTTGGCCAGCGACCCCAACTGCCTCTCTCCAAGAAGAAAAGCTGAAAGGAGAAATCACGCTCTATGTATAGGAACTTTATTCATCTCTGGTGACTGGAATAATTTATCTGATACTCAAAGTAAACCTTGCACCGTCTCAGTCAATACAAACATGGCTGGATTCTCAAAAAGAGAACTATATAATAATATAGCAAAAGAGCTCACAGAGCAAGGAACACAAAAAAAAATATAAAAAACTCCTACATGAGTCAGACCGATGACGTTGACTTTACAGTCAAATAATCAACTGGAAATTAAAATGCCGACCATCATCATAGTCAGCTTCATCCACGCCTCCTAAAGACGTTGTTGTTTTTCGCATAAGAAAACGCATCACTCAAAGCAAGATAATTATATTTATCTTCTCTCAGATTTTGTTCGCCAAATTAATCTTTCACACCCAGTAGAGGAACTGGCACTATTCTTTGCCCCGACCGATGTGATAGATTAATATTTTTAGCGCGGTTCATGTCTGTTGTTGTCGCTCTTGGGGTGACTTTGGGGTCGGGAATGTTTTGTTTTCAGCACGACCTCACCCCCAAAATAACCAATCGGCTTGCGATATCAAAAGTTAACCTCGTAGCCTACGAGGTGCTTCGCCAATAGCAGTTTCTGTGCACACTGCGTAAACGAGGNGGGGGGGGGGGGGGGGGGTGAAACTCGGTAATTCGACTTCTGACCCCATTTTTTTGGTCGGGAGAGGAACAACGTTGCAATCACTAGAGATACAACTTGTTCTCTCTCTCTCTCTCTCTCTCTCTCTCTCCTCTCTCTCTCTCTCTCTCTCTCTCTCTCTCTCTCTCTCTCTCTCTCTCTCTCTTCGAAATTAACTGGAATACCTGAGCTGACACTAATGAGACATCCACCATGTTCACTTGTTTGTCTCTGTGGCTCGGTGTTTTTATCTATGAATACCAAGACGGGTGTTACCCCTGAATGGATCAAGTGCTGCTTGCACAGTATTTAGGACAGTGATTAACAACGTTCACGTCTTATAACAGAGGCTCTTTCATGATGAGCTAAACAGATAACAGAACTGGCATAAGCCCAGTACCCTGGCACCAGTCCTGCTCGTTACTAAAGTCGGTGATGCAACAGAATCCAAACAGATGACACCCTATGAGTGAAAATGAATCGAGACTTTAGATGGAATATATCACACGATATCTCTCATACAAAACTCTCTTATTATAAATTATTTACATAGGCACTGGAAAGTAAATGATGTTAAATGACAAAAGAAAATGTGAAGAATGCTTTGAGAAATCAAAGACAGCGTTCGACTCGCATCCATTTTGTTTATTTATTTACTCCGTTCCTTCGCCTCTCCATCCTCCTGCCCCCTCCCACACCCACACCCACACCCACACACACACACACAACACCGTATAATTAGGTCAAAGGAGATCGAACAACCGGCCTGTCCTGGTTGTGAGTGATCGAATCAGGACAGTTCCAGAATCCGCAGGCACCCGCAAAGCCTTTTAGAAAGTTTCATTGCCTTTCGGCACCAGCTTTTAAAGGCAAAAACACGAACAAAAATATGGCGGAAGCTCTTTACTACTAAGCCATGGACGCGAGGGACATGGCAGTCAAAGTAATTTTATGACAGTTTGTACTAACCATTTAATGTCCAGGTAAAAGTACGTTTTATTCTGGCTCCGATTGATTGAGAAATTAACCGATGGTCTTCCAACCCTTTCGCTTAATAAGTTTTATATTATGAAAATGTGGATGAATTTATTACCATCGCAGGTGACTCACCGGTCATTGGCACAATGACGTCGACCTACAACATGTAAAAGTGCTAGGCTGAAAAGCTGCCAAGGAAGAGCACATTAAGGTCATAAGGTTTACTCGGCTTACAGCCTCGGTATCGGGGAATTTAAGGGTACCACTGTGGCCTAAATAGTGTGTCTAATTAATAAATAGCCTACGTAAAGTACAATTCGGGTAACCATCTTTATTATTTTATTTGTGGGCAGTCAACGACCTCAGAGTCGATCTAAGTGTAAGTGACGATGCCATACATAGCTTCATATTTTCTTGGCTTGTTTATTTGTCCGTGCGTCATTATGGAATACGAGCCTAAGAATAACAAATAAGGTCACAATAATTTAGGCCACGCGTAATGAATTAATATGTAGCTGAACGGCTCAATCAGATTCTTGCGAAAGCAGTGTCTGGGGTCGTCAAAGACAATTGATATCAACGGCAAAACAACAACAACAAAAAAAAAAATTGCAGACCTTAAAGACATGACAGTGTTTCAAAAGTTCACCGCCCTCAACTTTAATATCTTTCTAAAAGTTCAGTGGCCGTAGGCATAATTCATACGTTAGTTAAAGTATGGCGTTAACCACAGTGAAAACTTACTGATGTTTTGGGAGTTTCCCGTGGTTACCGCAGCGCGTTGACTGTGGCACACGGCCACAGAACACTAAATATCTTTTAAGTTCGGAAATATAAGTTCATAATATTCTTACCGGTAATAATGAAGTTTTGTCACTAATGGCTCTCTACTTATTTGAAGTATTTGCTAAACTCATCAGTGTGACGGGTAGTAAGCCATCAATAAGATAATCAAGGTTTGGTCATCAAGTCCAAGTTCTTTACCATGACACTGTCCGAGTTACCGCAGCAATAAAATTGAGGCAAAGGAGCATACAGACAGAGACACGGAAATACAGGTAGTTGATGACGCCCACTCCTTGCATGGGTGACAATGTCAGGGTTTGTCTATCCAATACAGGGATGTTCTAAAGAAATAGAAACATTATTATCTTTACACCTGGGGCGATCAAATGGGCCCAGAGAAGAGATCCACAAGCGTCTTACGCCAACGATTCACAGACGATCCTCTTGCTAGGCGTTGTAAGACATTATTTCAGACAATCCCATGGAACAGAGCCAATGGAAAAACTTCGGACTACTATGGGAATGTGAGTCAGTCACTGGCGTCATAGCTTGTGACATTTCCTCAGCCACAGGAAGAAGAAACTGTCTGAACCCGCTCATTCTTTTTATTCGTCCAGAAAATCCGCGAGTCGACAACACCTGCTGAGTTTCCTGCATGGTCATCCATATGGTATTGAAGAGTTGCAGATAGATGGGGAATACCCCCAAGATGGGGCTGGATTTGAAGACCAAGGATCTCGGTGAGCCTTGTGCGTCACTTGATTTCTGTCACGTCGACTCCAGGTTCCGGTACCGCAAGGGAAACTAGTCAGCCGGGATGACATTTTCGCCCAATCCATTCCAAGGGCAAAGTTAAGGTAAAATACTTATCGAGTGGTGCTCTTCCCTAAACTAGATACCTAAACTTTGCCAAATTTTAATCAGCTATGATATTTGAGGCTGATAGTCATACAGGATCATTGTGAAAATGGGTGCCTGAAAGGAGACTGGAGCCAAACTAAGAAGCTAGGCAATGGAAAGCAGAAGGGGATATAATAAGGGTAACGCAATCACTCTCTGTGTGAAACTAGTGTTACTGAAAGATGAGGAGGCCATGATCCTATGTTGCCTTTCTCCCAGATCACAGTCACCCTCTCTTTCCTGTTCATGCGGTTTCAACTAACATTATGGGAGTTGCGCTTTCTGTTTCACGAAGTAATGTGATCATGGCATTTTGTCATGATGTCATGGTTTTACTCGCATGCTATCTGGATTTGTTTACAGAAAATTAACAAAACAAGATTTAGTCAAAAGTCGTTCAACAAAAATGAGCCAGGTCAAGGCTGTGCCACACTTTGCCAAAACAAAACAAAAGAAAAAAAGGGGACAAAGTTTGATAGGAGTATGGTGAATGAGTAAAGTATGTGTGCACCAAGAACGTGCGCAGTATATCGCTGGCTCAAATGATTTCTGCTGCTTCAAAAAATTCAGATTTATGCGAAAATGTGGCATCCAGCGACTTCCTTGGCTTGGCTTGTATAACGTGGTTGCACCGGCTGCATCTTATCACTGGCAGAACAGAACCGGTTAAAGCAGGGTTGCGCAACCCATCTCCAGAAAGAGGTGTGATAAACTGGATTAAAGAGAAATGTGATGGCACAACGCCACTCTCATACAACGCAGTGCACGTGAATGCCACACCAACAAAGCGAAAAAAAAATAATAAGTGTGGGTAAAGGCAGACAAGAGTAGCTCTGGCGTGGAGCGTTGCCAAAACCGAGTGGGAGGGACTTCGCTTTCTATTACGTTTGGGGATCGACACAACAACGTGAATTTTGTGCAAATGGTGAAGAGGCAGAAAGATGTGCGATGGCGTCGCTGCTAGCATCCAGGACGAGCCAAAACGAAATTCGTTGACTGAAGGAGGGGTTACATGGGCACGTGAGTAATCCCGCTCGGAACCCCGCCTCCGGATCGATAACTTGGAAAAATTTTTAGGTCAAAGTCAGGGAGAGTTGTCCAAAAATAGCACTGAAAAGATCAACATGCGACCATCAAGGTGAAGGTTATGGTTTACGTTCTGAATTATAAACACGACGAGTGACCTATATATTTCTGCCGGCTTCGGGCGGGGAGGGGGTCATGTTGTTTCGAGAACGCGCCTGGTACCTGCACGTCCGAATGCAGAGCTGCTGCTCTTTCTCAGTCTACAGTATGTAAATGCGCCTGGAACTTGTTTAATTACAAATGCAACGTATGTAAGGAATGTAGTTACGCGGTCTAGAATTTAAAAAGTAAACAAACCCCAAAATTATACTTGCCATTTTGTCAAACGTTTGTCATTTCTTACACTCATACTCACTGAATTTCAGCCAAATATACCATACTTATCCAAGATAACTAAAGATTATCAGTTTCTCTGATCATTTCTAAATTCTCCAGGCAGAGCAAGGTTGTACACATCTCTCTCTCTCTCTCTCTCTCTCTCTCTCTCTCTCTCTTTCTTTCTTTCTCTCTTTCTGTCTTATCTCTCTCTTTCTCTGTCTCTCTTTCTTCCTCCATGCCTCCATGGGAAATTGGGTCATTAGGGACTTCAAACTTTTACGACAACGAACTGTTACCGGTGCTGTATTTCATTGGTCAATATAGGGTCACGTCCTTACGTTTGGTTCGCTAGGCTCGGTCAGTAGTCTGACCCCCCTTGAGGTCAGACGATCTGTTACATACCTATACAGGTTTGAATCAGCAGTGGGAAAGACTTGTTACATAATAATGAAGAAGCTTTATACAGCTCAGGTAAGCTACGAAAGATTTGTTTAAGCAGTCACGTGATGTTGGGATTACTCGCGAGTCAGTTCGTCATGGTCATTGTCTCGAAGGAAGTCCACGGGTGTTTCCTGCTTAGATACACTACCAATGTACGTCACCTGGGCTAGACCAGAAAGGGCCGGTAGAGATTAGCTAATGCCTATTTCGTCATGGGCAATACCAAATAAGGAGACTGGCGCGAAGGTGAAAAGACCATTGCGGTTTCGTGGGTTGGGAATTTTCCTGTACTTGAAGGCGCTGTTTCGCAGCTACAGGGGCCACGGTCAGGTCAAAATGAGAAGTCAAGACGTGTCCATTATGTAATATGACCACTGACAAGTGAACCTACACGTGTTCAAGGAGTTCTGCTGCTATTAATAAATTAGCTTGAGAGATAGTGCCTATTATTGTCAGACATTGCACTGCTAATTACTGGTACTGCAGTCCATTTCTATACAAACTTGGTAACTGCTGTTTGGGTAGTAAAAGTGTCTTCAAACCTTTGGAACTGAAAAGGGAAATAATTAGCAAAATCTCTGTTATGTACCCGAAAATTCCTTGTCCCTATGACGGGAATGTCAACGGGGCGGTTAATCTTGCGTGCACAATTGTTATCCATCGAGCTGTTAATGCTGTTGTCTTGCAAAACGACGATTGAATTTGTCTCAGTTACTGTTTAGAAACAAAAGCCCGGTTATTTTTTGTTTTTTGTCTTGCCTTGAGTTACATCTACAGTCTCAATGAGCGTAGATCCTATTCTGATTAAAATATCACGGAGATACGTATAACCTATGCGGTATCACATCCCAAGCTCGGTAAAATGGAGAACCTATCTGTACTAGGCTGGACAAAACGACGATGCCAGGAAACTACTATGACCATTAGTGTTTTCAAGGTTCTGCTTTATTGATAGAATAAGCTGCAGAACAGAGTACCAGCTCGTTTTGGAAAAGTACTGGACAACCCAATGGGTCAGCAAACAATCCTTTTTTGGCAGTTTCATATCCAGGTTCCACCAGTCCCCACCACCTACGACAAGAAAAAAAAAACGGACTCAGCTGGCTTAATGCCCCTTAAACCCGCTTACCTAAAGGGGGATTATCTCACATCAAGATCAGCTGCTGGCCATTTTCATTATGACGCACTGTTGGTACCACATGACTGCCTCAGTACAAACATGGTGAAGAATCAGCTGATCTAGACTAATTTAGATTTCTACCATATGGTGACCACAGTGAACTCGGCCGTGGAAAATTACTGGCGCTATATACATACTTCCTAACGGGCAGTTATTGAATAATTGGAACAAGTGGAATAATTGCATTCGTTGATTCAGAATATATCGCAGAGTAGCTAGTTTTAATTTTGTTGAAGAAGCTCGTCCTGGAAAAGAAAAATGGAAGAGGAAGACGAAGGAGAGAAAGCGCTGGGACACTAGGGAAGTAATACTGAAACGTTATCCTCACTTTCCAAATTCAGCATCGTGTGAGAACTTAATCGCGGCTACTTCCTCCATGTAATGCACTTCCTTGATTACCATCCATTCAACTTACCAACCAACCAACCAACCAACCAACCAACCAACCAACCAGCCAACCAGCCAAAGCTGCCCCATGCGTTCACCCGTCCTACAAAACTCCAGGCATCCATTATCTCCGCTGCTCTCTGAGAGATAAGGAGACAGTAATGATGCTATCCTGAAACTCAGAAAACGACCCTGTCTATCATCGACCAGACTATCACACAAACACACTTCAACTGCCAAAGGCGGCGCGGGTGGTAGTTTGACAGATAATGGAGTGGAAAGAATGGACGTCTAGGGTGTCATAAAAGATAGAAAGAAAACTTTAATAAATCTCCCCACCCTCACCCTCCCCACAGATTTCCTCAAGCTTCTTATCACACTCTCACTACATCCACGCCGACTACTCACCTCCACCACTCTTGTAACAGAGATACGGGAACCTCCAAATGTTGCCCAGACCAACGGCGTAGCCGATGCAGGTGAGGATGAAGTCGAGCTTGCCTCCCCATCCTTCACGCTCAGCATCATCGGACTTTATCTTCTCCAGACTTCCAGAGGATGCAGTCGCGGATGAGCTTCCGCTGCTACTGCTTCTGCGGGTCTCGCCCATGATCTGGAGAAAAAAATAAAATAATGCCTTGAGATCTTATATCAGAGACCTGAGGTCTTTATGAAAGAAGACACTTCAATATATCATGCCAAGTAAACGCATTGTGTCAGAAATTGGATATTTCACACTGGAAACTATGACATGTCATCTCGGTCAAGAAGAGGACACCTTCGGTGGAGAAGAAGGACATTTCATGTCAGGAAAAGTTATTTCGTGCCAGTGATATGATAAACAAGACAAAAGGCAGATCGATGTTGGAGATTGACATCAGAGATGAAAAGCCATCATTAACTGCCAATGACTCGATCTTTTTGTAAATACGTGTATCTTGAAATACCACGAAAAAAAAATTGCCTTATTACCATGCAAAATTTTTTGTTGTTGTTGTTGCTGTTTTTTAAATATTTTTTTTAAACTAAGGACTGTGAACATAATCACCATCCACGGCGCGCAATCGTCTGTTTACGATTAGAA
This sequence comes from Ellobium chinense, assembly GCA_033807755.1. Lineage (NCBI taxonomy): Eukaryota > Metazoa > Mollusca > Gastropoda > Ellobiida > Ellobiidae > Ellobium > Ellobium chinense. The sequence goes on along the minus strand of JAWQUT010000051.1, from coordinate 1,566,554 downwards.
AACTCCAGAACTTCTGGTTTTTTAAATATTATAGTGAGAATCTTGTCTGGAAATCTAAATATCCAAATTGCTTTTCAAAGCCGAGCCAAATTTGCTTAGGCATTATTTTCGACTTTAAAGTTCTCTGCCTTCAAATGAAAAAGAGAAATAATAAAATGGAAAACGAAAAAGCACTTGATTCACTCATATATTTGAAGTGAGTTCTTGAAAAAAAAATATATGAACGAATGAATGAATGAATGAATGAATGAATGAATGAATGAATGAATGAATGAATGAATTTCTAAACTCACTTTTGCAGCACAAAATAATCACTAGTTGACAGAAAACAAGGTGGAAAAAAAATTATTATAACAGGCGCACACTTCTTGCTAGCACTTCCTCAGCTGTCCTGAGTACCTCACAGATCTCGGAAAACTGACGGAGCTCTGGATTTTCTCCACATTTATACGCTCTCAGAACGAAAAATTAGGACACAGATCACGTGACCTGCGCCCCCTACCCAGGTTCGGTACCCCGATATGCGGCACAACCCCGCTACAGTGATACCCTCGTTATAGTGTTTATTACTTGATATAAGCATGCTAAGGCACGGATACAAAAGGTCATGATTTGGAATGTAACGGTCACCGGACACCCACTTTTTCAAAAATTGATTCGTTTCTCGTCACATGAGCTGTAAAGAGATTTTTGACGTTAGAACATAACAACACTGTGCTTACGTAAAAAGATGGATTATTAACATTCACAGCAATGCAGACTACTTCTGCCTTTTACTCTATGTGATGTGTTTTGCATCTAAGCAGCTCGAATAAAAAATACGTCAACGTAGACATTGACTTACTGTTGACTAATTCTTCCTGCCTCAACAAGAAGGGTATAAATGAACCCACGAATTTGTTTACCTGCGCAGGGTATCTTGTATATAATCTCCATCAAGTATGATTTGGTGCCTGGTTAAAGACGTTTCTAGGCCTATGCTGGAGGTGGGAGTGGTGTGGATCATGGAGTGGTTGCAGTTTCTTTGTTCACTTTAATGTGCTGTATCTCAGGGCTGTCTGACAATGCTAACGTTAAAATTTAACGTTTCCCTGCATTCATTTACCGAGTTTATTTTGAAATGTGAGCCAATGTTATGGTGCGCACCCGAGTTGGTTTTAACTGGTTACTGTCACATAACATGTAACAAAATATGTTAATTCGTTTCTAACCTGGTCTTGATACAAGCGTAATAACCACACTTTCTGGAGATTCTATGGCCAGATTTGTGAGAAGAGAAAGACTCTCTCCCATAGAATGACGTGGAAGCAGCATTTCTTTCCCTCACTCCTTCCCCCCTCCCCTTTCCAAACCTCTCACCAATTTCTGTGGGCCTAATGTTGTAACTCTCAAACCTATGTGCTCTGTAAGTGCTGAAAATTCTACTACATGAATTAGATCTCGGTTGCATGAAATTGTCGACGGAGTCCAGTCTTGGGCCATATACCTAAACCTCTAACAATGAAACTGCACGCCCCTTACGTCACACCGCGTCTTTTGTTTGGTGATTGTTACTGGAAAGAAGTAAGGAGAGAAATGTCATGACCAAACAGTCATAACCTGGAAAGGATTATAGAGACAAGGTCGAATACCATACAACCATTTCTGACGTAAAGACCTATTAGTTTTACGTGCTGGTGGGGCGTTATCGCTGTAAAATGATATTATTATCTGTGAATTGCCCCTGCCATCTGACCTGTGCAGGGATAAAAAATCTTGGAAGTTATCAAATTACCAGGCGAATATGGTGAGAAGATCTCTTGCATATGACAGTTTGTGTTTAGCTTTACCGCGGCCGACACAAGGGTGTTTCTACTGTGGCAAATTTAAAAAAAAAAAAAATAGGAGCCAGACGTCTTTGCGTAGAAGATGAAAGTTTCCGACAAAATTTTGTAATAGATGAGTTGCAACAAAGTGGATGTAAAAAGCTCTTCATATACGAAATGTTTCACTTTTTTTTGTTGATACAAGCGTGGACATCCTCCCATCCATGGCCAGTGTTGGTAAGCAGGCACCCTCTATACATTAAAGAACCAGACATCATGTAGTTTTAGGAGTGCAGCTACGCTGACCCCTAACTCCGGCGCCGCTTCTTGACTCTGATTTCCAAAATTCACTTTCACGGCTGCTTAGCATTTAATTTCATTTGAAACTGTTTCGTGCATAACAGCTGACGCCAGACGACAGCTTTTGGAAGTTATTACAACATGATATTACAACCACCAAGCGACATAATATACCATAACTTATGCACCACGACACGTTCCAGGCACGTTAGCCCATTGCTGTGGCTGTGGGTAACAGTTGCCCTTAGGTCAAATTTTATTACACAATGTTTGCACCTTTCTTGAAGAGAAAGAGAAAAGAAGTACAGCTATCTCACACCTCCATTTTTTAAAAACACAGCTTATTTCACTGCTGACCCCTGCTTCCGTCACTGTCTGCCATGTGTCCAGCTGTCAACTGGCAGCTGCTGCGCGAAAGACTACCGGCAATGAATTTATAATATTTCACAGCCATTTTTGTTTTCCTATCATCAGGCAGTTTATTTCTTCCTGGTGAAAATAGAAATCGTGACATTTCGAAATGATCCTCTCTTGCATTTGTTATCACATTTATCTTGCTATTACTCACTAACGAAAGAGCTTGAGTAGTAAAAACCCTTCCTTCTTTAAAATAATCTTCCTTGACAGAGTGGGACATTTTTTAGTAAGTTTATGGGGATCCTGTAAGACTTCGTGACCTCAAATTCCATATCACTGTATTTCATTCCTTTAGTTTGCATGTACTTCCTTTTCTGTAATGAGTAATGTAGAATTAATGGTAGTTTAACATATCAAGCTGTGTTACAAATTTATTTAAGACAAGACTTGATTAATCTTTGCTCTCCATTATTTATTTATTTATTTATTTATTTATTTATTTATTTATTTATTTATTTATTTATTTATTTATTTATTTATTTATTCCTTTAATATTTCTATCATGCTGCGTTTATTTTCGTCTTTCCTTGTTCGCTTTATTTTATGTAAAATGTCTGGCCGGGGGCCTTAATTTGAAAGACACTTGGAAACTTGGATTATTTCGAGTTCTGGCGTGATATGGACAGAGTAAATGAAGGACTGAGGAAGGGATTACAGTTAGGAAGTGAGTTGTTTTTAATCCGTAAGGTTTTGAGGTTATAAGGTCCTTCTGTGTGTATGATAGTATATCAGTATGCTTTCTTCGAAATGAGCACTTACAGCCAAACACCAAACACATCTAAAGAGACTTAGGAAGCGTTATACTGTTGTTGTTGTTGTTGTTGTTATTATTATTAACAACCTTGTCCCCTTGTCAGTTTCTTAATGCTCTCAACCAGAGATGCAAAACCTGCATCTTTTTTTTTCTTTCTTTTCAAGAGGGTGGGGAAGGGGTATACACGTTTAAGTTTTTTGGGTTTTTTATTTCGCTTCTTATTTTAAGGGAGCTCGTTCTCATTACTAGACTAGAGAAAAGACATTATCAGCTAGTCAAGTGTGCACGATAAAATTTAATGGGAGAAAGGGACGGGGACGAAGTTCACGAGAAAAATACAACCGCGACTATCTAGCTGGAATCTGGAGAAATGATTACAAAGGACACTTGTAGTATAAAATGACATTCAATTTTCGTCCCTCTTAAGTTCACAGCGACCTGGATACTCCGGGGAAAGGAAACTTCCACTCGCGGCCAGCTAGTCTGTCACCCCTGTAAACTAATTTGCCGGCGTGCCCATGTTTTTATTTCCTCTTCCGGCTTGCAGCGAAGAGAGAGAACAGAGGATAAGGAGGGAATTGCCCTGTGAGAATGATGGACATAATAACAATAACGGGTTCTGTTCGTGGGCAAGCAAAGAGACCTAAGACTATGAAAGCTGACAGCAACATGAACTGTTTTGCAATTGTGCAGAGCAGCAATTTCACGTAGATCTAGGGTGATCCTTACCGCGACAAAACGTTCTAACTCTTTCTCAGCCCACGACTTTGCGACTTCATTTCCACGATCTTCTTCGGATACCACTTTTTAAAAAATGAAAGAGGGAATAAAATGTCACTGAAGGCGCTAAAATAGACACGGGCAAGTCTTCAAAATCCATAGAAGCCTGCATAACCTAAAAGTGATGTGAGAAAATGTGCTGGGTTCTAAGTAGTTTGAGCAATTTTTACTGTAATTACTAACGTGTTTTGCGCTGCTCATCACTCCATTAAACATTCACCAACCAGTATCTATGGATGGCCTATTTAATTATTGAGAAATGTGAAATGTTATCTTTAATCAACGTAATGGAAAACATTCAATCAGCGAAAGATAGAATGGTTAAGATAGAATGACTATGGAAATTCTCCCACCTATGGTTGTTTGGTTGGCTGGTTATTTGACGGCACTATGGTACCCTAGAACGGCTGTACTAGTCAACGACTTCCAAACAACTCAAAAATTAATTTCTCTAGATGGCGAACATCAGGGGCGAGTTCAGCTGTATCAAGTTTTCAAATATACCAAGGACAGAGCTTGCTCTCTAATCGCAAAGCTATGCATCAAGAACCACCATCACAGTGACATCAGACGGCAGCCTACAAGAGAATGGAAATTCATCCCCCATACCCGCCTAGACGAGACCAGCTAAACATCCACACTGGAGAGGAGGCGCTGAGTCCAGACAGAACCACTCAGAGAGCCAGCTGCTGGCAGCAAGTAGTGGAAGTGTAGATCCATTAGCTCCCTTAAATGTCGCACAAGGTTCATTACCTCCCCTAAATGTGATCTGATGATGGTATTGAGAAGACATTCTAGGGTCTGCAGGTCCAGTATTAACAGGTTATGTGACATTGTGGGTTTGTTTACGAGAGTGAGGTGACATTGTGTGAGTGCGTATATTCCCCGGGACCATGTGCTAGCTGTGCACGACTGTTAATTCTATCCCTTGTCTTCCATAAGCAAGGACGGAAGAGATGGATGCTCCGTTCCACAGCGAAACAACAAAGTTCAGAAGAACAATCCGCTTCAAAGAAAGAGTTTCATTTACAGGCTACAAAGGCTGTTTTTGGTTCCCAAAATGCGCAGTTCATAAACTCACTCAAAGCTCTTCTTCAAAATCTTAGTTCTTGCGTTTGCATTTATTTCTCAGGAGCTCAGCGTTCTAAGAAATGAAAAGCAAATCGGAGAGAAATAAAATGTTGTATTATACATGTCATCTTTCTGTGTGACAAAAGTGAACACGATTTTTTGAGGTTCCCGAAATTCCAGTCGTCCAAGCACTTACCATAATTATCATTAGGGGCTGCTTTATTTTCTCAGTTTACTATGTCAAGGACAGATTGACGAGGACCCATTATGACCTGACGTTGAAAAGTCATGTCACCTCAAAGATTGTATCCGAAATCATGGCCCCTGGTATTTCAAAAGCTTCGTTCACAAGTCATTTCGGATCTTTAAAGGTACTTCCAAATGTCTCTTTATAATGACGCACTGTAAATAAGCACTAATGTTATTCGTAACATTTCCTTTAAACCATATCATCCTTTTTGGCCAAGTGCTCGAACGCATTTCAATATCATTCATAAATATAAATGTTTCTATGCATGCCATATCGTATAACATTATTGCGACGAGTTTATCTGCGTCACGGTTGATTTTCTTTATCATGATTAGG
>JAWQUT010000051.1:1547538-1560807 GCA_033807755.1 Ellobium chinense | reverse complement strand
CACGCAAAAAAAAAAATTGAAATATAGCATAAAAGTTAATATATGCTTTGAGGCACGCTAAATAAGGTTTGACATTGTAAAAAACATTGCCTAACAAAACACGTAACATTGGCTGGAGTAGGGGCATAAATAAAGGTCTTAACTGCGAGATCCATTTAAATGAATGACTCCAATAGCGCGCACTGTGACGCACGCTTAATAAATCGATTATCAAAATAAACAGAACGCTTCCTAACAAGGAAATGAAAATTATTAATATATTCGATAACAGTTGGCGGTCTACGTCATGGAAGATCCTATGAAGGACAGTGGAAAATTTTCAAGGAATCTATAATTCATTATTTTACAGGAGCCAGTACATTTATAATTAATAACATAATTACTGTAATTAATTTTTATTACTAAAGCGATGAATCACATTTCTCTTTAAGTAGGTTACTAGCCACATCAGCTGCTCTTTGCAGCCAATGAACTGTATTAATTAGTCTGTGGGCCGTGGCGCCGACAAAAGAAAAAAAGTATGTATGTTAAAGTAACAGCTTGGTAATTAACAATATTGGTTTTTTTCCTCACAAACTGATGTGTTTTCTTGTCTGGTTGTCTGTTAGTTTGTACGTCTCGTATTGAGTTGGTTTCTAAGTTACTATGCTACTGTACTGTGCGTTTATATATAGACCTAGTCCAACTCAAGCATCTCAGCATGGGCTACGCTATTGTTACTAAAGATAACAGAACAACTGAACCCTGCAGCTGTCAGTGACACTCCACCTTCTAAAAGGAGGTTTTCAACACCGAAATTTATCATTTGTTATCAACAAAAGCCAGTGACTCATAATTTGAAAAAAAAAAAGTTTACTGTCATAGTTGTACTGATGCCCTCTGTCAGTAGTACATGTACTGCGTACAAAATAACTATTTTTTCAGAGACTCTTACATCATATTTGATCAGACAGATTTTGATAACTCGCATACAGTAAGGATCTTGGGATGCCTGAGTCTAAATATTATCAACAGTGTTATCTTTGAATCGGCGATAGACCGACTGTACATCAGAAGTAAAATACATCTTCATACATACGGAACACTTGGTGTAACACTGTTATCTAGACTAGTTAATGAGATAATATGATACATGGTTATTCATTCGTTTAAGTTGACAACAGTGTCTGATGTGTCTTTAAGAACCATTGAGATGCTTATATTATACTTGAAGAGTGAATCAGCCATTACGGAAAGACAAAATGAGCCACTGTTCAATAACTAAAAATTCGAATTATCATCAAGAAAAGAATTATAATTACTATTAATGCGCACACCCCATTTCTATTAGTTAAGGGATGCAGCTGCATTCTAAATTGAGCTAAGTGTATATTTTTTCCGTATAAGAAAGCTGAACTAACTAGACTTAAAAGAAAAAGGTTCTGGTCTCTGCAGGACAACTTCATTTTTATTCCTAACATTATCATAATTTCGTTCTTTGTCAAGATCAGAATGGATAACGTTGCTAAGATCATGTCTTTTGCTTTAGGCGGATGGTTAATAAATCATGCCTGGTCTTCGCTGAGCAACACTTGACATAGTTTGACCGGATCTGCTCTAGCGAATCCGTTTATCAAAATATTGACATCCCAGAGGACGGTCAGGGAGAGCCACCTAAGGGGCTTTACGTAAAATGTCCACCAAAATATTGACACAAAGATAGTAAAGTGCTCGTGGGTGGGAAGGTCACAAGCAAAGGTCGCCGGGCTTGTATATTGTCAAGAAAAGTAGGGGCCTACGATTCACCTTTGTACGTCTAAAATAAGGATTGCATCAACGATTTTATTTGACCAGTGCTATAAACCTTGTTGCATGGTTCTCACTCATACGACTCTATAGGGTGGCAATGACAGTATCGACATTTTGGCCACCTTCTATACCCATTACAATGTCAGATTTCCTCTACTTTCCCAAGTTACCTTCCATTTTCCCAAGCCATAATTATATTACTGATCTAAAGCACCGTAAAAAGTAAACCCAAACAAAGAACTCGAACCCTTCAATAATTTATTAAGGATGCCATCTTTCCGCCAAGGTATCACAACTTCACTTTATCTATACTCGTCTACTTCCTTGTTCTTGCCCGTATCAAATCTGCTTTGTTGGAACTCGGGAGAAATTCCACCAGACTACTTTAAATCAATAATAATTAACACCAGTATGCTCTTTGTCAACTAAACATTCTCGCTAATGGATAACAGTTCCCAACCCGCCAGACCGCAACTCTCGCTGAAGGTCACGCCTTGATACCAATTAATTCCTAGAAATATCAGTCGCTCTATAAAAGTCTCTAATAGTGTAGTTTTACAGCATTCAACTTTGATGACCTTGGTAAGGTTTCACTATGCTTATAATCGAGAAGACTGAAAAAGTGATCTGAACAGAATCGTACAAACTAGACATCCCTCATGAAATAGCAAGAATCTCTACCATGGAAGAAAAATCGATCAGTCTGGCTAGACTCGGCAAATTCATACTGAAAAGGAAATTGATCTGTCTGCACACAGATATTATTCTCATTGCGGTGAGATTTTTTTTTCTTTGCAGAATATTAGATAAGACAACCCCATGGAAGCATGGGAGATGTTCACGCTGACGGAAAATGCAGTTAAAAGTAGTCTAGTATGTTCGCCAATATTAAATCCGTTTTCTGACGTGTTGGCGTTACAGGGAAGGTGTGGTAAGTGGATTACAAAATTTAAAAGGCGCCCAGTGTGTTTATATGTACCTATTTATCACCACTTTTACAGAGCGATGAATGAGCCTGTGATAATTTCAAACAGGACACAAGATGTGCAAAGGCAATTATTTGTTAAAAACTCTTTCCGAAGACCCATCAACTTAGAGAGATCATGAGATCCCAGTAAGCAACAGCTGTTGCTGTGCTTACCTAAAGTCACTGCCCAATTTCATATTACCACTGTATGACTAAGCGCTCAATAATGAAAGACTCACATCCATCTGACTCACGTGTATTCATGACCATACACTCATCACGCACGCACACGCACACAGCGTACAAAAGCGTCCTCATCTTTTAGGTTTATGTCTATAGTCAAACGCGAAATAAGAGCGACCCCGCCAAAATAGCCGATGAGGCAAGCAAGGTCAGTATGATAATAGCTATTATGGTCGGGATTTTTCCTGAGTAAGAGAGCACTGAATCCCTCCTTGTTCTGGAGTTCTGTGTAAGATTATGGCATGGAAGGATTACCGATGACCATTAGAGTTACGTGCGGAGGTCTGATGCACTTTACGCATAAACAAGAAATTGGTTAGCGGTGCCTATGTTGGTATGTTGGAAGAACGTCGTCATGCCGTGCCTTTATATTACTAGTAGTACATCATTCACTGTCGGAGCTGCTTAATCGCAACACTTTGCATGTACGAAGAGGCGATTGACAAGAGTTGTGATTACCTATAGTGTTAAATGCATAAGAAAAAAAACTATATCCTGATCTTTCATTATCAACAAAATTTTGTGATAAAACAGAAGTTGCATTTAAGTGTCGTCCAGTTAAGAGAATTATTTGCATCTTGTGTGCCCCTCGCTCCACAATCTCTGCAAAGAGTGCCGTGCCGGTTAGAAGAGGTTCTATAAGCCAACATGAGGCTTGTACAGAATGCTTCAAAATATTGTACACACATGCAATAAACATGAAGAAAATTTATGTCTATCCTCGCATGGATGAAAAGTTCGTATTTTTTTTTTTCACAAATCTATGTCAAGGCCTACAAAAAACCAGACAATTCCACATTGCGCCTAGAGCTTTTTTTCTTTTCCTTTAATTTAAAAGCCGTATAGGGATTATCCCCCCAAAAAGACTTCCTATTCAAAATTCTCTTTGTACACTGCTCTGTATAAGGAAGTGTTGGTAAGGGGAACTATAAAAATTTCTCTTCCTGAGAGAAAAGCACTAAGAGGGTCAGTGTTTCCGAAAATGCTTAGTCAGGAATTTTCCAGGAAATGTGGCATTCTGATAAATTCATGTTACAAGTGATTTACCTATATAAGATGTACAAAATTTTAACCCAGTATCATTCCTCAGAAAATGAAGATAGATGGCAATCAAATTGTCAGTTTTTGAAACTCAAGATGTTGTACATTTTGCATTTTTTTTTTCAGTGGTTAAATGCATTTATTTTACCCGCTGGTCGACATTTTAAACAGGTATTGTTCTTTTGTAATAAAAAAATAAAATAATTGATGTCGATGGCGCTTGTGAAAATGGCAATGATGAAGAAGATGATGCATGACACATAGAATGATATAGGTAGCTTGATAATAATAATGGTTTTGATGACAACTCGTGAAAAGATGATGAAGTAGATGGCTGAATTTCTAAAGAGATGATGAGGTAGACGACTGATGACCAAGTGATGACATGACCGGTGGTGCCAACACAAAGGATAGCAGAAACAACTTACGGATGAGTGAGATCCCTTCACGGAATGCGTGGAGCCGTTCATTGGCGGCGTTTTCATTGAACTGATTACTTGTTGCCACTAATTACAGAGAACGGTCCCGGCTGTCAAACTGGTAATGCCTGTAGAAGTTTAAGGCTTCCACTGTATCCAGCAAATCAAATTATGCCAAAGTTCGAAGAACTGGTCCAGTTGTCAAACGTGGATGGAATGCTTATCGTAGTATATGTACGCTTATTTGGTTGTTTTTTTAAAAACACAGTTTAAAGAGTTCGTAACAGATAAAACTTGAGATGTGTGGTAATCAGTGACTCAAAAGAGCGTCAACTCAAGATATGAGAAGGCCTAATTAACCAGCCGATGAAGTACAGGTCAGGTTAGTTAGCCTAAGTATGATTCAGGCAAATTCTTTAAATGAACAATCTTGGCGATCTGAGGCCTTTATATACAGCCCCTGATTAAAATAGAGTGGGGGGTTTGCTGGCAAGCATGCCGACAACAGTGACGTAAGGGTGTTTTTATTTTACTCGCAGCTGATCTACATCAAACCGCCCCATCTGATTGGTTCGCGGGCTCTGGATTGGACCAGTCCGACCTGACAGGAAAATTACGCTAGCGGCGTTCAGATCGATAGCCGTTGCCAGCTTTCTCTTGTACGCCTTAAATCTAATGGTTAGAGTTGGCGTTGATGGTGCTCAAACAAAGCCAATAATTTTTGCATGTTGCTGTTGCGCAAGATATTGTGAAGGAATTACGAAAAAAAAAGGAAGTTTAGGATATCATATCCTTGCAGATTACACTGAGATTTAAATGTGTAGACGAAATGTCATCAAACACCAGACAAGAACCCAAAATCTCCTTGCTGCTATGGATTTCAGACCAAGAGAAAGCCAAACAGGCATAGCTTCAGTGCGCTTCCTAGTGTAAGGGGTCATCAACTCACGCGCCTACCGGTTCTAGTTTCATCTGGCTATGAATCACGAACTGTATGGAGAATGCTGGTTTGGAGGGGATAGAATGGGTTNNGGGGGGGGGGGGGGGGGATGTTGTGAAGATGCTGGGATGTTTGAACCGGGAAACTTAAATTTGTGAGTTTGATTTGTTATCGAAATGAAAGAACTGTGACCTCAAGTCCATGGCGCTTCAAGGAAATACGAAACGTTTCAAAGAAACAGAACAAGCGCAGGATTTCAGAATGCACTGAAATGTTTCTTATTGGACATTCTTGTCTCTAACTTCCTTGTACATAGAAAAGTCCATTCTGTCATTATGTCTCCCCAGCTCTTTCTCCCCTTCCCGAAAAAAAAAACAAAAAACCAACCTGGTTAATTGTTGGAATAATCTAAGCTGAGAATCGAACCATTTTGATGGATAATCTATATAAATCTAAAATGAACTGTGCTGATGTGTGAGCGGTCCTGTTTCTAGAGACAAGTCTAAATGTTTCAAAAAATATACAATGAATTGATCTGTTGGTAAGACTATGTCACCTAAACCTATAAAAAAAATATCATCTATAAAACATAATAATGTAATAATTGACAGAAGTTCTGGATCTGTACTTGTAAAATACAGATGCCCGTTATAGAAATTGCCCCTCAATTTCAAGACCTTGCACGGACCACAATGGCAATATGAGTGGCGGTAGCAATCCACATCTTAAGACAGCGTATGTCTGGAAAAGTTTGGGAATGCTGATGTGTCTGTAAACGTAATATCTAGACTAATATAAAAGATTAGGAAAAGTCTAGAAAACAATGATATTAGATATTACAGAGACGTTAGGAAGAAATCATTGATTTAGGGGGAAAAAGAGACCAGATCTGCTAGAAATAATTAAGATTTTGTCTAGGACCGGTCTTTTTCAACTTGAGAAAGTTGAGGTGATTTAATACATGTATTAAGTCATGTCGTTAAGTAAAACAAGAGATTTTGGTTGGGTTTTTTTACAAGCCACTTACTGATTCTTCTTTACTTTTGAGGGCAGCATCATGGATGATGAGCAAAGTGACTAAAAGCTATGAGACAAATCAATGTCAAAAATATGTACAGTCCACGTGGTGCTCTGGCTTTGTAATCATGATTAGACAATGTCTGGTTTTCCGCGCATTCATCATCAGCTTTTTAGTGGGCCCAACAAATATCAGGATGACTATCATAATTTCATATCGACATCAGATGTAGTCTTTTATTTTTTGGGGTTGTCTTGACATTATTGCACTCTCTATAAGTCATTCTATCCTCAAAGGCCCGACCCCCCCCCCCCCNCCCCCCCCAAAGACCCTTTTCATAAAACCACGACACGACAAACAAAAAAAAAAGCCGGCCGGGAGTCATCAACGGTGGAAAATTTTCTGAAAGGAAACATTGCGGGCTGTTGTGACCTCCTTTAGTATGACCCAGTTTTCGTTCGTCCCTCAGCCGCGCAAGCTGATTGGCTTGGAAGGCAATGGAAATTTTCAGCTCTTCGCGGTAACCTCCCAGTAATCGATTCGCATTGACGACCATGTGCTCATTTTTGGCGCCGGTTTATGGCATACATGTGCAATCTCGACTTGTCAACATAATATGTACGATGAATTCTAATATCTATTTCAACGTTATAAGCTTCTTTTTCTGACATTTTGATAATTTTCATTCATGAAATGTCAACGCAGTTATCGCACCCACCCCACCACTTACACTAAGTTACAGATAAGATTCGACTCCCGTCATTACACGAGTCACACTAGCACGCGGTCAAGACTTACATACCTATAATGAAACAACCGAAAAAAAAAATATGAAATCTTACCTATGATTCCAAAGTTCAAGGGACAAATATTCTTGCCAGCTCTTGAAATGCCGGGAATGTTGAACAGCAGTGGCGCTGACAGAATCTTGAAACATTCACAGTATAGTAGTAACGTAAGAATTTTTTACTATGGAGCGGTGCGCGCTTTCAGTCGGCAACCCCTCTAACGATGAATCGACCTCGACTCTCACGACCAGAAGAGGCGGGAGCAGTTTTATCGAGCCCCGCATCGGACAGGTCCATTTCACCTTTCGGGGGGCGTCAGGTTTTCATTCACCCGGCGTAATACGTACGCGCGTAACTTTTGGTGTAAAGTGCGTAGGTGTGTCATTCCTTGACAAAGCAATAACATATTAACCTTGGAATAGAAAAAAAAAATACCAGAGGTACCACTCCTGTAGGAAAGACCAAAATCTGAAGTTCTAAGTAGTCAAAGTAAGTTTATTAGTACATTTCCATTCCAGGACAAATCATTACGGTAATATGTATGTAGCTGGAGTCAAACCCAGCGACCATACCACCTTATCATCCCGGTAACGAATATTTCTCGCTGCTCTGATTGTTATATCAAAAACCTCAAGATCTGTAAAGAGACAGAGAGAAAGAGAGAGAGAGAGATGAAAGCTTATACACACATTCACTCTCACACTTAAAACATCCATTGACTCACGCGCACAGCAGACTCATACAGTGCGTAGAAATCACACGCGCTCCCACTTAACCATACACTCTAGCTGCTGCTGAAAGACACACACACACACACACACACACACACACACACACACGCACACTCACGCACTGACGCACAACCGCTGTACTAAGCTCAGAGAACACAGGTGCTCACTTCCACAACCACTCACTCTTACCTATGTTCCCGAAGTATAAGATCTTTGGCATACTTTTGTTCAGGAAAGTAGGCCGGTTCCGATGACAGAATCGGTGCGGAATGAATGTGCAGGACCACTCACAAATTTTACCTCAGTTCACTTTGACTTTCTGGAGTTTTCAGTTCATTCCATGCCATGTTTTTTTGTGGTTTTTTTTTTGTATTCACACATGGTAATATAACAATATATATATACAACAATAATATAACAACATGGTAATAATAAGAAATATTGAAGTTCCAAGCTTTTATTAGGCCTTGGGCCAACAATCATGAAAATGAAATAAATACAACTTTTATTTACCCCGTTGGGAAACTGATTTATAATGTTATACAATGTTATAGACTACATCTCATTCATACTGCAAACATATCGAACAATACACATCATACATGTAAATACATAAACTTGCAATCACTTCACCAAACAATAATACCTGAACACATTACACTGCAAAAAACGAATACATAGTCCTGATACACTGTTCTTCCACTCATCCACTTCCTCATCTAATTAGCTGACACCTACATCTTCGAGTTATTATTATTATTATTATTATTACTATTATTATTATTATTATTATTATTATTATTATTATTATTATTATTATTATTATTATTATTATTATTATTATTATTATTATTATTATTATTATTATTATTATTATTATTATTATTATTATTATTATTATTATTATTATTATTATTATTATTATTATTATTATTATTATTATTATTATTATTATTATTATTATTATTATTATTATTATTATTATTATTATTATTATTATTATTATTATTATTATTATTATTATTATTATTATTATTATTATTATTATTATTATTATTATTGCCCCTTATTTCGTGCAATTATATTCCATTACTGATACTACACTCACATTATCAGCGTTCACAACGTGATTCTCATCATTTTCAAGAGGAGGATTTTGGTCTCTTCACGCTAATAAAATGGTTTTCCTGCGATCTTGTTTTTCTGTAAATTTCATTTTTGGGGGAGTACGACGCTCTCTGTCAACCATCATGTGCAGGTGTGTCGTCACTCTCAAAGTAGATTTCTCTCTCTCTCTCTCTCTCTCTCTCTCTCTTTTCTCTTCTCTTCTCTTCTCTTCTCTTCTCTTTATCTTCTCTTCTCTTCTCTTTTTCTCTCCTCTTCTCTTTTCTTCTCTCCTTTTCTCCTCTCTCCTCTTCACTTCATTTTTCTTTTCTTCTCTTCTTTTTCTTCTCTTCTCTTCTCTTTTCACTTCTCCCGACACCTCCACACACAAAGACCCACACACTCTGCCCACAGTTATTTCAGAAACCACAGGTGTTCATTTTATGCATGTACAAACAGACACTCTCTATTTCCTATTCACATAACAGTATATTAACTGCTAGATCTATACCTGCTATACACTTATACTGATAATGCAATATGCCCTTACTCATGTGACCAGGTGGTAAGACGTGATAACCGATATAGGGGAAGGAATGTGAGCAACGAACTGCTAGTTTAAACTGTTACATCAACCTGTTACAAAGTATCGGCAAAAATGTACCACCAGGGATTTTTCCATAGTAACTATGAAAGATCAATTTTGAGAAGAAAGGCCGAAGAATATACCAGAAAATTCCGTATCTCTGCAAGGACTCGAACCCAGATCCTTTAACTTGGAAGTCGAGAATGCTATTCTTTTACACAATAACGATATTAACATCACATTAACATTCATCCATATATTCCAGTCGCCTGAATATCGATCCCTAACTTCCACATGTAGGCCAAGTCATTCATTTTCCCATTGCTCACACGCAAACACTATACAGCTGAACTTAACGAATTTCTTATAAGACTGGACAATAATTTGGACTTCGTGAGTGCTCACTATGAGAGTTGCAGGATTTGGGACCGGACTGGAGAATGTGAGTTTTTCGAGTAATTGAGGTTTCAGATCGTGCGATCATGTACGACATTTACAGTATTTGACCCTCAGGCACTGTCATTCCAACACCACAAGACATTCTCTTCTATAGTATTACCAAGAGACATTCTCTATTACAGTGTTGCTACAATGTTGCTCCAGAACGCTTTCATAAGATAACCTCCACTGCAGTCTATTTACTACATACTGCTACCATAAGACACTGCACATACTACTACCATGTGCTACCATACCTTAGAGCCAGTACATAGTGCCTCTATGCGACACTCTCTGCTACAGTGCTACTACGCTGTGCTACTTTAAGACATTACCTGCTGCAGTGCTACTACAACACAGTGCTACCAGGGAACATTCTCTATTGCAATGCTACTACATGGTGCTGCCATAGGACATTCTCTACTGTAGTGCCAGTACATAATGCTTCTATGCGACACTCTCTACTGCAGTACTACTACATTGTGCTACTTTAAGACATCTGCTACAATGCTATTACATAATGCTACCATAGGATATTCTCTATTGCAGTGCTACTTTATGGTGCTTCTATACAACACTTTCTACTCCAGCGCTACTATGTTGTGCCACTATAAGCATTGCTACACATGGTACTACGATACAATTTTCTCTACTCCAGTGCTACTATAAAACACTATCTGCTGCAGTGCTACTAAATAGTGCTACTATAAGACATTCTTCACCAGTGTTACTGTATGACATTCTTTACTACTGTGTTACTATAAGACATACCACTGCAGTGCTACTATATATGGCTACTATAATAAAAAAAAACTGTCTGTATTACTGTGCTCCTACATAGTGCTACTATAAGACAGTGCTACCATAAAGCATAATCTTGTGACACTCCATTCCCTCCCTCGTCTATTTCCCTACCCATTCATTCAAGATCTTCATTCGTGTTATCACAATACGAAGCTACGATGGCTAGAGTAACGTGGCCCATTTAGAGGCTGTATTATGTGATAATAATAATGATCAGTTATATAACAGCAGTTTATCTGTCAAGCCGGGCAAGGGCTTATCTGAGAAGTTAAATGAGTGCAAGAAGAGATGGGACGGCATCCCCTCCCACCAGCCCTCATGCTCAACAAATTGTACTTCAGTTATGATGGATAGGGTGCCTCTTCTGATAGTCTTGCCTGGGAATAGAGATTGGGGGGAGGGGGAGGAAGGGACGGCAGAGCTGTAAAGAATGGGATGGGTGGGGTTAGTGGAGTGCAGGAGGGGACTGGGAATAGATCCGACTCGGCGAAAAATGTTCTAGCATGAGGGTAGGCTCACATTTGCCGGAGAAGTTTGAAAGTGGATCTATATTTGTTGCTGTTGTTGTTGTTGTTGTTGTTGGTGGTGGTGGTGGTGGTGGTGGTGTGATGATGGTAGTAGTGATGGTGGTGATGAAGGTGGTGGTCGTAGTAATAGTGTGCTAATGGTAGTGATGATGTTGATGCGAGACTGGCATTGATTTTGTAGCGAAAGACCGTCAGCCCTTTATGACGATAGGAAATCGACAATGAGTACCACTACTGTGTGTGTGAGTCGAAAAGGTTTTCAGACTATTTATAAATGTGCGTGGGTGAGTATGTGATTTTGGCACACGTGTTACTGATTTCGAAACCATTGAATCTGAACATCTGTGACGAACTGCGAATGGTAAAGCTGTAATTTTTTTGTTAATGGATATTTTGCTTGGGGCACCAAAGAATCTATCACTCAGTAAATCAGTCAGTCAGTCAGTCAGTCAGTCAGTCAGTCAGTCAGTCAGTCGGTCGGTCGGTCGGTCGGTCGGTCGGTCGGTCAGTAAGTCAGTAAGTCAGTCAGTCATTGATTGATTGATTGATTGATTGATTGATTGATTTTGATTGATTGATTGATTGATTGATTGATTGATTGATTGATTGATTGATTGATTGGCTGGTAAGCTGACTGGTAGGCTGGATGGCTGATTTGTCAGTCAGTCAGTCAGTCAGTCTGTCAGTCAGTCAGTCAGTCAGTCAGTCAGTCAGTCAGTCAGTCAGTTAGTCAGTCAGTCTTTTTCTCCGCCACACATTTAAATTGTGCCGCTTCCGTCACAGTTTTCAAAGTCCTTAAAGTTTGACAATCTCCAAAGCTTCTCCCATACACTACTTGATTCGGATTAACAGGCAAGGTTAGTAGTAGGGCTGAACAAGAAAATTTACTCTGGAGATAGTTCTTAGACATCAGATCTAGATTTACCTAAGAAGTCGCGCATGTGTGCCTTCTCTTTCTTAATCCTGCCTCTAATCTTAAGCCAAGCATGAGTGAAAGGGTCGCGGGATTAGGATATTCCCTAAAGTTTACATTGGTTTTGTTCCGATCTGTGACAACCGTAAATGACCGCAAGAACTGTTTTTACGTCATGCGTCAAAAAGAATGGTATAGTTATCCGTGACGTGTGCGCACAACACATAGTTTACGCAGCAGAAGCACTGAAGACGAATCGCCGCTCCGCCATGAATGAATGGTGTGCAGGCTGTGTGCTTGGCGCCTATCTCCTGTGTGCATTCCTGGAATTCTTCCAGTTGTCTGTTATAGAATGTTCTGACATGAGATATATTTATGATGTTTTGTTTATCCTAGGACTGACAAACAGGCATAATCGTACGTGTTTACGTAAGTCTTACGGAAGCACGGTTACGTTTCGTATAAATGGTGCTCTGGATAGATTCAGACAAGGCCAAGGCCCTCTTCCTCGTTTATCATTAACATTATGGTGATGATGATGATGATGATGATGATGACGACGACGACGACGATGATAATGGTGGTGGAGATGATTATGTCTCTTCTTACGTTTTTTAATTCAGTACTGTATTCCAGTTTGTTCACCCTATGGAGGTGAAAATTTCTGTTAAAATTGATATTCATAGAAAAAACAACCATCAGAACACACCGATGAGACTTACGATGTAAGTGGTTTCTTTCCCTCACTGACAAAAATGATAATGATAATAATAATAATAACGGTTATTACGATATTTCTCTTAAAATTAGGCCATGTCGGGTTGAGGTAGCGTTTTAATAAAAGTTTCCCTTATTTTACAATGATGAAGATGATGATGATAAAAGGGTGATGATAAAAGGGGTGTGATAATGGTGATGATTAGTTGATGATGATGATGATGATGATGATGATGATATTTTAG
>JAWQUT010000051.1:1524246-1537806 GCA_033807755.1 Ellobium chinense | reverse complement strand
ACCAAAGAAGTCGACACATAAGGGAGTCATTAGATACAAGACAGAACAAACAAGCTAAAAAGGGAGCAGACAACCATTGAAACACATAGCACGTAACGAAATAACCAACAACTAGGAGTAGGATTTAACAATAACAATACTGCCGAACTAGAAAAGGCCCCCTCACAGTCTTTGGAAGATTTTGATAACGATAAAGAAGGCAGTGAAAACAGACTTTTGAGCGGTCGCCTCCATCTGAGGCAGGGCATGGGGTCAACACTCCACCCCTGGGACCCCTTGAGGGCCAGGGTTTAGAGATAGGAGAACTAACAAATAACAAGAAGGGGTTAATTAAGTAGGGAAGGGAACCTCCCCCCCCCCCCCCCCCTGGACAGGACACAAAAGGGCATAGAGGAGGAAGGGGACATAACAACAAAGCCAAAAGCTAACAACGACGAAAGACGGAACATCTGCCCCCCCCCCCCCCCCCCCCCGGTGAGAAAGAAATAACCAACGCCGGCGCCAAATCCAAAAGGAGTGGGACAAAAAAACAAAAAGTAAGTGCCAAACAACGTGGGCCCGACGCCGGATGTGCGGAGAGATACATGTCGCGAGTAGGTCACCTCAAGTGTTAATTCCAGGTACTGGTATTCGAAGTGTAGAGGACGCCATAGCAGAAGATTGTCAGAATAGTCAGTGTTGAGACAAAGAATCGAATTTCTCTACGAGTCGTCGGAGACAGCAACTCAAGATCATGACGTCGGATCGGACGTTGTCTATTTTTCTTCTCAGCATACTTTTGACAACAGTGAACAGCCAGCAGAATGTGGTGTCTGTCGACACAATTCAGGATGGTGGCAGTTTCATGGTTTATTGTGATGCCACTTGAGTGTCTATTCCAAGTAATAGTACTTCAATAAAGACTCTGAGACTCTACAGACAAGTTGGCACTGATCAGACACCTACTTTAATAGCACAATATAATCCAGCACCAGGATTTAGTGCAGAATCCAAGAACATCCCAACTTCCAGACGGTGGAGCATCACATTCAGTGGAGGAAATGTCACTAACAACAAAAATACCATTAAGATTGAGATGTTAGTGCCTGATGCAGTGTGTAATGATGCAGGTTTATATAGCTGTGAAGCGATATACTATGTCGGAAATCCTGGAAACACAGCCACCACAGAAAGAAGTCAGAATGTAACATCTGAATCTGCTGCCAGGTTTTTCACTTTTATACCCGACCCAGACAACAGGTTGCCTAATAGTGAGAATCCAGACTACTCCCAGTACAGAGAGGGAGATTTTGTCACAATTACCTGTCGAGTGGAAGGCCCCCAGGATCTGGGGTTCAACTGGTATCAACGGTCAGCAGACGGATTCGGAATCGGTTTCTTTGCACCCTATCCTTACATTAATGACATTACAACTCCTGCAGCCGTTCCAAAGCCGGGTGCCACTTGCAGTGAGTACATGTATCAGTCTACGCTGAGCTTAAATCTCACCATACTGAATGATCAGATGACCTACAAATGTGCTGTGAATGAGCAGATTATTGAAATATTGAGCGGAAGCATGACTATTGGTGTAGGATCAAAAGATGACATTGCAGACCCTAGCACGTCAACCCCACAAACAGCCCTAGAAACAACGTCTAATGGGAGCACGTCAACCCCACAAACAACCCTAGAAACAACGTCTAATGGCCCATCAAACTCATGTTCTTTAACTCCCAGAGTCTGTGGACGAAGCACACTGCCTGAGATAATTATCGCTCTATGTGCCATCATATCTTTGATTATCTAAGGGTCACCACCTATAAAACTAGTGGGCTTCCATGGATGGCGACAGGGAAGAAAGGGGTTGCTGTCATTAGATCAAAAGGGTCTTGAAAAGAGAGTGACGGTGTGAGTGAGTGTACTAATTTTTTTCCCTGACATGACCTGAAATGATAGTGAAGTTAAGAAGAGAGGTATTTAGAGGTACCCCAAAACGGTAATGGCAATAATAATATATTACTTTTTCTCATCATTTCCACATGCATTACAACTTACAGATACACTGAATAAACCCCGCCCAACCCGCTCCTTCCGTCTGTCCATTGAATTCTTAAAGACAGATTTTCATACCATTGACAGATAAGAAAATACCGTCACCTTCTTTCCTTTGGTGATGACAGGCTACTCAGTGTTTTCATAATTATGTGTTGTTTCAATTATAAGGTTGGTTACTTTATTCTCCAGAGCATAGATAATTTACTTTAACCTAATTTACTTTGAAAATGTTCACGATTTCAATATACCATTGCAAAAAAATTTGAAAAAAAAATACCTATCAAAGACGTAATAACTCCCACACTTGTTTATGAAATCATTTGAAACTTTACAGTATGTTTAAATCGTAGAAAGTTTGCAAAAAAATGTATTGAAAAGTATTGCCTTTATGACGTTTTCCAAAGAAAAAGACCTCAAGTTTAAAATGTGTGAAACGTCAGAAAATCAGCACAAAACCCCCACAGAAAAAGAGTCGAAGGGATTCAGATCTACATGTATGTTGTGGAGGGACCATTCCACTGGTGTTCGTCTGCTGATCAGTCTGTCATCGAATTTTCCTTGCAGTCATTGAAGGGTCAATTGAGTCGTATGGGGTGTGGTTCCATCCTATTGAAACCAGCGCCTGTGTCGCTGAAATGCTCTCCTATGGCCCCCACAGAAAAAATTCGAGGGGATTCTGATAATATCTATATTAATAAAACTATACATATCAGTCCTCTTTATTATCTTTACCCTTTTCTTAAAAAAAGAATGTGTATAGCAACGAAATACAGTCTCCGATAGATCTTTTCAATCTGCCCGATTCGCCAATCGTCCATTTTTTTCACGGAGTCTAATGCATTCGTCTATGATGCCTTTCGGTGCGCTAGGTATTCTTTCGCCGCTAGTGCGTTGCCTGCCTGCCCATTTGTAAAATGGGGTGTTAGTCCTGTAGGTTATATTTCAAAATGACATCAAATGCGTAATCTGGTGCAAATTTTAATGAAATTTTGACATATAATAGATCCTTGGACAAATTTTAAATGTAAAAAAATTCGTCTTTTTAAACAACGTTTTTGTAGGAGATATGAAGGCTTCTTTTTTTTTTTGACTCGCTGTACTTTAACTCGCAATACTCGTTAATCTTTCTTCATAACATAGTTCATTATTTCAGTGTACCCAAGGATCAACTTTGGTCAATTTTTAACCAGTTTTGACATGTAACACTGTTTACTTTCTCTCCAAGCCATACATAATCTAGCTCTGTCTTACTTTGTCTTGAAAGTGTTCATGATATCAATGTAATCTACGCTGTAGTTCTTGTTACTGTTTTTCCAATGCATACACAACCTAGCACTGTCCTAGTTTGCGCTAAAAATGTTAATGATTTCAATGTACTCTAAACTGTAATTATGGCCGTTGTCTTCCAGAACACACATAATATAGCCCTGTCCCAGTTTGCTTTGAATATGTCCATGATTTCATTGTTCTTTACGCCCTAATTCTGGTTACTCTCTCTCTCTCTCTCTCTCTCTCTCTCTCCTCTCTCTCTCTCTCTCTCTCTCTCTCTCTCTCTCTCTCTCTCTCTCTCTCTCCATACAACAGACAATTTAACATTTTTATAGTTTGCCTTGCCATTGTTCATTATCTCAGAGTATTTCAAGCAGTAACTTTGACTAGTTTTTATCTCCTGAGCATAGCTAGTTTAACAGTCCTAATTTGCTTTGAAAATATTTATGATTTCAAAGTTCTTTAAACAGTACCTAAATTGTAATTATTGTTTCTTCAAGCTCTTTACTATCTAGCTTTGTCCTGTTCTGCCTTAAGATATCTCAGTGTACTCTAAGCTGTAACTGCGGTTGTTTTCGCTCCAGAACATTAAAAGTCTAGCCCTGCCCTTATTTGCCTTATCCTGAAAAGGATACCCATTTTAATGTAGACATCTTTAAACTGTAACTTTATTTACGTACTTTCTTTGCCCTAGCGTACGTTGAAAATGTTCATGATTTCAAAACTTTAAGAAGTAATGCTGATTACATTATCTCCAAATCATGGAAAATATACCCCTGTCCCAGTTTGCGACGAATATATTCATGATTTCGATGTGACTGAATATCTTAACGTCGTAGACAGTCTAGCCCTGTCCTACTTTGCCTTGTGTATTTTTATGATATCTTTGTACCTATGCTGTAACCCTGCCTAATTTCTCTCTAGAGATAGATAATCTTGGTCTGTCCTAATTTTCTTTAAAAAATATTAATTATTTCAATGTACTTTAAGTTGTAATTCTGGGTACTGTCTTTCTATAGCATCGATGATCTAGCGCTTTTCCAGTTTGCCATAAAAAATGTTCATGTTTTCAATGCTCTTTAAACTTTAAGTCTATTTCTTTCCAAGAGCTTTATAATCTAGTTCTGTCCTAGTTTGCCTTGAAAATGTCAATAATTTCGATGTACTCTAAGCCGTAACACTTGTATTTTTCTAGATTTTCTAGCCCTGTCCTAGTTTGTCTGGAAAATGTTCATTATTTCAACGAATGAATGTAAATTGATCAGTAAATATGAACTCCTTTTGGTAAAACAAAACTGTGATGATGTTTTGAAAAAAATAAACACATTTTATTTATTGGGTCATATCACCAATGAAGTTTTGACTTTCCAAATGCAGAGTGGCCTTAGTCTACAATCTGCACGAGACTGTGTATTTATGACGCAAACAATAAAATCGTCATAATCTAAAACCTTGATTATTTTCACCATCACAGAATCAATCTTTTAAATTACGGAAGAAGGTAACAATAAACTCAAGAAATTTTCCACAAATTTTCCACGTTATTTTTTTTAATTTGTAAGCTTTTTTTTATTTATTTTCGTAATTGATTTTTTTTTCTGTTTATGTTACCCTGTTTGAAAAACTTGTATATGCATGCGATATAACCTTACTTTCTTGCTTTCCTTAGATTCTGCACCTTGTGTGATTTCTTATTTTACATTCATAATTTCTAGATATATTTTTTTTTTCGTTAAGTGGTGCAGTTAACTGGGTTTTTACATTAAAATGTATACATTGCAGCTTTACGTATCTATAAAATTGCAAGAATGTATTCAGAACGGATCATTAAAACTCATCATTATTTTCTTTACTGCGGGTCTTTCAAGTACAATTTAGATTCGGCGTCCCTGCATCGCCTCCGAACATGAAAGAGAAGAAGGCAAACGTATGCTATGTCTACACCCGTTTATAAAACATGAAATCTTGCTAAAAAGTCATATGTCATAGGAGACTTATTTCTTTTTCACGGTGGAGAATAGTGGGATAATTATGATATTTCCTTTTTTTCAACCAAATCGGCGCTCCTTTGTATTCTTTGGTTTTATCAGTTCCAAGGATGCAGTATTAAGCATCTATCCTTCAGAACACAGGCAAATCTTTGATTTATCAGATTGTCTTTATTATTTTTAGTGAAAATCAGCTTTGGTGGTATAATTTTAAAAGTCTACATCTGAATAAACACGCTTTCTGTATTCCTAAAAAAAAAAAAAGGGGGGGGGGCGAAACAAAGCGGGGAGTAGGAACATGAGGAAGAGGGGTTATTATTTAGTAGAAGATAGTCAATGGCTCAACACATGGACGAAACGGAGGGGGCCGGAAGGAAGAGGGGATATCATTTAGTATAATAAGATAAATTCGGCGGGCAATTTGCCTTAATATTTACATCGGTTTGTTCATTCTCATGAATGTGGACATCGAATAAGCGCCGGTGTCCTTATAAACAGAAGCATAAGCTTACTGTACATGTAATTCGATATGATCTTACGTACGCGCTGTATTGCTAAATCGTTTATATTCCACAGAGGCGGATCCAGAAAAAAAAAAGAAAGGAGGGGTTGGTTCCCACATTATTCATCCCTCCCTTAACATCTGATAAAAAATAAGTAACTCTATGTTTCATAATATACACTACCCCACCTCTACCCATCCACCCCCTCCTCTTCCACCTTTTTTTTGTTTCTTTAAATACAGTTATGTACATGTCAAGGATTGTATATAGGTACAGTTTGAACAGCTTCTTACGAGAACTACCGACAACTGAAAGGTGAAATTTAAAAATAGGCCAATATTGGCAAGTAGAATTTTAAGCATACTCTGCATGTAATTGGATATGATTTTACATACGATGTATTGCTATCGATTATGTCCCACAAGGTCGGATCCACAAAAAAAAGCAAAGGTGGTTCCCTCACATTACTGACCCCTCCTTTAGCATCCGATAAACAGTATGCAACTCTAGATTTCATAACTTACACTACATCACCTCTACCCCCCCNTTAAAAATAGGCCAATATTGGCAAGTAGAATTTTAAGCATACTCTACATGTAATTGGATATGATTTTACATACGATGTATTGCTATCGATTATGTCCCACAAGGTCGGATCCACACAAAAAAGCAAAGGTGGTTCCCTCACATTACTGACCCCTCCTTTAGCATCCGATAAACAGTATGCAACTCTCGATTTCATAACTTACACTACATCACCTCTACCTCCCCCGCCCCCCCCCAACCTTTTTTTTTCTCTTTTTTTTTTCTCTCAAATAGTTTTATATACGTCAAGGATTATATAAAGCTACAGTTTGAACGGCTTCTTACGAGAGAACTACCGACAACTGAAAGGTGAAGTTTAAAGATAGAAAGAGAAAAAAAAAATTAAGAGAGAGGTGAAGGGTTCACAAGCACTCAGTAAACCTCTCTCTCTGCCTTCCCCCTTCCCCTCCCCCTCTCCCGATCCGTTAAAGGCACATACTTAACTGATATCAACCGGCATTCTGGATAATAGATTAATAATAATAATCATAAACACTTATTGTTCCTGGGCCTCATAATATATAACCATAACAGTCTCAGTGTTGCCTAACAGCTGAGCTAGCCTACCTCCTTCACGTAAGATGGTGCAATCCACTTTAGGTACATTTACTAATCTTTTATCAGGCACCATCTTTACCGCGTTCTGCCGTGGGAACGATAACCCCGTTGTGACCCCAGGGAGCACTGAGAATGAGTCCCAAAAACGCTTAATACAACCGACTCCGCTTAATCGAAACTTACCCAGAAATGTGGAGAGTGTTGCGACTGAGCGGATGATGAAAGCTCTTTACCTGCCGCACAAACAAGAACTAGTATGGTTTTCAAAATATACTGCAACTAAGCTAAAAGTGCAGGCAAGCAGATTGTGATTAAATGGAATTAACAGTACTTTGATAATGCTGCTACTCGACCTTGAGTAGTGAACGTATCTTACTATCTGTGTCACTTTTATAATGTCAAGAGAGACGTGGGGAGGGGGGTGGGGGGAGTGCTCTCAAATTATCAATGATCCTACAGAATACAGAAAGGTCCTGTCAAGGCCCTATCCAAGGATACTATAACAGTCAGCAAACAATGGCACGAATAAATGTAAAATCAATATTAGGCGTAATATGAAACGATAATTGTCAGGACAAAGGAATATCAAAATATGTTTCTCTTATAGAAAAGTCTGGATTTGGCAGCCTTATCGATCTTACTTTCCCCAAAAGGAAGGTAGTCCAGCCCCATTATGTAATACTGCAAACTAGGTAAGGTATCTGCATCGACCACCTCTCCCTTCACCCCATTTTTCTTTAAACCCCCCCCCCCCCCNAACCCCCCCCCCCCCTCCTCCACACGTACATACACAGACACAAACACACACACATATATTATGCACATAGACTATATACTATATACTATTATTAGACACACCAGACATGACACAGTCCGAACAGCTCATTTTCTATTCATTCAATGAGCGCCACATTATTAAGCTCACAAACACACAAACTCTCTCTCTCTCTCTCTCTCTCTCTCTCTCTCTCTCTCTCTCTCTTTCTCTCTTTCTCTCTCTTTCTCTCTTTCTCTCTTTCTCTCTTTCTCTCTCTCTTTCTCTCTCTCTCTCTTTCTCTGTCTCTCGCACACACACACACACACACACACACACACACACACACACACACACACACACACACACACACACACACACACACACACACACAAAGCACACATCAAAGCAAAACTCAAGATTTTATTTTTTTTTGCCTCTACTTTCCACGCTTTGATGCGGCAGCACGTGAAGACTTCATCTGACTAATGAATCTGCTGGCACGAAGGCATTAGCTTAATTATACAAGATTTAGATATATGTCGTTGAACAAAACAAAACAAAAAAAAAAATCAGTATCAGTCTTGCCCATATCCTTACCTCACATACCCCAACCTCATACTCCCACCTCCAAATAGAAAAAAAAAATCCACCCCCAACCCACTGCTCGTTACACATGTGTAAAATAGGCTGTAGATATAACTGTGAATCCCATCTTGCACGCACTGACTGCATGATTGATGTGAAATGTAATACGGTAAGGTGCAAACAATGCAACGCCTCCGACCAATGCCCGAGATTTCATCGCCAACACGATAATTTAAAGATAACCCACTTAATTTAAAACAGAAGCAGTTAATATATAAAAAAAAAAGTGGTATAAAATAGATACAAGGTTTTATTCTTGATGGTATAAGGCTCTGAAGTATACATTTTGGTCGTCAGTCAGGATGGCCGAGTGGTCTAAGGCGCCAGACTCAAGGGCGATAAACCCTTCCCAGCAAGACTGGGACGAGCGTTCTGGTCCACGAATGTGGGCGTGGGTTCAAATCCCACTTCTGACAATTTTTTTTCCGATTTTTTTTTTTTAATCATTTTGCATTAAATGTGAAGCGGTTTTCAGAATAAACCGTGCAGAATAGTTTAGGCATGATCAAGAAATTTGTTGTTGTTGTTGTTGTTGTCGTCATCGTCGTTGTTATTGTTGTTGTTATTGTTGTTGTTTTTGTTGTTGCTGTTGTTGCTGCTGCTGCTGCTGTTGTTGTTGTTGTTGTTATTATTGTTGTTGTTGTTGTTGTTGTTGTTGTTGTTGTCTTTAACCCAATAAAAATATATTGACGGTCTTCCCATATAACCGGCCTGGCTAACTATACATTTTATAAACGTGGCCGGTCCTATGCGAGGACCGACGATTTTTTTTTTAACATAAGGCGTTAAGGGGGAGTAAAACAACATAAGAATTATTATGCTACATGCAACAGATTAAAACACCGTCCATCCTGCAAGAGATAGCTGGGCTCACTAATACGTGACATGGGGATACTCCCCGACACGTGACATGGGAATACAGTACTCCCCTACACGTGACAGAGGGATATCGTGAGAAGCTGAGGTAGCCGAAGAACTGAAGATGAGGATGACCGCACGAGCGCAAGCGAGTCAAGGGCAGCGTTGAGGTCAGGATCTAAATAAGATACCTTGTTGTTTACTCATATATATTCGTAACCTACATACCACGGAGATTCCCCGCTACCCAGGTAGAGAAGTCAAGAGTTGTTGGGGTGGGTTTGGTGTACTTTGTGGGTAGGTAGAGCGGGGGAGGCGAGGAGGTAAGTAAGTGTGGGAGACAGTGGTTCTGATACTTTCACAACAATGATGAGCTGGAATGTCTTCTTCTAGGTACGTGGCCAAGTTGTTTCGATACTTGGTATTACACTGTAATTCGTTAGCTCTGAACTCAAAGCATGAAACCATCGACTACTAACTCTCAAGATATCTACTCTCAATAATATGTTATTATATGCCATGATGCCGACCGTGTCTTGACTGCTCCACTGTATAAGCTCTACCCATCCACCGAAGGACACATTTACAAACAAACACTGATCTGTATCTGGGCCTCTACAGAGCTTTACAACATAACGATTGTGTGGTATCGAATAATAATATGCTTTATGGAATTATTATGGATGGTACACTCAAACAGTCGATTCCATATTTCACCCCCCGTGCAGTTTGGGGTTTGTGGTTTATGGATCATCCGTAGACTAGCAGATTCAACCATAACATCAGGATACCTTTCACCTAAGCAGCGGCATGGAGTGGGTTTNATCTAGACAAGCAGAGGTAGTCTATGTTGGTGTTTCATAACTCGGATTCTGGTACACACACCTACATAAACAATGGAACATGGCTTCCTGCCACCATTTTGCCGTTTTACGTAAAAAGAGTGAATGCGCAAAATTAGGTCAGAGTAACCTTCGCCACTTATAGCATCTGTCCATCTTTTACAGCCATTGTAATTTCGGAGATACCCATCTAGATACTCTGTTGATTAATTGATAAAGAGAGGCGCAACGCGAGAAGTTTGTTGTTGTTTTTTATTTATTTTCATTCTTCATCTTCATATAAGATTGTGATTCTGGGGTTTACTTTTTTTTTTTTTAACCTAACGCGTTCGCCAGACTTGGCTCTTTCGAAGCCAAATACCAGACTTTTGGCGCTTTTTAAAATCCATTGGAGGCTAAACGGCCCGAAAAAAAAAAGTCTGACAAACCTGTTCCGTAAAAACGGCAGCACTGTATGCTGGCAGCTTGGCGTGAATGATGATGAAACTACAGGCTACATAATGAATATCACAGATACAACAATTCTTGCACACGCGTCCACATAAACAACGCTTTTTCCACTTATGTTTTATCCCAAAGGCATTGCTTTTCCACCATTCTATCCCAAAAGCATTGCATCTGATCATATGGGAACATGGCAGAAAGACATACTAATCCTTATTATATTGAGAGCTTGCGCATTAACGTTGGAATCTCTTACCATTGTCAGAGGTACATTAGCGCATGGTGCTGAACGCAACTTTATAAGCATTGAAAATGCAGCAAATGTGTAATTCTGACCGTGGTAAGAGATTCCAACATTAATGCGCATGCTCTTAAATGTCAGCGGATATAATAGCATCTCACGAGCTCGAAGTCCAGGGAACCTGTCCATATTAGATATGTTTGATTCGTGAGTCAAATTTGTTACAGAAGTGGAGGGATTAAGGACCAGAGAATTACAACGATTATGCAGGGTTTTCGGGTTAAGGAAGTTCAAAATCAAAAGACCCCGTTGGCACCTCAAAACAGGTTTGAAATTGTAAGACCCTTTTGTACCTCAAATTGGTTACCGGTTACCATTAAATTGGTTCCATTGAGTAGAATTACTGACGAAAAATATGTAGGAAAATCCTGCAATACATTGCAGTGGATGAGATGTCTTGGCGCTGCTTGGAAAAGTAGGATGGGGAGGGGGAGGAAGGGGGCAACCAAATTATGAGCTACCTACACTCATATAGTATAGAGGAATATCACTTTGAGCATAGTTACGGAGGAATTTGGCTTCATGATGGCAACTTGGCAACTCTGGATTGCAGAGGCTGTGATGTTATGCACTCGACTGACAAGCATGGAATACGGTACCATTCACTATTTTTTGTCAACCACAGAAAACATGGATTACTCTGCTTCATTGCAGATCGCGTGACTGATAACCTAATTCCTTTGGTTCAAGCACAGAAGATGCTTTCTAAATCCCCTAGAGCTTCAAGAGGCCATCTGGAGCCAACGACACATTTCTCACATTTCCTTCCAAGTCTTTCATGATATCTTGCAAAATTTGAGATCCGTACTCGAAACCAATGTGCATTTCTATATCGGCAAATCCAGCCAGCCGCAGATTTTGACATTTATTTATTAGACATTGTAGAAAGGGTATGTCACGTATTTGTATAATTATGAGAAAAACCAATGGGACCTGTAAATTCGAGAATTCAAGAAGTTGGAGCCCTCTTCTCTTTGCCTGTCTATGATTCTCACTTCTCTTCTTTTCTCAGAAACACGACCAGCTATTCAAATGTTTTTTAACGAGTTTGTTGTCTTTTCACTTTTCTTTTATCTTTCTAATAATTCAGCTAATTAAAGAAAGCAATTTGTATATTTATGAGAAATGTAATGGGACCTGTAAATTCGAGAACATGAAGAGAATTCAAGAAGTTGGAGACCTCTCCTCTTTGCCTATCTATTTCCTCAATTCTCTTCTTTTCTCAGAAACACAACCAGCTACTCAAAGTAAATGTTTCCACGTACATGTTGTCTTTTCTTTTGCGTCTTCTTCCTCATTCCTTCGTCAATCCCTGGTGCTCCTGGTCCTTCTTCACCTTTTCTTTCTTTTTCTTTCTTTTTTCATTCATTATCTTTAGATTCCTTGGGATACATAATTTCTGAGGAAATCCACTCCTTTTCCTTCCCAGTTTCCATTTCTTTGGTGACATTTTAGACCTACATGACTTTAATTCCTTCAGCTTATGACCACTTATCATCACGCTGCCCTCTGCATGTGTTTACATGTATATCAATACCATGACCCCAATATACCACTATGCCTTCATAACCCATTTTATACCGCCTTGATTCAATGACTGCATAACATTGCACTAGATTCTAAGTTCCGGATCGGTGAATAGGAGTCAGAATAGACTGACACCTTGTTGTGATAATGATATAAATAGACGACATTCAATATGCTAGGAGTTCAAGGCCCAAAGAAACGCTTGTCAGAGGTCAGGCTTCAAGGCCAGAACATGAGACTTTCAAAAGACGTGGATGCATGACGGAGCAGTGCAGGTGGTCGTGCTCTATCACATTTTAAGAGTGTTGCACTGAGCTGTTTTTTTTTACCCGAAACCTTTCAAGGAAATTTTCCACTGCTTCGCCGCAAGCCAGTGCCCTAGTCGATATTTTCAATAATTTATACTAAGGGAAGGGACTGGGGGCGTGGCACAGTATTTTCGAACGCGATAAACTCCGAAACTGCCGTACTTTAATTTTGGTCAGAACTGTCAATTTGCAGGGAATTCGATCGAGGAGGTTTAGTGTCACGGTATGCTAACATAGGGTGCAAGATTTCAGTAACAAATTTCGGGCGAAGTTTGTGCCGCTTTCCCGCATTTCACCCTCTTTACGGATGAGGCTAAAATTTCGAATTTGGCTGTCCATCCGTTCATGACGCCATGCAGTATGAGGCCGTCGAGCACAGTATCAATGGGTAAACCAGTAAAATTAATGTAGCTATCCAGTAGTGTCCTGTTCATCGAGCGGGAATGCCTGCTGGTTCACCATAGCCTATTGCCACTGCGCTACAGTGATAATTAGGTATTTTCAGCTCCATCACGTAACCTAGGAAATCTTGCTCACGTTGGTTTGTTTACATGCTCTGCTCATGTACGATTACTCGTCATTTATCAAAATATCTTAGCAATCCCTAGATCACGTGATGTAACTGACCCGTCTGAAAATACCTCATTATGCAATGCAAGGATCGCCATACAACACTGAATCTTTTTTTCAGTCACCTTATGTCACATTCTTAGAACGGGTGTCCATGTTAGTTATACAGTGTGAGTACTCACGATTCTGCTATCACCGATAGTCAGATTCGACACCGTGATTACGGTCACTACGGTTGCACAAAGTATGGTTAGCCAGCGAGGTCAGAAGTCTAAATAACTTTCAGCTGGATATTTCCTAAAACAGATCCAGTTCATTTGGATGTTGTTCGTTAACCATAGCTTCATATTTGACACTCTTAGGCGCTC
>JAWQUT010000051.1:1509898-1524139 GCA_033807755.1 Ellobium chinense | reverse complement strand
GTGGGTTGATAGATGCAAATACTTTTGTAGACTAAGAATATAGGGGGTAATGCCACTCAAATGTAAACTGTGTTGTTATTGCTGGGTATATAAGATTATCCTCTTTATATGAGAAAAGGCTAAACTCTAGGAGCATTTGCTGTTAATGGGGTAGAGGTTAACATTGTTTCATAACCTAAAAAAAACCGCATTATTTTTTTCTAACGCTTTAAACTGTGTACATTTTCCTCCCGCCGAACCATTTCTAGGAAAACATCCCTGATGTCAAAAGCGAGAAAAGCTAGCAGGCTGTTAGTGCAAACGTCATGCAGCTCGAGTAATGGCTGCCCGCGCAAGGTCACATCCGACAGAAACTGTCAGGGGAAATAAAAAAAAACCATGGCGTTTAATTTTATGAAAAATAATAATGCGGACTTTATAGGCTGCGAAGCTAATAACTACCCAGTCCCTTTAAAGTTGTAAAAAATCTGAATAATCTTGGGGCATTATATCTAACTGTCATTACGTGAAGGAAGGTCCAGATAATTATTATGTATAGTAAATAATATTATGTCTCGAGATACCTCAATAACCGAATGAGGTGTGTACTTTAAGCTTATATAGTCACCAGCGGAAAAAACATTGGTATCCTCTTACCCAAGGAGAAATCCAGGCAAGAAAACGTCAGCAAAAGCAAGCGTAAAACTCCAAATAAATGAAAGTGGAAATGACCACAGGGCCGATGAATATGATCTACTGCACTACCAATCATCTGAAACACTAGTCTAGAAAAAAAAATCTCGTTCATCAATCCATGGGCATGTTTGAAGGTGGAAAACGGGAGACAAGTTGCCAAAATCTTTACTCAAAACACCAAGAAATATTTGAGAGCTTGCACATTAAAGTTGGGATGTCTTAGCAGCTTAAGAATTACACTAGTACATCGGTGCTGAATGCACGCAATAGTAGCGTTCAACATACTTAGTTTAATGTAATTTCTACGATGGTAAGAGATCCCATATTTGATGCTTAATTATCCAGCTGTAATGAACTCTATTAAGTTGGGTGTTTTGTTATTTTATACTATAATTTAAGTTGACCACTAGGTCGTGGTTGTTGTAACAGCTTTTGTTCTGAATGCCAAGGATTTTCTGTGCAAGATGAGATACAGGCCATATCGAAAGCTTCATACAGTATGTTACAGTGTAGCATTTAGCCCTCGGGGTCTTCTTAGGTCTTATGAACATATTTCGCTGACTGCTTATCGCTGGCCTTGCGCTAATTTCGATCAAGGACATAATGCTACTAACTGCTGGAACGTAGAGCACAATCTGCAGGCGTTCCCGATGTATACAGGACGTGCGTGTCGGCCGTTCATCCCACCATAAGAAACACCGTACTCTTGTCATTGCCAATTCCACATTCTCTGGTACATGTACGTAGTAGCATTGGTACCGACGGTGGTGGATCTTGTGTGGCTAATATTATATCTAGTAAAAAGGTACCCGGAGAATGTGAGCATAAACATAATAATAATACCATTACCAGTAGCAGTAACACTAAAGAAAAAAAAAAAGCAGCCACCATGCCATGATTATTTGCAACAATTTAGAATAAATATGACTTCTGGTCACATGCTTAACAGTCTTTGTAATCCATGGTTTTCCATATATTTCCTTCATTGTACAAGTACTAACCTTGTAGGCATGAAGATGCCAACAGCACTGGTATAATAATATGCAATTTTAAATAGTCCCTATAAAATAAGAAAACTGGCCATGGGGAGAAGGGAAAGGGGTTGGATTTGAATTTCAAAGGCTTAGATAGGTGCAAATACATATGTAGACTCAGAATGGGTGAGGTTTAGCCACTCAGGTATTAACTTTGTTGTTTCATGGTGGGTAAGGTTATCCTGTTTACTGAGTGAAAAGGCCTGAAATACTAGGTAGCCTGCTTCACTGCCTAAGTTCTCAAAATCTAATTGGTTTAGGGGCATTTTCCTTTGTATCAAAATTTGTAGGAAAAGCTAAACAACATGTTTGGAAAGTATTTTGGCATGTAACCTCTGGATAAATTAATGAGAGGTGTAAAACCTATTATAGCTAACCGTGAAAAAAATACATGTAGAGGCACCACAACTTTAAGCGCAAACTAATTCTGCACATAAAGAATTCAATGCGAAGGGAAAATATTAGAGATCCAAAGAGCCACGCGATCTGAAGTGTTTGGCCAGGTAAAGAATAAATCATTTTATCAAAACAAAAAAGAAATAGATTTGAGGGTGAGTCTGCCTTTCTTGTTTCCCTCTGACTTTATAATGAACTTTTTGTCAACATTGCACAATGACCTCCAAGACGGCGCACGCTGAACTTGACCCCTTTTACCCATGTCTTACTGACCTGCAGTCTCTTCTTTAATGCTGCACTTTTCAAGAGAGGCGTATCATTTTGTTAAAGGTTAGGGCATGACTCCAACACCGACCGGAAATCTTTGGGTTGCGGAATTTTTCGTTCTTGACATTTCCGTAAAACACCTGTATGACGCAACCGAACATTACCTCTTCTAGTAATGCACTCAAGCGATAGGCTCGTTTTGCGCAGGTAGGCTTTGAAATACAAGTATCATTCCCTGAGCTCGACAAATGTAATTATATTGTCTCTGCTCTAGTCTTCATGATAGCTCACTAAAATTCCCAAATCATATAATAAATGCATGGAGATTGGGAGCGGAATATTCTGTGGTAATGTACTTTAACTATGGTTTCAGAACGAAGTGTCATAA
This sequence comes from Ellobium chinense, assembly GCA_033807755.1. Lineage (NCBI taxonomy): Eukaryota > Metazoa > Mollusca > Gastropoda > Ellobiida > Ellobiidae > Ellobium > Ellobium chinense. The sequence goes on along the minus strand of JAWQUT010000051.1, from coordinate 1,521,379 downwards.
CCTTGACCCCCTCTCTGCCCTTCCCCAGAACGTGAGGCTGAACTTTCAAAAGATCAGTCACTTGAACTTTAAACATGTATCCTTTACTGATATCGCAAAAACAAACGGCCTTATGTGTCAGATATCTGTAAATTTTGAAAATTTTCAACTTTTTGACAGCATTTTAATAACTTTATATCAGCTTTACATTCTACGAAGAACACATTTAACACACATAGAAGCACAATGGATGCCGTAATAATTTAAGGAGTCTTGATTGCCCCAAAACCTCTTGATATCAATGTCTGAAATTTTTCCGATGTTTTGCATTGATAAATCGCCGTATTTCTCTGAGTATTTTTTTATGGCATCCAGCACCGCAAGACAGACATGTTGGGAGACTGATCAATAGTTATCTCACCATTTGCTGCAGCAAATCTAAAAATGAATATAGAGCTCACTCCTTTCACAGGTGAATTGAAACAGAACAGGCATGAGCACTCCCTCGTCTTATGTCATTTTCAAAATGTTCAGCATGTAAACAGAATGGTTTAGTGGTTAGTCTCTAACTGGCTTTTTGTGGTTTGTTTGTTTGTTAGGGATGGGAGGGAGGAGAAGAGATAATTGAAGAGTACATTCTGCAGTATTTGTCACTCTGCCTGCCTGCCTGCCTGCCTGCCTGTCTGCCTGCCTGCCAGCCTGCCTGCCTGCCTGCCTGCCAGCCAGCCTGCCAGTGTGCCTGCCTACCTGCCTGTCTGCCTGCCAGCCTGCCTGCCTGCCTACCTGCCTGTCCGCCTGCCTAAGTGCCAGCCTGCCTGCCTATTTGTCAGTCAGTTCGCCTGCTTACCTGTATGTCAGTCTACTTGTTTATCATTCCGTCTGTCTACCTGTGTGACAATCTGTCGGTCCCGTTCGTGTGTCAGTTAGTCAACCTGTCAGTCTATCTGTACGTCTGCCTGATTCTATAACTGTCTGTCCGCCAACCTGCCTCTCTGTTTTTCTGCCTGTCTATGTGTCTATCTGTCTGTCCGTCCGTCCGTCTGTCTGAAGGGAAATTTCCGAGTGGAAACATTCCGCTGACCTTAAGCTCACCTCTCTTACTCATCCCCCTTCAATGTTTTTTTTTGTTCTAGTCTAGGTGCTCACATTTTTTTTCTTTTTTGTTGCCCTTACATGTTTAGAGTTGCATAAGCCCTTTGGCATTTGAAAACTAGACTGGCAGTGAATGGGTTTTCCCTGCTGGCATATATACACGTTAGTTTGGACAGTGTACAAGATCATGTTACATGTGTGTATGCTCATGTTTACCTAGAGTGCCTGAGCTTAATAAAGTTATTGTCATAAATATTATTGTTGTTGCTACTGCTCATAATAATGATGATGATGATGTTGTTGTTGATGATGATGATGATGATGATGATGATATTTCTATTTATCATTATTATCTACTTCTTCATAATAACTACTTTGAAATATCACTAAGCCGTGTCTTAACTCCACTCGACGCTGTCGACCTTTTTTTTTAACCTGTTTTAAACATGCTGTAGACATAGCTCATTACCTACCTCTTTACTTCTGTTATTCGGCATTCGAATCTATAAGTACCACTGCACTGTGTAACCTGGAGTATGCCTAAAGAAAGCCATTTCAAGTCGAAATTTGCTCCATTAAATCTATTATCACAATAACTATCTGAACTTTTGACGTTAGTTCGGGCAGTTTCTAATTTCAAAATTTTCAGGTGATGATGATGATGATGATGATGAGAGTGATAAGGATGATAATGATGATAAGTTAGCACCGCGCTCGACATGTTTGTACCCTGGGGAAGGACTGTTACTTCCGAAAATATAAAAGTAAATGTTTAATTTTAGATACATGTACATTTATTCTAGTCTGTGAGAATCTTTCTATAACAAATGATGACGATGACTGAAAGTATGGTGGTTATAATGTTGAGATGATGGTAACGACGTCGACGACGTCGACGACGACGACAACGACGACGGCGACAAGGATGATGATGATGATGATGGTCATTGAGATGATGATAATAGTGATACCATGACTACTACCACTCTCTTTTTCACAACGTTTATTGTCAGTGACAAAGCTACAAACTGCTGCTGCGTTTACACCATTTTTTGCTATTACTTCCAACATCACTACTGCATCTGTCACCATCACCACCATTACTGCCACCATCACCAATGCTACCACCATCACCATTACTATTGCTGCTAGCAATAGTAATGGTAATTACTGCGGTATTACTGCGACCACCACTGTTACTAGAACCATTACCACTGTTACTAGAACCATTACCACTGTTACTAGAACCATTAACACTGTTACGAGAATCATTACCACTGTTACTACCATCATTACCATTGTTGTCACCATCATTACCACTACTACTACTACTACCATTACCACTGTTACTACCACCATTACCATTGTTGTCATCACCACTGCTACTACCATCATTACCATTACTACTACTACCATTAACACTGTTATTACCACCGTTATTACTATTACTACCACCATTACCGCTGTTACTACCACCATTACCACTGCTACTACCATCATTACCACTACTACTACCACCGTTACCACTGTTATTACCACCATTATTACTGTTATTACCAGCAATACCATAATCATAATTATTAATTTATATAGCGCCAAATCCACTTAGAACAGTGCTCTATGTCGCTTTACGTCATTAAAATAAATTTTGACGATGATGGCAAAAAGTATAAACGCACACATTAGATCCAGCCAGTGATGTCACCAGGCATAGTATACGTGTAGATTACACGTATACCCTACTAAATAACAGTGTTTTTAACCTGCTTTTAATTTTTACTGCCACTATTAACATTGTTTTTAGCACTATTACTACCACCAATACCACTGTGACCACCACCATTGGCATTGTTGTTACACCATAAATTACAGCTGCTGAGATCTAGTCTTGCCAACATGGTTGGTTATGAAACAGAGGTAGACAGATGACCAGCTGTTTTAATACCAGATATGTAATAGATATTCACCAACGTGGTTTTGATAGTGGCTGATGATGGGGACAGAGATGACGAAAGTGATGACACCATGACTACGGCTGCTGTCATTTTCACAACTTTTACTATCATGGCTGAAGCATACTGTGTTAATCTATGGAAAGGCGAGTGGCCATAAGACCGTTATAATGTGTAGACATTTTTTCTTGAGAATAAGCGGTTTGAGGTCAGCTACATGCGATTATGGCGAACAAGGTAATGGATGTGTAACGGTGTTTGAGGCTAAGTCTTATCATGTACTTCATTTTTTTTATGTCTTTTAAACACTGATTCATGCTAGATCAATCTAGTCTGAGCGGAATCTCTTCAGGGAACTGGGCGGAGCTCAGATGTTAGTTAGAGGATGTGAAATTTCGTGAGTTACACTGGAAGTGGGAGCGTGGCAATAAATGGTGGCCACTACCTATGATTTCAAATTTGCCAGTGGAACCTTTTTTTTTTTCACGAGCCTTGCATCAGAGGAGAATGTGGCAGGAACCAAGGGTGGTATGTATGCTAATAAACGAGACAAAGACCTAAGTAGAGCAAACCGCATCAATCGCAGCCATTTTTGTGGGCTTAGAAACACTTCCGTTATTCGTAAATCAGCATTCTTTCCTAGCTTTTCCACATCAATCGCAGCCATCTTTGTGTGCTTAGAAGCTCGTATTTCCTTTGTCTAGAATACCACTTCTATCTCCCACAGTACCGCCTCTGTTGCCTAATTTGCATTCCCTGAGAGATCCCGCTGGGCACAAACACATAATATGCCCCCAATCTTCGCCTTTTTGCACACACCATTACGAATGATGCAAGATGTAGTTTGCTCTGTGATGTATGACAATGTTGTGCCTCAACCCTTAACTTATGTTAAGACGACGACAAAGGTAGAATGGGGACAATGAATTAATGCAAGGGTTCTCAAGCGGTAGCCTCCACACCACTCAGGATTTTGCACTTCAGGACTACGCAGCAAAAGGAGACTGAAAATACGTTACTGCAGCATGAGTTAGAGCAAAAACACTTGGCCGGCTACTAACCACGGCAACCAACAAGAGCTAGGTGGAACTCGTTGTGTGGTATACGTCTCATCAAAAGCTGAAAACCGTTTTTGTACATGTTTTCATTCTCTCGTTCTAGGTTAACATATGATTTCTTACATGGGTTTCACAGTTCATGAGGTTTCCCAGGACACAAGAGGAAAGACCAATAGAAGTGCCAGCCAGCAAATTACATGTGTAGGCGTTTACGCATTTTTGCTCTCGTTTACTAAGCATACACCTCACATGTACACAAGGTGGTTGCTATCACTATATGCGACGATGAAAGATACCCCTACTCCATGGACAGTAAGCAATGTTAATAAAGTTGATGGCCAAGACAAGCACAGTTTATACACGTCTTCCTCTTCTTCTTCTTCTTCTTCTTCTTCTTCTTCTTCTTCTTCTTCTTCTTCTTCTTCTTCTTCTTTTTCTTCTTCTTTTTCTTCTTCTTCTTCTTCTTCTTCTTCTTCTTCTTCTTCTTCTTCTCCTTCTTCTTCTTCTTCATGTGGCGTGCCCTTTGCAGAGCGTAGGTATCCTAACATAAAACGGCATCTCGGAAAGTCTCTCTATTTGTTGCTGTCGTCCTGTATCCACTTCCCCAAGTTTAAGATAATCTCAGTGTCTTTTCTGGTTTCAAGCACCTATTAATAGGCCAGATCACTGATTGTGTAGAATCCTATTAATCTGCTAATATATAAAATCCCCATCCCACTTTCTTGGGATCCTGCCAGCCAGTGTCAGGGTGTAGAAATTTGTAAAAAGACCTGTGATCTAGATAAAGCATCCAAATTTAAATTTTAGTGTACAATTTGAGCCTTATAGATATAAAAATGCAGTATGTTAGGCCTATATATTGATGTATGTCACACCTACGTATTGGCACCTCGTCAAATCCAGCCTAAAAAAAAAATTGGGGACCAAGTAAGAAGACGAGGTGACTATTTTTTTAAAGAGATTTGTGAAAAAATTTAATCTTCAAACCCCCTGTCTCTTCTCTTTGAAAGATAAGACTTTGAGAGTGCTTTAACTTCTATGGGAAATAATTTCGAAATCATCTGTAGCATTTGTAGAATAACATAATTATTTCATATAGAGGGGCCAAAAGAAGCAAAAACAACAGATGTCATTAACCTTCTCCACTGCCTTCTTGGTCTTTTTAAAACCTGCAATGGTAGGATAAGATAAGCGGACATGGAACTTTCGGGGGGAGGGGGGAGGGGGGACAACAGCATAGATAGCTACGACGATATCTAATTGTTCTCACGAGCAAATAAACAAAAGGTTAATTACGGCCTCAAAAATCCATTGGCCAGCTCTATCTGTGTCAGGTCAGGTTAGTTTAAATTAAACTAGAACCGGCTCAGTTTGGCGAAATCAAGAGTTAGTCTAGTGCGGTTAGAACCGGAGGTATCTATTTTTCTTTATGTTTTTTTGCAAGTATGCAAGTACTTGAAATGATCCTTCGGCTGTCCTCTACCCCACCTCCCACCCATCCACCCCTGGCAGGAGCGTTAAGAGCCAGTACAAGCCGCAGAGGGTGACAATGGGGTATAAGCATTATTGAAATTTAATGTTGGGGCTCTTTCGTCCTCTGAGATCTGTTTTGTGCCATGTGCAAGAAAGTTATATCTTCACCTAGAACTATTTTTCTCGTCTAGCTCTAGCTTAATTCACTCTCTACTTGACGTGGCTTTTAGAAGCGTTTACTGACATGCAATGTGGTGTGCACCATCCCTCAATGTGACTGACGCTTACCAACCAAAAACGCACCCTGGGTACCTCCTTAGCTGAGATTCGCATATAGAATGCAAAGACTGTCCCTTTTGCGACACCGCAAGAAACAAACATAGCCAAGGACTGTCAGAGACCTGAGTTTTACGACGAGTAAGCAAATTTTGCTAGAATATGAGGTTTCAGATCGTGAGGGTTAACTGTAGTTTCTTACCACTAAATGTTGCAAATATTGAAGTCTTAATTAGCCGAAGACAGATGCAAGAACTGAAGTACTTAACCCTCATGATACGGTGATAGTATATATACTACCGTGCGCTCGCTACCTTTCAGTGCGGCATATACGCATCGCTCAACCAACCTCTACCTGCGGCGATCGTATTTATGCAGCCGTGTATCCTGGCAATGGGTCCTAACCGTCAGCAATATGTGCTTAAGTCATACAGCCAGCGAGCTGCATAGCGCATGGTCAGCTAGCGCTGCTAGTGTTAAAGGAAGACTGCACCGTCCTACAGACCATATTAAATCATACGATATCCTATTATTCCNTGTGCACCATCCCTCAATGTGACTGACGCTTACCAACCAAAAACGCACCCTGGGTACCTCCTTAGCTGAGATTCGCATATAGAATGCAAAGACTGTCCCTTTTGCGACACCGCAAGAAACAAACATAGCCAAGGACTGTCAGAGACCTGAGTTTTACGACGAGTAAGCAAATTTTGCTAGAATATGAGGTTTCAGATCGTGAGGGTTAACTGTAGTTTCTTACCACTAAATGTTGCAAAAATTGAAGTCTTAATTAGCCGAAGACAGATGCAAGAACTGAAGTACTTAACCCTCGTGATACGGTGATAGTATATATACTACCGTGCGCTCGCTACCTTTCAGTGCGGCATATACGCATCGCTCAACCAACCTCTACCTGCGGCGATAGTATTTATGCAGCCGTGTATCCTGGCAATGGGTCCTAACCGTCAGCAATATGTGCTTAAGTCATACAGCCAGCGAGTTGCATAGCGCATGGTCAGCTAGCGCTGCTAGTGTTAAGGATCTTTGAACTACTAAATGAGGTATTTTCAGTTACACCACGTGACCAAGGGATTGCTAGGATATTTTGATAATGTCGAGTAATCATGCATGAGCAGAGCATGTAAACAAACCAACGTGTGAGCAAGAATTCCTAGATCACGTGATGGAGCTGAAAATATCTAATTAAGTTATTTTTCTATAGCCACTTTTATGAACTCTCGCTATTGTGTCAAGCTCCTTACAATTCTTCTAGATGCTTTGCTGAATTGCCAAGATAAGAGAACCAAAAAACACGCTGATATCTGAACACGTCAAGACCACACACATGCCGCGAGGAATACCTTAAACTTAGGGATTCATTCCACAATATAAAAAAAAAGAATACACAATAATCTGAGGCCACGTTTACAGATGCAGGATCCATTCTACACACTTTAGACTGTACTTAATCAATAAGAAATGTAAAACATTTAATTTGCCACAATGTGTCAACTACAGATGGTGCAAATTTAACTATTACTGAAGGATGAATTGGCAAGAAAGCCACAGCCCTAAGTGGATGCAAAAGTAATGTTTCGTTTCCCAGGCCGCTTCAAACGCTTGGGAAGAAGCAGGAGAGAATAACGCGGTATTAAATTAAGTTAACAAGCAACAGGCACACAGACATTTAGTTCTCACATGCCGGATGCACATAATTATCAAACTGCTATCTTCTAATCAGCTCCACATCTATAGAGACACAAAAGTATTGAATCGCTAGTTTTGCTTCAGCTCCAAACACATTCATTTTCCGTTTTCAAACTGCAATGTCGGTTCGCTATAAACCAAGTACAGAAATATAAGTAAACTATACTCACCGAAAGACGGGGCATGCAGGAGAGTTAATGGTATTCTAAATTTTCAATGTATATGGCCTGTATGTGGGTAGGAAGGAGGGAAATGGGAAATACAGTTTATTTCCCACTGCACATTCACTAGAAGTTAAGTGGTATGGTCATGGTATCCAAGGTAGTAAACAGGCGTTCAAAAGACAGCTCTTCAATGCCCGAGAAAGCGGATAAACATAGTGAACAAACAGTTTTGCTAAAAGTATTATCTCCAAACACGAGAAACGTCAACTCGGTGTATTATGGAAGGGACTAGTGGCATATTATTATATTAATCTATACGTTAGTTAATGTATTGCATTAGCCACACTGAACACTACTAATGTTTTGAGAGTTTCCCGTAGTTACCGCAGTGCGTTAACTAACGTAAGGACTTTGCATACAGCCACAGATCGTAACTCACACTGGAATCATCTCCATTATGTTATTATGATCCCAGTAATAGCATGAAGCATTCTTAGATAGGCCGAGGTGAAACTGGAGCAGGTGTGACTCGCAGGGATGATGAGGACTCCAGCTTTGAGCCAATGTACTGAAACTAAAATTAAAAATGACCAAATCTTTAATTGGGCTATTTCCTATGGAATGTACGAAACCTGGCCATATCCCCAGCTGGACCATCCCCTAATGACTATTGTGTAGATCGATGAATTCAAAAGTATTTGGCATGAGATATTTCCATTAAGTGTTCAGGATCACAGCACAGCTGTGCACGAGTTCTGATGACGCTTTCACTTCAATTCACATGTTCAAGAATGTTGACTATGAAAATAATCTCTATAAAATGAAACGTTTTCAATATCTATGCGATACCTGCCTTAAGCTTAAGGGTGCTGTTTGGTGGGATGAGTCAGAGGGAAGCCTTGACGCTCTTGTCTCCATATACTCATTAAGTGTGCAGGATGACAGCACAGCTGTACGCGAATATTAATAACGCTTTCACTCCAAATCACATGTTCAACATTTTCTTGACTATGAAAACAACGTCTACAAAATGAAAAGCTTTCAAAATCTATGTGATGCCTCCTTAAGGATGGGATGGGGTGGGGTGGGGTGAGTCAGAGGGAAGCCTTGACCCTCTGTCTCCATTTCACTGCAAGTCTAGTACAGGCGACATGGTCTTTGTTGAGACCATCTGGCACCTATTTACTGTCTGTAGTCTATGAAAATTATACCCCTATTATGTGATAAGTACCGGTACCATTGTCGTCTACACCAAAAACAACCAAGTCCTGAGGTTCATGCGGTGTCAAGGCTGGCTGGAGACCTAAGTCGAACTCAGTCAGTGAGCACAGCATTGTAAAGTTTATCTAACTCAACAGGGGAAAAAAAACCGTGGCAATAGGTTTCTATCACATTTTAAGAGAATACGAACAGTTTAAGTGACACAAATGTTCGTTCCTTTTCTGGCAGAGAGGTGGGGAGGGTGTTAGTTTTTCTGTTACATATATGTGTCTGTTCAAATGAGATGTTATGGAAGTTATAACTGTTATCATTAGATGGGAAGAGTGAGTGAGCGAGAGAGAGAGTGTGTGTAAGATAATGAAAGAGAGAGTTAGTGGGAGAGTGAAACAGAGAGAAAGAGACAAGATAAAATGTCAATGACTAAATGTAATTTAGTAACAGTTATCTGTATGTATATATATATATATATATACATAAATACTTTCCTTTTCATTTGTTCCTTTGTATTGATGTAACATTACGTTGTATGTGGTTGGCTTATGCTTGAAACTTGAAACTTTACTCATGTATAATATGGAGTTTGTACATGCATTAAAAGAGTGGTTTTCCAAAACGCACTTTCGTTGAAAAATGAGTTGGTGTTGTATTCAAGGATGCACTTCTGTGTTAATTCATTCAGAACTTAATCGATCTCAAAATCTGCACTCCATCAGTTTCTACGTCATTTAACAGTAAATAAATATAATTATATGTGTGAGGACCAATCACTAAGATGTTATTTCCCATTATTTCAAAAATATTCAGAGACCACATGCCGAGTTTTGGAAAAAACGCTCTTCAAATTACAATAGGCTTGTGAGGTACCATGACGTGTAACATTTGAGAACTTGCGTATTAACGATGGGATCTCTTACCATCGTAAGAATTACATGACCACTGCGTATTGAAAGCTACTAAAGTTGCATTCAGCATCAGTGTAATTCTTACGATGGTAAGAGATCCCATCGTTAATGCGCAAATTCTTAAATGAATTCTGATATGCCCCCTTCCCTCCATCCCAAAACACTCGTCTCCGTTCTGTCTGCCAGTCAGCCTGTTTTCCATCTTACGACTGTTCATCTCTCTGTCTCTCTTTCTCTCGCTGTTCAGTCTCTGGCTATTTGTCTGACGGACTGTCTGTCCGTCCATCTGCGTCCGCCTGTCCATTCTTCTGTTCGTTTGTCTTTCTCTTATTTCCTGTATGTCTAGCCAGTCAGTCAGTTAGTCAGTCTGTTTGTGCTATCAACAATTCGTTTGTCTGTCTGCCTATCCATCCATCCATCCATCCATCCATCCATCCATCCATCCATCCATCCATCCATCCTTCCTTCCATCCATCCATCTATCCATCCTTCCTTCCATCCAACCATCCATCTATCTATCCATCCATCCATCCATCCATCCATCCATCCATCCATCCATCCATCTATCCATCCTTCCTTCCATCCATCCATCCATCCATCCATCCATCCATCCATCCATCCATCCTTCCTTCCTTCCATCCATCCATCCTTCCTTCCATCCATCCATCCATCTATCCATCCTTCCTTCCACCCATCCATCCATCCATCCATCCATCCATCCATCCATCCATCCATCCATCCATCCACCCACTCGCAAGTCTGTTCCTCTGTTATTGTATCTGTCAGTCTGGCCACTTACCCATCAATCTGTCAAGAGAAAAGAAAAATTCCTAACCCATCTGAAAACTTTCCACTGACCTGAGTTCACCACCATTATTAATAGTCAACCCCTTCACACCCCTCCCCACCCTCTCCCCACACACACACACCACTCCCCACTTTTGTTCCCTGTGTTTTTCGTGTGCCCCGAAGCATATTTCTGATGAGTACAACAACATGAACGTGCTTATTAACATCGGTTCACGCACTCGTTAAGATCCGTGTTTGCATGAGTGCACTATTGACACTGTCACTCACCCGTGCACTGTTTTGCACTAGTCCATCTCATGGGTACCTACGACCAAACAACTCACGCTTTGAGTTCGTTTTCGTACTCTCATTAAATACTGGACATGCCAGACAAAAACAACCGGACTGTACCTACGGAACACCTCAATAACAGAACCACTTCAATAATAGAACATTGACCACATCATGAATCCTATTCATCCCGCTGACATGCCAGTAACATAACGCAAAGGACGAACGAGAGGCATGCGTCAAAATGAATTGTGTGTTTTCTTTAACAATAAGAATTACCTGTTTTAATTCCCTCGCTGCATTAGTTATTATATCATAACAGTTAGGATTCTCAGTGCAGTGCAATCTCTATTCTTTCCAATTATAGAAAATATGTTGTCTGTTTTTTTAAATTCTCTTCTGGATTTAAAACTTCTTATTTCGCCAGGGCTTTTATTTTGGTGGGAGTGGGGGTGGGAATAGGAGGTCAAGGAACCCTTTTTTTTTTTTAAAAATCGATCTTAATGTGCAGCGTTGTATGTTGGCAAGTTACAATACAATTATACGACAAACATTTTGTTCCTCCAAGCCCATCCAG
>JAWQUT010000051.1:1494453-1507700 GCA_033807755.1 Ellobium chinense | reverse complement strand
GCTGTGAGTTGTCTTGTTTTATCACTACGGGAACTTTTTGTTTTTATTTTGAAGTTCATGAATTCCAGCGAGGATGGAAAGTGTTATGGGAAATACTGAGGTCAAAATCAGATAACAACAATGGAGTAGGCATTTTGCATATTATACGCAGACTGGTGACATATGTTGCTAAGGATTAGGACGGCGACCACCCCAATCGACTATTGATTTCTAGAATTAATCAGCTCAAAGTCACTAGAGGATGTTCACCCAAGTTCGATAACATGTCTTGTTGGTTTGTTTTTTTAATCTTTCAGGGGCAAAGAATTAGGTCGTTTCGTGATCTCCGCGTATCAGACTCTCGATCGTATTGCAAACCTGATTATTCATGGATTTTAGGGGAAAATACATATATTTTGGCTGCAAGTTCAAAGTTGTAGTAATCTTTTTCATTTCGAGAGGTCTCTCTGTCAGTGAAAGGCGTGAACGTAGTCAGTATGAAAATGTTTTGGTTTTTTTTGTTTTGTTTTCCAAGCAGGTTGGCTGGCTGGTTTGGCTGACTGGCTGGCCGGCTGGCTGCTTGGTTGGGGGGCTGGCCGGCTGGCTAGCTGCTTGCCTGCTTGCTTGCTTGCTTGCTTGCTTGCTTGCTTGCCTGCTTATTGGGTTATTTTCTTGCTTGCTGTTCGATTGCTCGTTGCTTTGCTAACTACCCGAAATTTGGTGTCATTTTTTATGCCTTTGCAACTGTATGGCATGTTAAGTGTGGTATATCAATGTTTTGGGGGTTGCAACCTTTGCGAAGGGCTAACAACGAAAGTGAGAGGGAGGAAAAGAGAGAGAGAGATAGAAAGAGAAAGAGAGAAGGACAGCGAGAGAAGGCATGAAATCTATCCCCCATGAAACCTCACTATGATCGCATATAGTGTAGAGGCACAAGAATTTATGACCCGTCTACGGCTGTCAGCAAGTAGAATCTCTTGCCATAAATCTGCACCAACGAGTTCACATACTCCTGTGTCTCTCGGATTCGAAATCAACTCCAAAATCCCCCCACTGCACTGGTTTAGTTTAGTGACACTTGAAATTCGAGGCCAGTAGGTCAGATATTATTTACAAGATGATTTACAATCATGGCAACAGTCGCGCACAAGTGATAGTCGTGAAGAAGGTGGATTAGCCTGAATGAACCCCTCTTTAATCAAGACAAATGAATATTACACGACGAAGAGCGAGATAAAGATTAGATATATGGTGTCTTTTTTTATTCTACGCTGCATGCGGTCTGGCACGATCTCTGGCTCTACCAGCAGAAAAAAACTGCAGCAAGGTTTACAGGTTCGAACCTCTCCTACTCTAAAAAAAGTTGATTGTGCGTCGTTATCTTTTGCTCCTTATGGACGTATGCATAATCCATATTATGATAGTTAACGTACTGTGTTAACTACATTGAACACTACCAATGTTTTGGGAGTGTCCCGTGGTTACCGCAGTGCGTTAACCAACATAAGGATTATGTGTATGGCTACTAGGGCTGTATGCATAAGCCATACGTTAGTTAGCGTCTGGCGCTAACTACAGTGAACACTACTAATGTTTTTGGAGTGTCTTGTGGTTGCCGCAGTGCGTTAACCAACATAAGGATTATGTGTACGGCTACTAGGGTTGTATGCATAAGCCATACGTTAGTTAGCGTATTGCGCTAACTACAGTGAACACTACTAATGCTTTAGGAGTGTCTTGTGGTTACCGCAGTGCGTTAACTAACGTAAGCATTCTGCATACGGCTACTGGTCCTTTATCTACTTGGTCTACATGCACGAAATTTTAAACATGGATTTGGGCAATGGTGGCTCGTGATCCCCCTCAAAACTTTCTATGCAACCCCCTTCCCCTGCTCCCGCTATTTATATTGTTCTATCTCTATACTGTCATATTGTGTTATCAATGTTTGACCATCCATATGTTACTGTGTATGCTGGGTTCGTTTGAATAAACTTGAATAGAAAATGATCCTAACAAGCCTATATCAGTTCCACTGTTATTGCTCTAAATAGCTATAACAAAGATGCATGGTTATATTGTGAGCTTAGAGTACAAGCTGAGAGACAACAACAACAGAAATGTAAAGAATAAATGATAATAAGGATATCTGGATTAAGCTTGGCTTTTGTCTTTTTGGAGATTATTATATTCTATATACTGAGCTAGTTTATACAAGGCACTGCACGAGTTGCATATAATGACAAGCTGCCGCTGGATTCGGACGCTTGCAAATTCGAAATACTGGAATTTCAGTTCATATTTTGTAGAACCTACTGTAATTCGCACTGTAGACACATGCTTGCAAGATATTCTGCAATGATCAAGACTTGTATTTACAATGTTTTACAGCATCCACTGCGGTCAACGTGAGAAATTGTTACAAACTATAAGATCTGCTATATATCATTTCGCTGGATTTTGACATAGAAGTGTTATAGGTATAATCCCCATATACTATTATACCATTAGGTTAAACAAAACAAAAAAAACCAGCGATTAGAGGTTTGAAGTTGATGCGAGTTCAATGAAAAGAGGTGATTTTACAAGAAGGAAGGTTTTCGTGTGTAAGAATAATATATTGTAGGCTAAACATTGCAATCCTGTATAAACTATGGCCACTACCGATCCTTCGAAAAGCTGCCGTCTTAAAAAGGTGGTTTCCTCACAGTCTGACCTAGTATAGCGACCATCTGTATAGCGCCACTATTTGCCATGGTTACCAGATTTCAGGGACGACCATTCATTTATCCTACATATTATAATATTCTATAAGGTAGTCTGCTTCACTGCCTGAGTTCTCAAAATCTGATTAGGTATTTTCAGCTCCATCACGTGACTTAGGAAATCTTGCTCACACGTTGGTTTGTTTACATGCTCTGCTCATGTATGATTACTCGTCATTTATCAAAATATCCTAGTAATCCCTAGATAACGTGGTGTAACTGACCCGTCTGAAAATACCTCTTCTTTGTAGCGGTTATTTGAGAGCTTGCCCATTGACGATGGGATCTCTTATCATCGTAAGGATTACAATAGTGTGTTGGTGCTGTTGGAGAGTTAATGTAATTTTTAAGATGGTAAGTGATCCCATCCTTGATGCGCAAGCTCTCAAGTCTTTGGTTTGCCGCCAATATAGGGTTGAAAAGATTTTCCTTACTGTTCGTAAAATTACCATTTTTGTCTTTTAAAGTGAGAAATGGCAGTTTTAAGTCAAGGACCAAGATATCTTAACTCGAAAGCCAGAGGCGCAAGAGTGTTTTCTGTGGAAGGCAACCATTTGTCGAAGGTGATCGCTTTGCTCAGGAATGAACAGTGATCGCCCTATACATATTCCACTGTGTAAAGAAACTTTTCTGTTTCAGTATTGAAGTTATTACTATACGAGTGGTATATCTTGTTACCCAGGCTCAAGCCTATCGTATGACACTTTAAAACGCCCAAATTTTAATAATATTTGAATAAGAGAGAAACGCTCTTTGCCTCAGTAGTTGACTTCAAACATACTGAATAGCCGTTTAAAAGGTTTCAGGTTAGCCATTGACTGTCTCCTCATATTGTATCTTACCTTGTGTTTTGTATTATTTAGAACATAAGAATGAGTGATCGTAGCTGAGCTAGATATATGTGGTTACCAAACGCAGGTCAAATAATCTAAAAGAAATATGAACAGTTGTCCATGAAACCAATGGCGGTAGCATAATCCCTGGGTTAATTAATGTATTGCGTTAACAACCAAGAACACTACTAATGTTTTGGGAGTTTCTCTGACGAACTTGATTTCGCCGTAAATGAGTGAGCATTTGTAATTGTTTAACAAAGAAAAGGGGTTAGGGAAAGGGTTAACTTACGGCGAAACCGAGCACACTGAGTTTCTCGTGGTTACCGCAGTGCGTAAACTAACGTAAGGATTACCGCATTCGGCCACAGGTTACTATAACTACAGGTGGTCGCGATATACAGTAGGTGGGGACCAGACTAGTTTCGATTGTGTTGTGTGGGCTTGGAACTAACGAATCCATGCACCGGAAAATAATAAGGTATTACGCTGGATTTTATTTGAATGTGCTGCATATTATATGCGTGGTAAGAGGGGGAGGGAAGAGAGAGAATGTATTGATTTTAAAGCAGCTTTGTGTTTTAGTCTCTACGTAATTATCATACTTAAGGGTTGGCTATATCAGCGTATGATTACTTTTGGTCCTTCACTTTAATGACTTGTGATTGAACAGGGTCTTACTTGAAAATTGAATGAAGTGAACCTTGATTTCTTGCTAATTATAATTTGCATAAGCTCTACTCTGATGGAAGGAAGCAGCTGAAAGAGTGGCAAAGCCTGCAAGGAAATGTCAAACACCTATTAAAATACCACGCATTACAGTTTTCAGAAAACTGTCAGAATATGGGGGGAAATTTATATTTATCTTTATTTTACTCATAGTAAAATACTCAAAGAAATGTCAAACAACCACTCAAACACCACACTCGACAGCTTCAGAGAGGTGCCAGAATATGAGGGTATTCTGGAGCTGTATGCACAATCCTTACTTTAGTTAACGCACTGTGGTAACCACGGGAAACTCCCAAAACAATAGTGTTCACTGTAGTTAAAGCAGTACGTTAATAATCAACATATATGGATTATGCATACGGCCACTGATTTTACTCACTGTAAAACAATCAACGAAACATGTTGATTTTGTGTTATTGACCTGGTATACCTTGAGCCTTGTTAACAATCTTCCCAAAATTTAGAGTTTGTTTCTTTCCTACTGCTATAAAAACAAACAAGCAAAACAAAAAGTTTACGTTTTTTTTTTTTTGCCCCATGAATGTAATCCAAAACTGTCTTAGAAAAACAGCTATCATGCGCGTTAAGCTACCGGTTTGATGCAGTTTAGTTTGGTCTTAATTTGACCTATTATCGCCTCTCGGGTTAAGTATCTGTTATTTCCACGCTTTCGAATCATCATTATCCCTGACCTGCTATCCGAAAACGAAGACCAAATCCTGCAAGTGACTAAACGATTCAGTAGCAAACCCCCGTTAATACGAACTGGGGTAATTGTTTATAAGAACTGTTAGTAAGGTAATGGTTTATACAAACTATTCCAGTGCCCACGTACGGTACTGTCTGAGAAACAGTATCTTCTGTCCTACGCAATGGGTTAATCATCATACTTTGACGTAGTTCCGAAAAGTACCTAGTTTCAAAGTTCTGTCATGTCGCTCTTCTCTGGCAGTGAAACAGATGCAAAAACTTCCATTCGTGGAAAATGAGAACGTCAGTATCAAGTTTTGCACGCAGAGCGAAACATTGTGATATATGAGAAATAAAGTATTGCACAAGAGTTTGCCATTGCCCTTATTTTTTTTTTTCGCTCCATCAAAAATATTTACCGGTTTTTTTTTTTTAATCTGCAGTTGTCATTCACGTTGTTGGTTCAGAAAAGTCATTTTTCTGTTCAGCTCTTTTGTCTCTTTCTCCATTGTTGGTCGCTGTTAGCAATGACGAACGTTTTGTGCTTGGTACTTTCGAAGCTGTGTTTGATTGTAGCACAATCAACCTCGTGTAATAGCAGCTCTTCACATGCCTGGAAAAAGTTACGAAAAAAAGAAAGTGCAATTATCCTGCAAGTTTTATGTAGAACCACAGTATTTTGTTACGTGAGAAATGGCTGCAGTTATGCGGATCTTATCCGGGGTGCTGTTGGGCGGAATCGTCTGTACTTCTTACAAGTTGTTCTTTTTTATCATTAGTTATCAATATTCACATTGGTTCGACAGTGTTTGCGTTTTCATTATAATCATTTAACATGTATGAAAAATTAATAAATTGTATCGTAGCAGGATATAAGCTACGCCCAGTACTCCAGAACGTGTAGCAGCTGAGAACTACTGATTCTCTAGTGCCTTTGCTTGCCAATATAGATCGAAACAACAAACAGAAATGAGAGCCGTCCCCTGAAAATACTGTTGTCATGATATGGCTCGCAGATTCTTTTTTCTTCACTGTATTCACGCTATGGACGACCAATGCAAATTTCTTTTCCTGTGCAACAATTTCGATAAATCAAACGTATTAATTTGAATATATCAGGGAAACAAAAGCCAAGAACAAAGACTCGTTCCCCGGGTCGATACTGAGAGTTACATGACTTTACGTAAGAGACAGAACAACACACCTAAAGGGTGTGTGAGAAAGAGGGAGAGAGAGACGGAGAGAGAGACAGAGCGAGAGACAGACAGACAGAGAGAGAGAGAGAGAGGCGGGATTGAGAGAATGGGAGTGGCGGCGTTCAACCTCCTCACCATCACCATGCCTTTCAAAAACATGTAGTCTAAGCTGAACGTTTGAATATTATAGACACACAGGAGTACAAAAGACAAGTGGGTGTCCTCAATTTCCTTTACTTTTATCAAATGTTCTGAAACCTGGCAAATAATCAAGTCCAAATCACTGCTTTTCAAAGCTGTAACTACCTTGTTCCTTATGCTGTTTATCCCTGCTTCCAGATCACCATCACCATTGGACTCTCTTTCAATGTTAACGTAGTATTGATCTTACCAGTATGCTTATAATTATGTTCATGCTTGTGTTTCGGTGTTCTCTGTCCGTCATGGCAAAGACGGTAGCAAAGACGTAGTAACAAAGAGACTGATGGAGCCGCAGCCAAATATTCTAGGAAAATTCTCCCAAGTGAAGTGAGAGTCGGAAAGCAGTTGCAATGATATGTCTTAGCAGCTAAATTCAGATCACTGAAAAAACTCGTCAAAGTGTGGTCAAGACCAATATTTTGCTGAGCTGAGTCACAGCTAATTCAACAATGCATTATAGACGATCACAGCTAAAATAATGACCAAGAGAGGCGACTGACAAAACCAAAGTCATTTTCTCCACAAGATGTTGATAGAGTTGGTCTTCTGTCTAGCCTCCTCTGCAATACATTTAATTCAGAAGCTTTTTTTTTTCTTTCATCTGCCATTCGTTTAACTCAATGCTATGCACTGATGGAGCAGCGTGGCCCAGTGGATACGGCGTTGGACTCAAGATCAAAAGGTCGTGGGTTCGATTCCAGACCATGGTCATATTGTAAATGCCTTGGGCAAACATTTCATTCATATTGCATAAGTCTGTGAAATGAGAGGCAACTGCAGATGTTGTCAGAATTTTAGTGATCAGCACCTATAAATAGCAACAGCATTGAATGCTCTCCAGAGAGTTGAGAAAATCCTAGAGTGATTAGGTCTGCAAGGGTAATAATAGAGTGAAGTGTCGCATGAGCGGGCATTAGCCTGGATAAGAGATCTACAAACCACATTTCATCACTTTAATAGCATTGCAGCAGTTAGTTCTGCCCTGCTCTCACCATAATGACTAATGGAACGAATAATGGGTCACATTACACGGATTCATACTTTGGTACCTCTCTCCTTACGAAAAACAGGCAGTGTCCTTCAAGTAATGGTTTCCATACGTCCAATTCAAATATTTTTTTGTTTGCTTATTCTTTGAGTTGCAAAAATACTGTTCTCTTTTATTAGATCCGAACGTGACTCTTTTCTTGAAGTAGCGCGTGTCAGCACATAGATCTCGATCTTATTAGGATTATTTTTATTTAGCGTATTGAAATTTCTTCGCTCTCCAACATATATACACATGCACTAATCTACGTATTAGACCGAAGGTGGTTGACGCGTAATTATCAATTCTGCAGCCGCCCCGACAATTTTGAGGGAGAGCATGGGAGCAGATGGTCAGACTCCCCTCTCTCTCTCAAAGAGGATGAAGGTCCTCAAGGTCCTAGAATGCCAATAGTAAGTAGGTACAAGGGCAGTGTGGGGCGTAACTGAGATTTTTGCCAAAGGGGTCAAGAAGATCGTCACGAGAAAGTTACGCATATGGCACAGCAAGAGTCGGTCGATGTGACATCACTTTTCTTGACTTGATTGTGCCAGTTATACATCAGCTGACAACCGAAACTTATTAATGGGCACCTTGATAGCAGACCGAAGTATTTAGACTAGATATTATATAGAGCAGGCCACTAAAAAGAAAAAAAAAAGTTTAGTTTATTTCAAGTTCAATAATTTCAATAATTTAAACTTTATACATACAGCTGACATTTGGTACACATTAAGTTAGATTTGTCTTCGAACGTGCTTGTAATTTCAACCCAGTTTCTTTTTAAGTCTAAAGTATTGAACTCTGAAGTTATTATTATTATTATTATTGTTATTATTATTATTTGGCCCGCGCGGTACACCTGGCTTGTAAGGTCAGTCATACAGGCTCCAGTTCTCAGTTTGTAATGAAGTTTACTTTTTGCTCTGTGACGCAAAGAATGTTCTGTTAATGCTCTGAAAATCTACTTTCGACCTGAGATCGTGTCAATTGTGGACTTATTGTCACCTCAGTTCATCTCTCCATCTTTTCATACAGTCTCACCCAAGGTTCCACGGGGGACAAAGTTCATTCAGTGTGATGGGAAACCATGTCCATTTTACTTCATTTCTTTAGCCTGGAATTTTATATCCTCATGATCATGTTCTCCGTGAGGAAAGGTATGGAACGATGACTTATGACCATATTGCCTTAAATCAAATAAAAAATGAGGATGTTTCACAAACACCTCTAAATGGTTTTAAAATTTGTTTGTTTGTTTGTTTGTTTGTTTGTTTGTAGATGAAATCTTGGGTCTAGGGGCCAGTTTAAAAAGCTCGTATGATATATGCAATTGAAGTGAAACATCTGAGACCAAATTGTAGGTTGGTAACCTCCAGACCAATCAGTGCTTGTATTTTAAGTTCGCATTAGAGAATACGATACTTTCTTTTAACTTCCCTTTTCTGCTTAATGAGTTTAGGTCCTTTATTTCCTGAAAACAATGATGTTTCCTACACCGATATGAATAGAACGTCTTGTATTTTTCCCACTATTAAGCTTATAAAAAAACTCGTGAAATGTTGTAACAGACATAATAATCTCGACTATTTGTGTACCAACCAACCCAAAATTTTGCATACACCTTCTTTTTGACCTGAAGGTGTTTCTTTTGATAATTTCTTCGCCTTAAACGGTCCGTAAGTATTATTTTGATAATTACGTAAACTGTCTTTCTTTCGTGAATACAGCCCCAGTTCGGTGTTTTTAAATGGACCATACGTCATTGGTTTTTGCGGTTCGCTCCTGAAATGTTTACTTCCGGTCGCCGAGAGTGAAACCGAGCATTTGTGTCAGATGCCTGGTCGAGAATATGTACATAGCAGACTCAATCGCCAGAGTGAACATAATCAGCGTTACAAAAAGGAGCAGAATCAATAGAATGAACATGACTTTGGCCGTGTGAACCACCAGTGCGAATACTGGTGCTTTCCGATAGCTGTACCAACAGCCAAAAAAACGATTCCTCCCATGCACATCGTGGAAGTTAATCTCTCCACTGATTTCATCATGTGTAAGTCAAAACTGACCATAACTGGTCCTTTTTTAAAAAAAAATTGGTGGGCTGCGATGTCCCTGATTGTCTCAGAAATATGTAGGAAATAGTTTTCCCATATCCAGATGGCCTGTTCCATTTTTTAAATAAACGTTTATGCTCATGACGTCACTACTGTTGTGGTTCTGCAGCCAAATTGGTGCTTTGAGGCCAAATTCCTCAAATATGGCGGGTTTTTATAGAGGCCGGCATTGAGAAAAATCATTACTTTTTAGCGGTTTTTCCGTTTTGTTTTGTTTTTTTTTCAGCTTAACCATTATATTTACACACAATTAAGTGTGTGAGCACTGTAATTACAAAAAGAGCAGCGGTGTTATTGTTGTAGATGTAGTTTGGTCGCACGATTACGCCGCAAATTTACGAGTGTTTTGACTAGTATTGTAATAAAAGTATTTGAAATTAACAGAACCGCGAATATAAATTTTGAAAGAAAACGGAACAAGAGATTTCTGTTTCTCCCTAGGCCTGTACAGACTATGTCAGCCTGAAACATAAGCAGCCTATCTAAAAAAAAAAAACCGCCCGTAAAATACAAAGATAAATTATAGGCCTACATATGATGTGTTCTTCAGCAGCTAAATTCGACCTGGTTCTTTTTTTTTCCCTTTCAATCGGCAGCTAAAGAATATAAAGAAATTATCTCCCTTGCATTCCTAATATACGAGGGCAAAGTCAGTGCCACCATTCTGTTGGTGCGTTGTTTCTTATGTAACTGGTGACGTTGGCATCCAAAAAAATGAAAAGGCGCAGTTTCTCAATGGCTCCCTGGAAACCACTGTGTCACAAAAATTGTCCAGGTAGTTAACACTATAAGAAATATAAGTGAAGTGGGTGTAGCTGCGCATTATTCAGAGAATCTGATGTCAGGGAAAGAAAGAGTTTCTTTGTGCCATACCGACCTTGTGTCATGCTAAATATTTATACAACACATTCCCAGCTCATGAGGCTGCGTTATGTCGAATTCTGAGCTCTTTTTCTACGTAAACAATGTCTAAGTTGCAGAACACAAAGAGGGTAGATCAATGCGATACACGAGATGCGATATATACTCTGCTTAATCTCACACAAAAAAATATTGCGATTAAACGGGAGGTGTGATTTAACGGCATCATGTATTTTCGGTTTTCATGCCTGTTTCCTGGGAAATTTTGCGAGTAAACGGATTAAGCGGTTCGCCATTAAACAGAGGTAACAATTATCAAGATTTGTTAATGCACCCTTGACAACCGATAAAACGGGACTCGCTCCAGAAGCTCATTATCAACTGACCTGAATGGGGCAGGAATCCTAGGACCGCCATCAATATAGAGGCCCATCAAATGTTGTTTGTTGACCAGGATCCTGATACACGGAGAGAGCGAAAAAGAAAGAGAAGTTAACAACACTATTACGATAACGAGGTCTTTAATCTGGTCGAGCTGACCCATCGTTTGAGGATCATAACATAACCAGCGTCTTCCCACAAAAGGGCTTATGTTGGTTTTTGCCGTTAAAATCACTTCATTTCCCAACAAAGATACAAATGTTTGTGTGTTTTGTTTTGTTTTCGTTTGGTTAGGTTTGTTTTACGATACTGCCAATACCCTTTATATAATAAGAAATATGACTTTTTTTTTTCTTTTTTATGCTAAGAACTATTTTCAAACAAGACCACGCGGCTCAGTTTTCTCAATGATAAGCCCCTTTGTCGGAAAACGCTAAATATTATCTCGGTACATTCCTGATTGGGTTGTGTCGGTCTGTATGAGGTTAGAGGTCCGGTGGGGAAAAGATATAAAGAGACTAGTAAACAGACCGCGGAATTTCTGTTAGTTGGCATGGTTTAAAAACGGTAGCTCGATTAAACTCTTGACCTGGCAGAACTAATGATGTTTAATCTTTTGTAATTAACATCTCGTTGATAGCAAATAACTGAACTCATTCTATCTTGCAGCGGTTGAAGGGGCAGGGGTAGGTATTTTGCTTCACAGCCTAAAAGATCCACATTGATTTTTTCTCAAAAATTTAAATCGCGTACATTTTCCTTCCCCATGATAGTTTCTGAGAAAACACTGCTAGAATGTGGGGATTTCCACTATCCATACGCCGACATTACTCGTACTGTACGACTTCATAAAGCCAGAAAAGCTCGCAAACGATTTGTCCGGAAGCATGCGCAGACCGTCTGCACCAATCGTCTGTAGTCTATCTCGCTTTCTGACGTCATGCAGCACGAGTAATGGCGCGTGCAATGCGAAAATCCCCATATTCCAGCTGTGTTTTCTCAGAAACTGTCGGGCGAAAGGAAAAATATACGCGTTTTAAATTTCATGAAAAAATTATGCTCACTTATTAGACTGCGAAGCAAACAACTATCCCTGTTCCTTTAATGACTCCGGAAAAAGAGAAATCTAAGCAGTCCCGAACGTCTTTCCCAAATAAGAATAGACTGTTTACAAAAATTGCTGAGTATAAACAGTGCATTTCCGAATAAACCTTGAGGGCTAGAAATAACAAATTATGATAAAGCTTGTGTCGATGTTACGTGCTGTATCTACTCAGCAGAAAGGAAGAGGAGAAAAAAAAACTGGTTTGGACGGAATGGGATGGAATTAAGCAATCCAATTTCATGGTAATAATTAAGCCCATAATGATGTGTTTTTTTTTATAAGTCCAGTGTCTAGGGAATGCTCGCTCACGCGTCTTCCCAATATTTCCCCAACGGTGCCGCTACCACACTGCAGGCACTTTTGTCTAACCAGGAATCCATTTTACAGACGGGTGGAACTGCAGAAAATGTGGAAGATATTGTTTCCTCAGGCATCTCTATTATGACCACAGTGGAAGTCGAACTCATGGCCGTTTGATCCCGAGACTGACGCTGTGACCAATTGGCAACACAGATCCACAAATACCATTTTTTAGAGGGTTGGAGGTTGGAGCAGCGAAAATGCTGTAAATTATAACAATAACCAAGAGATTTCTGCAAACTGTCACAGAGACGAGACTATGGATCGGACTGAGAGGTCAAAAATTACAAGCCCGCCCGACCATATGTTTGCCCGTTGCGGTGGTTATTAATTTACTGGCGATATCTGTTGATTCCTTGAACCTGACGCCGGTCAGAAGATCCCAGCTCTATTTAATGTCCGTCGCAGGCTGGAGCTTTGTGGTGCTTCCTTTCAAATCTCATAACAAATCATGTCCACCACTTTTCTCATTAAGTCTTATTATCTTTGCCGGTAATGTTGAGAAAAATATGTCCTCTCAGTTTTGAAACCTGGTCTTTGAAAGGACAGCCTCAACCAGAGTACATCTTTAGAAGGAAAAACCATGTTCTTTGTAGCAGCCCATTACGACAGAATTATTTCCCTTCGTTCGTCAGACCAAAAATTATTCCCCTTTACTCCTTCGACCCGTCAAGTTCGTTCTGTGTGTAGATTTGCCGGGGGGAGCGGGGTAAAATTGCAGGTTTCTTCTCTTAAAAGACATGAATACTCGAACGTCAAGGAATATTTCAGGCACTCAATGATGGTATTTAGATGATTGTGCTGAAACAATTTCGGACAAAATGCCAGGAAATTAGAAATCGCTTTAAACAAAAACACATCAAACAGGCACGCATTTTTTTGTTAAACTTTTATTGTCCACCAGGACATTCTTCCTCCCCAACCTTTGTGAAATAACTCAAGAATTCAAGTGTAGCTTACATTGTATGTATATATATATATATATATATATATATATATA
>JAWQUT010000051.1:1484117-1494431 GCA_033807755.1 Ellobium chinense | reverse complement strand
ATATCATACAGTGCGAAAACTTTCGAAAATGCTTCTTTATCTCTTTATACGATATGTAATAGAAAAGGCCTACATATACTGTATGTAATTTGATACCCACGATTGCCACTAGATTTTTTTGTGATAAATATGCACCATGAACAGTCTGCATTTTATGATGTTACCGATGCTGTAGACATTCTGCTTATCTGCTTACCTACATTTTACCGATGGAATCACATCGTTGCCTTTTTCCCACTCTTTCCATTCCCCTCAGGTCCTGGGCAAAAATTGTCATCTTTCTCTCCTAGCACAGTTAAGCTATCTTTCTTTGTTTCTTTGTTTCTTTTTTTCTTTCTTTCTTTCTTTCGTTCTTTTTTTCTTCATGTGATTTTGCCGGGAATCTCCTTTTTTGGGGGGTGACATGTTTTCCATCTTTATTCTGCATGCTACAAATGCCTATAACTGTAGATCCCACTCCCAGGATCTTGACCGAAAACTCCCTCACCCTGAAAGTCTGTTGGAGGAGCAGGGGAGGTGGGGAGAGGGGGAGGGTGCCTGTATGATAGATGCCACCCTGTTGTGAGGATAAGATAGCCACTTCGGCATTCGTCTTCAAGGTTTCTGCAACGAAGAATGAGGTTGACGCCAGTATATATCATTGTCATAATCGTTACCTGCGCTGTTTCAGCAGGTAACTGTTTCACGGAGAAAGAAAGAAAGAAAGAAAGAAAGAAAGAAAGAAAGAAAGAAAGAAAGAAAGAAAGAAAGATGAGGACTGGGAAGAGAAAACTGAAATGTAGATATCCTGTCTAGATAAGATGACACGGAGGTGTGACATCTACACAAGAGCGGAAGTCTGTTTCTGTTGTTTATTTTTAATTTGTGCGTCACCGGTTTGAGAGTTAAAGTATGAAACAGAACACACGAAAATCTAGGGGAGAGAGAGAGAGAGAGAGAGAGAGAGAGAGAGAGAGAGAGAGAGAGAGAGAGAGAGAGAGAGAGAGAGAGAGGGTATGGAAGAGAAAGTAAGAAAGAACTGCAGTTTAAGTACAATATTAGTACTCAGTATATGAAAGCTCGTGTGTCAGGGTCATAAACGTTATGAGATATGTTATATACAGCACACAGTCATCTCTCTTTCGTTTCATGTCGTCGTAGACCCCATAATGCGCTCAGAAACATAATTCAGGTTTCTGTGGAACTCAGTCAATGTCTTCCCTGCACCGCTGCCAAAACAAGCAGTTACTTCCTCAAGGTCTTTCAAACCAGCCAGCACCGGATCAGCCCAGCTCGTGACAGACAAGCGCAGCTCACACATCAACCTGTTTACTTGCCAACAACAGTTCTGTCCCAGATTTAGCCTAGAATCGGAGTCAGGTAGTCATATTTTTACAAAAAGAGTTCTCTGCATTGTTCTCGCCAAGTCTCGTGAAATAGATTCGCTGACATCAGATTCAGAGGGCATCTGTTTGTAAATGCCAAATGTAAAGGGACACGATGACGACGTGGGTCACGCAATGTCAAACACCCGTCGGTCGTCTTGGTTTTTTTGTTGGTTTTTTTTTCTAAAAGTGCAAATGGCTTAATCAACATGTTATGGCTTGTTTATTATTGTTGTTGTCCTTTAGTATTAAGTTAAAAACTCGTAACTTACAAATATTGTCTATTTCAAGGTTTTGCTGCACATGCATTTTGGGATTGATTTGTATCATTATAAACAGGGCCTATTTCCGGTGACATAACAGTGTGTAATGATTTTTTGGTATGTCACACATTATATAAATTTGACCTTTGTTCTGCTTGCGAATACTTTGACTGGAAGCCTTGGAAACCTCTAGGCGTATGAATATGTGACGTCATTTCTTTTGTAAGTCATTAATATGTGACGTCATTTTTTTGTAACTATTTTCACTGCCGTGGGGTTTCCCCCTGTCTAGAGTTTGGTGGTTTTTTTTTGGTTTTTTTAACTATTTCAGTCTGTTTTTCTTTTCTTATCATTTGTCATCGTTCTCTTCATGTTTCAGTTTCAGTTCAGGCTCGCGAATACGATAAATGTATAACTCATTTCATAAATCTGATATCAAGCAAACGCGCATTAGACATCCTCCACATAGCTTTAGTTTTTCCTTCTTTCCTTTTGCCTAGTCTCCTCAAAGCAGGAAGGTGGTTCTGGCACTGGGATGGTGGGAAACTGCAGTTTGTCTATTTTCATGAGCACTGTGTTTTGTTTTTTGTTTTGTTTTGTTTTGTTTTGTTTTGTTTTGTTTTGTTTTGTTTTGTTTTGTTTTGTTTTGCTTTGTTTTGTTTTGTTTTGTTTTGTTTTGTTTCGTATGTTAGAGGATAGGATTCTGTGAAGGCGAAAGGGGACACTGTGGGCTGGTGCTTGCTAGAGAATTAGGGTGTACTCATCTCAAACTTGCACTGACCTTGCTTTCGGCCTACATCTCTTGAGCGTACACGTATACATATAATTTCGGGACATATCATGACCTGCAGAAGGATAGGGGACCCCATGCGAAGTGTTTTGGGGTCTTAAAGGCAGCTTCAAAACAAGAAAAAAAATTATAGTCTCTGTAAATGTAATTAAACAGGCGAAATGTACTCAACTCGGAGAGTAGCCGACAAGCACATTTACTCACTCTTACAGTTACATTGACTGCCTGGAATCCACTAGTTTAATAAATGTCTATAGCTACTATAGATATTGCACACCAGTAAAAACTAGCAGACTTGAAATCATGAGTAATAAAAATCTCAGATAGTGCAGGATCCTCTGGATGCTTGAAGTAATTCAAATTACAATGTATATATAAAGAAAAAGTCCTTCGAACTGCACTAAACCTAAAACCCTAGTCTTATTAATGTTAGTATCTCCTAATCCTAAGCTCATCGATGAGAACATTTTACAGTGGAACTTGTATGTGATGGCCAATGTTCATTCCTTATTACAAACAAACAAACAAAAATTATCGCCATAGTCAGGCAGTTACCTTGTGCAAGCTGGTTTTTTGAGGGCGAGCTGTAAAGAAACGTCTTCGTTATTTCCAAAGAAAAAAAAACGTTTTTTTAATGAGATATCTACTTGATTATGTAATTTCTACCAGGGTATGTCAGCCTGTCACTAGTCGTCATGTTCAGTCTGAGAAATATTGCAGATTCGTGTGAGGCATCCAAACATAATCAGGATTATGGGTGCTTTTACGATGTGTCAACCATTATGTGTGTTGCCAGACGTAGGACGATCAATGTGTTTTGTCCTTTAGCGATTTGCCGCGAACTGAAAAGTGACACTGTGCCAGTAAACAAACTGGCGTTAAAAGTTCCCGCTATGTTATGGAAGAGGAGGTTATCATGTCCCCTGCTGCACTTTCCGCAAACGATGGTAAACTGCAAATTTCAGCACATTACATCCTTTCATTTAGAGTCAGGTGATTGCTTTGTCTGCTCCTATTGACAGTTACAAAGCAAATGTGTGTACAGTTTAATTTCTTTAGCTGTGGTCGTCCGTTTTGTTAAGGCACCCTGTCTAGAAAGGAGTTGTTGTTGCTATAATATTATTGCTTCTCGGTATAAAAAAACAAACGTGTTCGATGGTAATAAAAGAGAAGGAAAGCAGCAGTTTGTGAGGTCTGGGAGGTCGAGGTGAGACGAGCAGTTTTGAGGATTCAGCACCAACATTATTGGAGGTTATCACGTGCAGACATCTAGGGGTCATGAATAATTTATCTGGAGGAAAAGTTAAGCGCCAATGCTTATGGGCTGAACTTCAGTGTTTTTGAGTCTGGTCGTACAAAATTCTGATCACTTTTGATGATCTGACAACGGCGGTGAAATTAGCCCTCGACAAGTAATGGTAATTGTGGTTATATCAACAGAACTGGTCGGTGTATGGCGCAGTGTTGGTAGTACTGGTAATGATAGTAAAAGCAGCTGTTGTTGTTGCTTCTGCTGCTGCTGCCATTGCTAATACTGCAACATGTGGTGATGATTATGATAATGTTGAAGAAGATGATGATGATGATGATGATGATAGTGACGATGATTATTATTATTATTTGTGTCTTAGCCTGATGAAGCGGGAATACCTGGGAAAGTTTGCTTGTTTATATTATATTCCAGTGGACGTTTGTTTTTGTTTTAACTTTATATACAGTTTCCTTGTTGTTGTTGTTGTTGTTGTTGTTGTTGTTGTTGTTGTTGTTGTTGTTGTTGTTTTGAGACAGCTAGTGATGATGATGATGATGATGGTGGTGGTGATGGTGATGGTGGTGGTGATAATTTTGCTTTCTGAGAAGAAAAGATCCCTCCTCAGACAAACGAGCAAGTAAAACAGCCTTTTCCTCTTCCTGCACAGCAACAAAACAAATGTTGTCCATATGTCCTTTCCCCTGTCATGTCATCCATTTTAAAATAGTCTAACATTCAGAATTCAGCGATAGCTTCTTTTCGTCGAGCCAGAGGAGACGAGAGGTAGACGCTGGCTGGCGTCGCTGGAAGTCAGAAACAAGGATTAGAAAAGGTGATACATGAGTCCTTGTCAGAGGTCAGCGTGAACTAGTATGACATTCAGACTATCGATTTCCTCTACATCATTAGAAATATAAGCTCCGGAAAATATCATCACTTTTGATCTCAGAGCCGTGACATACACTCCCAAGCGCAAGGGCCGGCGGGACGCTTGACGAAAAGGGGTGGAGAGAAGGGGGTGGGGAGATGGCGGGGGGAGGGATCTGCAGAACCTCTTGCAAAAGGCCCCAGAAGAGTTGTTCATTATTTTAGATTCGCCTGTGTTGAAATAATTATAAGGCTTACTGTATGGACCACTTCAGACTTTTTATTCTGCAAGTAATTTGAATTCTACTTTTTAACATTACTTAGAGCAAAATGTCGTCTTCCTTCAGTTTGTACATACTGCAACAGTATGTACGTTATACGTTGGAGGTTTTACAGTCTGAGCGCAGAATACGAGAGAGCACTCTAAAATGTTTCAGAGAGGACGACATTTCTCGAAACTCCTGAATCTATAGGGTCTTCCTTCTAATTGTAGAATTTCTTAGAGTAATTTGACATCAGCATCCTACTTGTTTCCTCTTGGTGGAAGCCCCACGCCGAGATGTTGTCCAAAGTTTCGAAAATGATGGGACTATAATGCCCTTATTTCGGAGTTGTCTATGCCGCAAATACATTTATATAGCATACGGCCTAGAAGGCTACCTCTTGAGAGTGATTTAGGCTTTATTATGGGAGTATTTGAATGTGCTTCATGCTGAAAACACATATTTATAAATGGTGGAGTATCTCATGGGTTGTCCAGCATCTTATGAATATTTTAGAGCCATTATCGTGCCTAATTTTGATTTAAAACTTAAATGTGGCTTTATGTTCTTCATTGATCCATGATCTCTATATTTGAGGAAATAAAAATCGGTGCTTTCGCTTCATTTATTAACAACAACAACAA
The DNA here is from genome assembly GCA_033807755.1 of Ellobium chinense. Taxonomy (NCBI): domain Eukaryota; kingdom Metazoa; phylum Mollusca; class Gastropoda; order Ellobiida; family Ellobiidae; genus Ellobium; species Ellobium chinense. Next base: position 1,488,988 of record JAWQUT010000051.1, on the reverse strand, counting down.
CAACAACAACAACAACAACAACAACAACAACAACAACAGGGAGATTGTCAGGAAACCTGACCTGTTGTCTGAATGTGTACATTTCAAGACAAAAGCTCACTCTATAACATAGAGTCTAGACAATGCGGCAGCTGGTGTATAATATAACAGGCCTAATCACAGGAACGTTCCAACAGATCTATGCGTAGTCAAGCCGAGAATATTAAAGTACATTAAATCCTGTCGTCACTTTATTGATATTTCCATAGGCCACCATCTCCATCCATTTCACCGAGGGCGTCGAAAGCCCGCAAGGATCCTAGGCAAAATGGACACTCACCAGTTTTGGTCTACTGATAGGAGCGACGGTATCCTACCTAGTTAGGAAGGATGGCATGGATTATAACCTAGTGTAACAACGGCTACATGAAAAAAATATTTAATGGTGATTGTGGTGGTTAACAGTTCAGTTTATTCCATTGTGAGTACACCTAAGTGCCTTGACAGACGAGCTACAATTGTCGCGCAGTAAATTCTGCGCATAAAGTGTCGCTTACTTTTGTGACGGGCGACATTTAACGCTACAGCTCAGTTCAACATGGACGAGTCAAGGTGGCTTTGGTCATGGTGAGTGTCGCGGCGTACCACATCTGCTACGCCAGGCCTGAAACTACTGCCTGTCGCTCGCGTGACGGCACCCATTTGCCACAGTGTATCTCCAGATTGCGCAGTAATTCCTGCTGCGTTTTTTTACATCTCGTCTGTCAAGGGCCTAATAGTTGAAATGGAGTCATGGATTGTGAGCCCTGCCCACTTCCCCAGGCAACCCCTTTTAAGCTTTATGTTTATTTAAAAGTGTTCAGGGAATAATGTCCGATTTAATATGAGTGCTATGAACACCTTTTCACCTTGGTTTTACATTCTACTGGTTGGACGGCAGCTGACAAATGGAACTTACATCAGTGAATAAGAAACTACATAATTTTACTGTGTTATGAAATATTGGACAAATGATTTGTTATATATGCATAAAATATCTGGCTGATGAGTTTCACTACTTACTCTGCCTCCCCTCCCCCCCCCCTTCAATTTTACTGAACAGAGTAAATGTGTAAATTGCTTCTGGTCAGATACTATTACAACTGCCTAGATATTGTGGAATACATGGAATTGTTGAGAATAGCAGATGTGAAAGTGCTAAAAGGCCTATCAAGATTAAATCAGATAATAATTGAGACTGTGAGATCGTGGGTATTTAATTATCGGCAATGAATACAGTATAATCATGCATGTCATTAACTTGTGTCTGCCCTATAGATATTGGATTTAGGTGTTAGATCTTGTGAGAATGTGGATGTTTATTAGTCTCTGGAAATTGTCATTGTCATTCGGTGCGTAATGCTTTTATGTATTGCAACAAGTTCGGCAAGATTATTTAAAGCTTATTGTATAAAAAAGTACATAATTTTACTGAAGTTAAATAAATTAACGTTATTGTTATTGTCATAGTCATTGTTATTGTTATTGTTAATGTCATTGTCATTGTTAATGTTATTGTCATTGTTATGGTTATTGTTCTTGCTGGATGTGCGAAGCTAGAAATTTGTGGTGTTTTGTTTTGTTTTGTTTTGTTTTGTTTTGTTTTGTTTTGGTTTTTTTTTTGTTTTTTGGTTTTTGTTTTTGTTTTTGTTTTTGTTTTTGTTTTTTTTTNGGGGGGGGGGGGGGGGGGTTGCTTTTCTCTGGTTTGGTCCTTTTGCTCACTGGAAGACTTTTACTGCACGGGGTCCGAATAAGTTTTACTCGTATTGTAGCTGGTCGTGCATAAATACTCTTTGGCGCTTTAAACTCATAAATAAACTTAAATACATCATAATATCTTTAGGGGGAGGGGAGAGGTTGCTGGTACGACTAGCCCCGCTGGTAAACAAGCTACTTCACTTCCGGATTCCCTCCGAACTGAAGACCATAATTTAATAAGAAAACGGAAGTAATGACAAGCTGACGAGTTCAGGTTGGTAGGACGCCTTTGTACGCATATCTCATCTTTAGCCATTTAAGGCTTCAAACCTGTTCAAAATTATTACTGAAATACATAGGGACATAAACATTGTCAGACTGATGCGCGGTTCAGTTCATACCAGTTCTGAGACCCCCACAACGACAAACATTCAGCAGAAGACAAACAAAACCTAAAACGTACGAACTATGACGATGGAAAGAATTAATAATAGGTATCCAAGCTTCGAAATGGGGATTTCCGTCAGCTAGGTCTGTGCTTTCTATGTTTTCGCGTCAAAATCCACAATATTTTCTCTCGGTTCGGTCAAAACAGATGCGTGTATACGTTGTTGTTAAGAGCTATGGCCGTCCCGCATGCCGGACTCTTCCAACTTTTCCAGGGGGAATTAACCTGGCAAACCCCCTTACGGAATAAGGCCTATTATACATGTCAAGTATAGGAAACGAGCCGTAAACAGTGCTACTGCCTAAGCCTGCTCACCTAGGACTAAGCTTTCGCAGGTCTCCCAGAATTTGTATTTCAAGGATGGAATCATAATAAATGCTCTCATAGAAGATGAGAGTATTTTGTTGTTGTTTTTTTTTAGAATCTTAGAAAATTTTGAATAATGTGTAGCAAATTTTGATAAATATGGATTTTTAATGGAGAAATTGCCTGGATGCGTAGACACTGGTCAAGTATTGACATAGTTCAAATGACTAGATACATAGTTTTCCCGCCAAATTACACAGGTGAAATGGCTGTAAATAGTTTTCTCGCCAAAAGGTAGGGAACTCCGTGGTACAAACAATTGGACATGCCTTCTTCTTCACTGTTAGTTTTATTGTCATGCTTAGCGATTTCTACATTGATGAAGTTAGTCCTACACTATAATGAAGATAGTACATGGGGACTTCCTTGATCATTCTGTTTGTTCAAATCTTTTCATCTAAGCTTTAGGTATGAGGATACCAATAGTACCTGGCTTTTTGGTATGCCATATTTAATAGTCCCAGTAAACTCAGAAAATTGGCCATGAGGAGAGAAGAGAGGGATTGATTTGAATTTTAAAGGCTTAGTTAGGTGCAAATACATTTGTAGACTTAAAATAGGTGAGGTTTAGCCACTCAAGTATAAATTGTGCGATTGCTGTTAGATGGATAAGGTTACCCTCTTGACTGTGTGAATTGCGTTAAAACATTACGTAGCCTCATTCACTGCCAAAGTTCTCAAAATCTAACTGGCTTTGGGGCATTTTTTATGTTTCAAATTTTAGAGGAACAGTTAACCAATATGCGTGTGGAAAGTATAACGGATGAATGAGGGATGTGAAACCTTAACCCTCTAGTGCCCAGCCCTATATACAATGGCACAAAAAGTCCGAGCTCCAGTTTTTGGATCACTTCTGGATCCACTATGCTGGAACAAGCATCAAAATGATAATAATAATAATAATGTGGTTTATAAGTCTCATATCCAGGCTAATGCCCGCTCATGCGACTTCACACTATTATGGTGGGGTGATGATCTTGGTTTGCTTTTTCTTAGTTCCACGAAATGTATCAGATCTGATATGCTGGGCACTAGAGGGTTAAATGTACCCAACAGTGTGGAAAAAGAAACACAAAAACATTGGTATCTTCATATCTGTAGGGCGCGTTCTTTGGGGGGGNGGGGGGGGGGGTGCGGTCTTGAGAATACCGGAATGTTGCAGTGAATTCTAACTCATGAGACACTGACCTGACTCTTATTTTAGTCTTAGACCTCCCAGCTCCCTTTCCTCCCCTCTTCCCCGCCTCCTTAACCCCCCCCCTCCCCCCACACTAAAAAGCATCAAATCTCAGTCATCAGCTTAATGATGGACAGCATCTCATCAGCAACTGCTAGCGGAATCGTGAGCTAGTCTTGATTGGTATTTACACGTAAACAGAAGTACTGTACATATGATAATTATATTATTCCCAGAGCTCTCCCACGGAGAGAGTTCGCGTGGAACTGACCACCACTGTCAGCCGGCAGAAACCAGTTCTCGCCGGCATGTCGTGGGGTCAATCGGCCAATCTTACTTTACCGATCTACCTTGAATAACAATATAGTAATTATCATGGACATATACCAGATTTTACCAGTTGTCTCCCCTAGATCTGCAATTTTAATGCCGAATTATTCAAGAATTCAACAGGCTAATAAAATAAAAACGATGCTAAATAATTCAAATTGCGTCCTAAATTCCAAACCGTTTCCCGTAACTTTATTTAGATTATAAAGTAGGACAGAAGAAGATGCTTAGATACAGTCAGCTCTACTTAATGGCAATTCTTCGGAAACAGGGGAAAAGTTGCGATTATCCAGTGACTTTTACACAGTAACAAAACCTTTGTCATGCGGAAAATTTTGCCATTTAAGCGAACCATGTGATTATCCGGACTGCAATTAAACGGCATCAACCGTACTCTTAAAACACATTCCGTGGCAACAACTTCACCGGCACGTTGTTATACCTCACCTTTCTGTCACATGATTTTTAACCAGGTTAAACTATTGAGGATCTTTGACCGCGCTGAATGAAGAAAAAAACAATCAGTGCACTGTGAGACTAGACAGAGAGCAAGAGCGACTAGATTTAGCTGGCTACTGATGTTGGAAAAAAAACAATACGGTACAATAATATACCGTCGTGGTGGTGGTGGTATTATTGATCGATACCATACTGAGCCCACGTTCGGTAAGTCGGTGATGCGCTTGCTGGACAAAAAGAACAATAAGTTGGATAATATTATGCAGGACCGTTATGCATAATAATGAACGCGGGAAGAGGAATAATATAATGTATGTCATTGTGATCCGAGTAGCTTATGTCAAGTCTAGAATATTAAGGGGGGAGGGTGGGGGC
>JAWQUT010000051.1:1454462-1466812 GCA_033807755.1 Ellobium chinense | reverse complement strand
TGTTTAATGTTACTGTGCTATCTCTTGTCTGTCTGTCTGTCTGTCTGTCTGTATGCACACTGTGGCAAAACCAACTTTCCATACAGATCACAGAATGATAATGTTAATCTTATTTTCATCTCATGTGGAATTAATCTTCATTTGGGGCTTAAAATGTATTTTTTTTCTTCATAAAGGAAAACGATTTAAACACCCCAAGTTTTGGCAGATAAAATGTAACAAGAGAGCTGTGGAGAATTCAGACACACACTTGATTTTCATGTATTTTTGTTGCTATTGTTTCTTTCTTTCTGTCTTTCTAATCTTTTCTTTTCTTTCTTTCTTTCTTTCTTTCTTTTTGGCTAATGCATACATCTTCAAATGTAGGTCTAATTCTGACCGTGTGAGGAGACTACTGAAATGTTAAGTCAACAGGGAGCTGTAGTATTACATCCAGTCAAGAAATATTTGATCGATATCTGGGACTAGCACGACGTCGTTCAATTCTTCAGTCAATCGATCTCGCATTGACAGGTTTCATTGCTTGTCAAGTTTTTATTCTTTACATTTATTAGCAATTCATCTAGAATCAATACCACGCGACTTTGCACGTAAATGCACACGGCTAACGTCACGGGTAGTATTTTTCTGGCACCATTTAAATCCGCCCGCATATTTTGTTGGAAACTGTTTATTTGTTTCGCCTTTCTGTACAGTGCAAAATGTTATGAATGCAGCTGTCGTACGAAAATGCTGGAATGCAAACGCCCATCGGATATGACGCAATTCATTCATGAACATGGGCCTAGTATTGGCACTGTACTGTTACAATACAAAGTCGTAAGTTTCTCTTATTAATACTTTGGATTTATGACATTATCGTATAATACATGCTCGTCTTCGCTCAGTGGTGTCCTTACTGCTCCAAGGGCCTGTCTGCCCAGCTATAAAACGTATGTCGTTCCTTTAGGCGAACCCTCTTTTCTTTTGGCTCGGCCGGAATGCGCTTGCTTTTTATAGAAATTACGTCACAGGCAACTGAAGATGCCCGCGGATCAATGGAAAATTTTAGCGAAGGGTGAAGGGGAAACCCCAGAAGGCTTTGGCCGAAATGACTTTCGCCGCACAAGCCGTTCATTAAGTGCAGTCAACGCTTGACTTTCACTACTTCCGTGCATGCTTTTCCTTCGTTACACCTCTGAAGATAATTATGAAGATGATAACAAAAATGGTGACGAAGTTCTCACTAGCGATAATTATGATGATGATAATGATGACGACTATTATCACTGTAAAGGCGATGATAATGAAGATGATAATGATTGATAGTCTATTTATTACAATACGACATTTTCATGTCAATCAGCTCCGTGCTACAGTTAGGAAGTTAAATGTGTTGTTTGCATTTTTCAGTTTGCTCCAGCCTTCACTGATGTTTTACAGCTGCTGCATTATTATGAAAAAGAAAAAAGATCAAACCCAGATTCTCCTCTCTTCCCTTCCCCCACCCCTACAACTCCCAAACTATAATGTACCACATGTAAAGGATTGCCACTTCAGATTCCAGTAATCAAAGAGAAATTCGTTACTCGAGAAGAAGCAAAGTTGCAACCCGCGAGCAAAACAAGAACCGCAGTGATGAAATGCCTTCATCGCAGTCTACTTTAATCATAGTGAGGGAGAAAATAATAATTGTGAGAAAAGTGTTTGATTTTCCAAACTTCATAACAGACCACCAACGTTCCTGCTCTCTCTCTCTCTCTCTCTCTCTCTCTCTCTCTCTCTCTCTCTCTCTCTCTCTGTTTCTCTCTCTCTCTCTCTCCCTGTCTCTCTCTTCTCTTCTCTTCTCTTTCCCTTTTCTTCTCTCTCTCGCTCTCTATCTGTCGCATTCGCTCTCTTTTTGTCTTTCTCCCTCGCTCTGTCTTTGCCTCACTTTTCTTCAGTCTGTCTTGCCTCCTTTCCTCTCTATTTTTGTACTTCTCCCTCCCTCCTTTCTTCCGAAGCTAGCTTTTGTGTTTTCGCAAATTATGGATGAAGGGGCGTCTGCGAAATCGGGTGGGGGAGGGCGAGGGCAGGAAGGGAAAGGGGTGAGAAGAAATAATATCAGGAGTGACAAGCGATTATCATTGCCAGTGTCATGACTCTTGACCCCTGACCCTACTCATTGCTCCAAGGTTAAAAGAGATGATAACGTCAGGCTCTCCAAAACTTGAGATAAAAGCGATTCTATTTGAATGGGGCCTTGCATAATAACATATCTCAATATGTTCTTTTACATCAGACATCAGCATGGGAAATAGGCCAAAGGACCATATGAATATAGAGCATTGGATTCAGTGGTTCTGAAACTGTCGTATGCTTGCACGCACGAGATGCTCTAAAGGGAATGGATGCGTGGTTATCCTTTAGCAGCAAGAAAGTCTCGTTGCCGAAGAAAAGAACTCGACATGACATCGAAATCCTCTTTAGCATATTGCAATATTGTCCACATTGGCCCGAACTGTTCCGAAATCTTCATGGACTCTGCTCTGCTCAAACCATGAATTAGGTACCAAGAGACGGTATCAAGTGGCTTTTTGCATGTTCCCCACAACGCCATCTTTTGTAGGGCAAGAAAGATAAAAAGAAACAATGCTCAATGTGGCAAAGAGAAATTAGGGCGTAATGCGGCAGTATTGTCGACTGATCAGACAAGAAATTTTTTAAAAGTCTGTTATCCCATATTTCTCGTGGTCATAGTCGTTTATGATGCTCTCTGTTCTCATTCTTTCGTATGCCCTATCAAAAAATCAAAATTGACGTCTTCGCGAGCTTGGCTTGCGCTGTAATCATATACGGGTGGGGCAATGTATCGATTGCTCCATGGCCCAAACTGAGGCGAAGTGAGTAGTTTGTAATGTCATTTTTAATATTTCTTGTTCAGGTTGTCGTATTTATTATTGCTATTATCTGTGTTATTGTTGCCGCTATTATACAGTAATCTGAAGAATGAGACTCTTGAGTCAAATCATGTGTATTTATTATACCCTTTTCTTATAAGATTTTTATGATGTAATGAACTGGAAGATTTTTATGATGTAATGAACTGGAGGAACTCCATTTCGCCGTAAGTGGGAGCGTTTGTCAGTGTCTTAGCAAAGGAAATAGGATTGGGAAATGATTAATACACGGCAGCAATGGAGCACTCCAAATGAACTCATCATCCAACTGTTCTTGTCACTGTCTATCAGAAAACTTTCATAATTCTTGGGGTATATAAATTATAACTTGCAAATAATCTATGTCCATTGTGCGGACTGTAATGAAATGGCCGGATGCCCAAAACCTTCAGAGAGCATTGGAGTGGACTGTCATACATTTCAAGCGAACAAAAAATTATCATATTATTTTTTTTCACATGAATCGTTTTTGCTCTACGGCCATGTGCCCTCTACCCACAGCTTCATCTGGGGGGCATGGGCGTAATGATCATTCGAATAGCTAGAGTGTAAATGAAAATCAAAAAGTAGATTCTGACACAGGCTATTTCCGGAGAATGTAATGTGTTGGAGCTTTACTATATATACTTCACGTGATCAATGTCCCCCTTGTAAACAATTATGGCGCCCCTACCAACGTCACTGTGTCTCTAAAAAAAACCCAGCCAGACTTAGGTCATTATTAATAAAAGTATCATATTAGAAGATCAAGGCCCATGCTAACATTAACAAAAATATATATATAATAAAATGCGCCATTATCTGCCAGGCAAAATGGCATCGCAAAGATACATATTGACTCTCTTTTGCCTTGCCATGAAAGCACTTTCCTCGGCGTTGTCTACTAAGAAAGAAAAATGGCTAAGGCCATTTTGGAAGAACGCTGACAATCAGTTGAAATGTGGTGCAAAGCAATGAGGATGAAAAGAGAAGATCACGTTGTGAAAGTATCGGTACAGTAATATCTCATGATAGTATGGCTTTGTTCACATGCAAGCACGCCACGTTATTTCATGAAAGTCCAGATTCTACATTTTTGCATAAATACCTCTTTGAAGATATTGAGGCTACCTAAGGATAGTTCAGGTCAACGGAAACAATAATTGCCACTAAGCTACATGTGTGTGGGGGAGGTATCCTTGTAAACATGCAAAGGACGGCAAATTTCCTGACCCAGTCTGATATCACTGTATGCCCGAGAGACGCAAAAGAAGTAAAATTAGTGACTATAAGAATTTTATTATCCAAGCGATCGTCATCCCTGAGCGAAGTTTTGAGCACTGATCCACGGAGTTTAATCATATGGGATCCAGAAACGGAGCTTCTCTGCTGAAGAGCTGCCCTGGCCACATGAGGTCAGTTAAGGCCAGCTTGTGCATTCAGGTTTTCTTCGAGGATAGCGACTCATGGGTCATCGTGTTCGTTTCGGGATTTCCCATTCAGCTGTCGTAGGGAGCCCACAGCGATGCAAACCTAATATCGGATCTGTCCCAGCCTATATATCGCCATTTCGCTATACAAGAGAATTAACATCAGCTCGAGGAAATGTCAAAATGAACACAAAGACCAATTTTATTCCAGTCTCAAAAGAATCAAAAATTCACTCTTAATAAAAGTCAAAGTGGCTTTCCTCTGCGCAAGCGAAGAATTTCACCTTATGGCCTGACAAGGCGTGCTAAACACCCAGTGCTTGGCCAGGCAAAGATGCAGGCATCGGATTCTTCATTTGTTTGCCCAGCTTTTCTAGTGGGTACATGGACAGTAGAAAACATGAGAACCCATCCGTTTAAAAAAGAAAAGAAAAAGATTAAAGACACGATGACATAAGAGTACGTACACTACGGTCAATAATTAGTTAGGCCTACTTACCTATGATTGAAAATAAAATACCAGGCGACCCTTATTCCAGTGCAAGAGGGAAATGGTGCTGAAATATCTGACTCTTATGTCGCTGTCTCAGCAAAGCAAGGTCTGAGTGTGGATGAGCTCAACGAAAATCTTCTTGGCGTGCAAGTAAATAATGATTACTAAGCAATGTTCTCGTGTTATTCAAACAATGTATGGTGTAGGCAGTATCATGCATAAAGACTCCTAACTCATAGTTTGAGGCTCTTTATCAGATGTTGTATTGTACTGAGTGGCCTTGACTTAAAACATAATAATAATGAGGGACCCACCCGCACCTCATAATTTGTTCCACATATGTCATGGTTTTATGGCTGGTACCCCGGAATTTGCATTTGCAAGGCTGGGCCATAGCATGTTGGCACAAAAAGAGGGGGGGAGGGGTCAGGCCCAGAGGGGGAGGGTTTCACACCTCATGGCCATGAAGTATGTCAAAGAGAGGTTAGCAGCTTCGCCAACCCAGACCAGTGGAAATTTCCCCTCACTCTGCCCATCTCTGGGAGTCGGGTCTAAAAATAAAGCCGAGTTCAGACAGACAGACAGCGAGACACATTGAATTACACACACGCGCCCGCGCGCACGCACGTAAACAAAATAAAATACCCCGTTTAGCGCACCGCACTGGCCAAGACGGTTCACATCTCGAATTGAGAAGTCAGTGGGGAGTTTGTTGGACATCCAGCAAAACAGATGACAACAGCTGCGTTATCTAGGCGTTTATTGATCGCCATAACATCTTGGACAAAACGAAACCAAAGCTGCTTTGTGGAGACCGAGGAAAAGACAAACTTAGCGAAAGGATCGAAGGATTTGGTTTTGTTTTGGATTGTTTTGTTTTCATGTTTACAAAATAATTCTTTTCCCGGGTCAAGGAAATTCGATATCTTTTCCTTTTAAGCTCATTACGTGTGCGCAACCAAATGGATGACAAAGATCATAAGAACAAGCATCCCATACCGTGGGTCCCAGTTCAGAACATTGGCGTATCAAAAGGTGGGTACAGAGAGTCATAAAGTCTTCCTGAACCTGGAAGGTGACACTCCAAGCCAAGAGTACTTATTCAGATTACTGACATATCCAAAGGGAGCAGCATGGAGGACGCAAGGGGCTCATGTTTTCCTAACCCCTCCCTTTCCATCCTCAACCTCGTCCTACCCCCCCGCCCCCCAACTCCCCAACCTTTCGATAAAAGAAGGTCATTTCCTCCCGCACTGTTCCCAGGACTTTAAATTTATTTACAGTGTAAACAGTAAATTAATATCCAAGTACACCGAGCTGTCTGATATTATTATTATGCCGTGCCTTTCAGAATCATGCTCATTATCACTAATCAGTTGTTGATTATCGAAGAAACCCACTCAATAGGAAAATGCACATTGCATGAGAAGAGAAAGTGAAGCCAAAATGAACAAATGCATTAATAAATACATCAAACATTACAGGAAGAAATGAAGAAGAAAAAAGAATTAAGAAAACAGATTTAAAAAAAAAAGAGCCACCAACGAAGTTCTAATCAATTATTGTTGATGTGGTTAATTTTGTCATTATCTTCTTGAAGTAGGTTAATGCTTTCTTCAGAGTTTGCTTGTGAACTGGCTTGAAAGTTGTAGCATTATTGCTCATAAGCTACCAACCAATGAAACTTGCGGCAGTGGTCGGTTGTGTGAATACAAGAATTCAGGATTTTTTTTTTTTGAAAGGGGATTTCCCATCATTTCGAGTAGCGACATTTTCACTGCACTTACGCCGTTAGTTGTGCTTCTTATACGTTATGAAATGACCTTTCAGTATACCGATGATTTGTTGTTGTTGTTGTTGTTGTTGTTGTTGTTGTTGTTGTTTTGTTGTTGTTGTTGTTGTTGTTGTTGTTGTTGTTGTTGTTGTTGTTGTTGTTGTATAATAGCGCATAATATTCTCTGTGTCACTGCTGTCAGAGATGGACGGGAAGTTGAAAAGTGGGGGAGGGGTCACCACTTATATTGCAAAGAGCCCATCATTTTTTTTTTTCATTTTGGAGATAATATGCGTTCTGCTGAGCGCACCATCTAGTTATTGTTGTTGCTGATGTCCTTCAGACAGATGGTGCGTGCGCTAGGCAAGGCTGGCAAGGAAGAATTACAAGTACGCTCAATGTCCCCCAAAAGTTTGAAAACTTCTAGCTGTTATCATCAAACTTCAGGTTCTGCGTCAACGTTTACTAGATCTAGTGACTGTTCAAATAATCCAAAGTCCTCAGAAAGCAACATGGTATGGATGTGGGAAGCACTGAGGTCTAATACTTCAAGACGTCTCTCCTCTCACGAAAGGGATTACGCGGCAAACTAGCAATAATGTGACATACGCCCCTTCGTGAGACGAGCCACTCCCCAACCCCCGACCTTCACTTTTTGTGCTCTTTTCACTTGTCAAAAGCTGGGCCGGGTGAAGCACATTTTTTAAAAGCTTTTGAGCAAGAAAGTTGGCATTTGAAAAGAGGACAGACGGCGTGGCATGGTGTAATGTAAGTCGAATCCCGAGAGAATATGAAATTCTATGGCTTGTCTTGTCAGAAGCCAGACTAGAATCTAGCGAATCTTTTCTTTTTTTTTCAACAAAGAAACCCTGATGCTCTAAGGTTACAAGCTCACTGAAGTTCATTGCAATGTCTGGTGATCGTGGACAGGGACTGCAAGCAATGAGCGAGCCTTCTGAGAAAATCGTAGATGTCATTCAATATTCGAAAGCTCTCGCATTGAGATATCTTACCATCGTAAGAATTACATTAGTGCATCAGTGCTGACTTCAACAGCAGTAGCGTTCGGCATGCGAAATTAATCTAATTCTTACAATGGTAAAGGATCCAATCGTTAGTGCACAAGTTCTCATTGGCAGTTAAACCTAACTGATACTAACACCCATTGGACCTTGCATGTTAAATCGCACAATGTGCTAAACCAATTCATATCATGTCATCAGACCAAGGTTAGTGTAGAAGACACTAAACATGAAAATGAAAAGAACAATAAAGAAGAAGGCATGCTCTACTGTTGGTCTCACAGATCTCTCCAGTTTGGGCAGGAAAGCTATTTACAGCTCATTCCCTATGTACAGAGCCAAGAGCCAGTGACTAGACTCAACAGCAGGTCCTAGCCAGCGATTGAACTCAGCAGCAGGTCCTACAAATGAGCTAACCAAGTGGCAAAATATTTCTGTAGTACATACTGACATATACCAGACACTAATCGTTACCATTTATTCTTAACTATGCAGCACCATGATTTTTCTGGCTTTCCAAAACCGACTTTGGACTACTTAGAAAATAGTATAGTATAAGCTCTGCGGGATTAATCATGATTAATCGGCTTACGCTTGTTATATAATTATATGTTTCAAAAAAGAAAAGCAAAACAAAACAAAACTGCACAGCTAAACTCAGCCAATACTTGTTGCAAATCTCCAACTAAATGTTCAGACTTATTTCATGTTACAAGATTATGTTACGACACAAAATGTCCCTTCCCTGCAGAAGTAGATTTTATGTAGGCCTATTTTGTCATTATATCGTATTAGATCAGACTAAAGTTTGAACTTGTAGTTTAAATAGGGGGTTAAACTGAACTAAATTTAACTATAGGAACTTGAGACTTCCAGGGTATGATGGCCAAAGAAGGGAAAAAATGCTAGCTCCTGTAAAAAAGGTACTAATGGACAAAAGATGAGCTGATGCCATTGTTACATTCCACGAGCTTGCAAATTTCTTCTAGTACAGTCACTAAGAGCGTCGACCCTGTGGCACGGTACTGTGGAAAATTTCACTCTGACATTAACCTAAGCAATGATTAGCCTCACCCTTCACCTATACAAGGTCTCTCATTTGCACGTCAATTAATCATTAACTGCATGCATTAATTAAAGTGGTTTTTCACTGGGGACATTTGGACTCCATCCAGAGCCCATAGGTGTCGCAGCGGCTCAAGTTGAGGAGTGGTAATTGAGAAAGGGTTAATAGTTGCAGCGACCCTGAGCCCCTCTGAACTTTTGTAGGAGGACAGGGTTAATATATTTGTCGATCCTTATTATATTCTAGGACACGTAAGATACGATCTAAACACAACACACACAAAAAAAAGAGGGTTGCATTATTTTGCACATGGTACGCAGTTCCTACCGGCAATCAGCATGCGTAAATTCGGGGATGTTTTTCAGCTTTTCGACTTTGTTTATGACATAACATCTGCTTTGCCGAACTTCCAGACAAGAGCCATTAATCCTTGGCATTGGCCACAGGGAGAATTCTATGATATTACACTTAAATCATGCATAAATCTAAATATGTGACGTCAGTGTCAGAGGCTGTAAGGTGAAATGTATTTTTGTATTTGTTTGCATTGCTCTAGTGCAGAACTCTGTAAGAGCTAATAAACAGAATTGAATTGAATTGAATCAACGAAAACGTGATAATCAGTTTTCCCTGGTTCACTCTCCCTCCCATGACCTAAGAAAGGGAGGAGGACTAGAAAAATTTAAGGCCTGCCTGGGGTATATAAAGAGAAGAAAGGCATGATTAGAATTCATTCGCACGCTTGACCTCGAAGCGCTATTTTTCCGACTTTCACGAGTAAAGTATTTCATGCTGCATAGAAATTTTGCAGATGGTTAGTTTGTTGTCCCTTCGAACATTACGGTAAAGAAATTCATTAAAAAAAAAAAAAGTTGGTATTTGAAATATGAAAGCAAATCTGTCTGAATCGAAGCAGCGTCTGTAGCCATTTGTAGGCATGGGTTGCCTCCTGACGTTAACGATCGGCGGATGGCGCAGTTGTAAGACCTTAAGTCAATCAAATTATATGAAATATGCGTTGTTGGCGGAGGAGTGGGAGGGACTAAATGCTAGAGTCTTTTGACGACAAAAGAAATACCAGTAGTGTAAGTGGCCCTCGAATCCCTGATCCACATACTATCAAGCTTCTTCACCCCGTAGTAAAGCCACAAGGCGAACACCGGATGAGACTAGAATAATAATGGTTTTTGTGAAGAATTGAGATAGGATAAATCTAACTTCAGGGTGATGCTTTTCCCCACCCAACCCCCTTCCACCTCCTCTCCACAGGCTAAACTGCTCTACCTGTGACTTCACTCCCACTCTCTCCACAGCCTAATGTCCCCTTGCTATGACCTCTAGTTCAGTTTGAGTTCGGACATGAACCAAGGACGTGGTCTGCCAGCTTGATACTAAACATAACGGCATATTATTCCTGTTACTTAGTGGCACCTATAATTATCGTGTGGAGGCCACGAGAAAAAAAAAATAACGAAACAATAATAAGGAACAAACAGAGAGATCATAGATCTTCATCGTGATTGTTCAAGATTTAAACTCTGAACAACAATTCTGAAGAGTCGAAATATAGTATGGCAGAAGTGAGACACAATAACAAATGTAATTTAAGTGGGGTCAGAGTCAAGGAAGGAACGGGAGCTTAATGCATTAATACAGTCTCAATATTTATTTTCGCATTGTGACCAATTGGTCTACATGTAATCATAAAGAAAAGAGATTCCTTTACAGGACTAGTGATGCTGATGATTGTGGAGTTCTTTACCTTCTGAATGTCTCCGCTACATCAGACCAGGTTCAATATTTTCGTTCGACAGAGTCTACAGTTTACACCAGTACAGTAAACTTTACTCTAGGTATGAAGATGCCAATGTATTTTTCACTGTTGGCTATATTAGGTTTTACATCTCTCATTAACTTATCCTGGGGTGCCGTGTCATACTTTCTAACATGTTGTTTAGCTCTTCCTCCAAATTTTGACACAAAGAAAAATGTACCTGAACCAGTTAGATTTTGAGAACTTAGGCAGTGAAGCAGACAACCTAATATTTTAGGCCTTTTCACTGAGTAAACAGGGTAACCTTACCCACCTAGCAACAACCACAAATTTTATACTTGAGTGACTAAACTTCACCTATTCTGAGTCTACACATATATTTGCACCTATCTAAGCCTTTGAAATTAAAATCCAACCCCTTCCCCCCTTCCCATGGCCAATTTTCTGATTTTATAGGGACTATTTAAAATTCCATATTTTTATGCCAGGTGCTATTGGCATCTTCATACCTCTAGGACCAACTTTGCTACATCCTGCACTTCGCTGAGTAAACCGACTTATGGTAGAACTTGCACTCCACTGAATGATTTGACTTAAAGGTAGGAACTTGCACTTCACTTAGTAATCAACCTAATGATAGTCTTTTCTATTCCACCCAAACATGCATGTACGAGCGCGCACACTATCATATAATATATATGAATTTCAGCCTGCTAGAGGGCATTTGACAGTTTTACTCTACACGGAATCACTGATCTACCGACGGTCCTGAATCGTCAGCACTGTTGAGAGTCAACACCTTGAGTTTAGCTGCATGGGATGCGTCAGTTCCAAGGAGATGAGGATACCCACAAGATACCCAGCGAACCCAGTATCATAGATCCAGCTGGTACCTGTATGAAGTTTCCCGTATTATGTTGGAATGGGCCACTCGTGGTGGCAGGATAGCATACCTGCCTACCTACACACGGGTTTTCCCGTATGTTTCCCAAATGCAACACACGCGGGTCCCACAATATGATGTATGTAATTTTGTTCAGCGAATAAGGGACTCTGGCGGGGTTTCCATAGACCTATGTTCCCTGATGCAACACATGTGGAGCGTACACGATGCAGGTAATTCGTTCAGCGTATGTGGGAATCTGGACTGTACTAGTAAGACGTAAACAGGTCCCCAGTGCGCCCCATCTGGGACCCTTGCAGAAGCGATTGATGTCGATCTTATATACCAGCGGCCAAGAAACGTGGAAAATCCGATGCTTTTAGTCAAGAAAAGAGCCGCTCTTGCACTGACAATGTTTGTTTTCATAATAACCAATGCATTAGCAACCCTGACCATCTTCATCTTCTCCCAAGGTTGCTATTCGACCAGCCATTTACGATGCCAAGCAAAATATACCTTTCACACTCCAGTAGCCTGCCTTCCGTCGTTTCTGATGGTACAAAAAGCATTGCTAAGCACCGCATGAAGGAACTACAGTAAGCCTACATGTTGATTTACTCACACACTGTGAATCTTGGTTGTTCTAAGTAAAGAGCCCCTTCGCACTCTTACTGCAACGGAACTGGGAAGCGTGGGGCTGGGGGAGGGGGAGAGAAGAGAAGGGAAAGAAGGGGTTATAACATATGATTATCTTTCTTTTATAATTGAATCTTATCCATTGCACGCATTTTGAGATGGCGAGCGGAGAGTTCGAATATGGAAAAGAGGATGTGGCTTGCACGGCACTTTGCCCACTTGGGATGTGATAACAATCAAACTATGGGTTTGAAGACTCTTGACTTCAGCATGACTTTCTATGATATCCCATTCTGATCTAGTAAGGTCCTGACCGGAAGAAAAAAAAGTTTGCCTCTCTTATCTTTGGTGATTATTCTATTGCACGAACTCAAT
>JAWQUT010000051.1:1404739-1445987 GCA_033807755.1 Ellobium chinense | reverse complement strand
TTAGAAGCTTTCTTATTTTTTTCTTGTGTTTGACACAGTATTAATGAATGAATTAAAAAGTGTGTGAGAGTAACTGTAAGTTACAGAATTTCTTGTTCCTGATTGTGCCTAGTGAATTTTTGTCTTGCTATCTTGACATACAGTAGGGAGAGGGTAGCATCTATATTTCAGTTTTTAAAATTTATTATCCTTATGGTTTTCGACAGCGCAAACAGGAATATGAACAGAAATTGAAAGACTCAGAAGTTCTTAAGCACCAGATTGAATCAGATGCAGAACAAGCCCAGAGGGATACATCATCCGCGAAGCAATCTGACAGACCTGAAGAGAAACCACAGAAGTCCACAAAGCCTAGCAAGGTATGTTACTCTATCCCGCCACTCTTTTCAGCCCATACCTTCTCACAAGACATCAGTTTTTATTTGTTCATTGCATAGTATGGCACTTTTCGCAGTCAGAGATTCTCATGGTATAACCTCATTGCATTTTATGAGCCTTAATATGTTGTCACCAGCAAAAAGTATTTGTGAAAATTACCCTTAATGTTTGGAACACATTAAGCTGGCTCCACATCCTTACTGCAAGATTTCTAGTAACAGTACTTTGGAGCAGTTATTTGATATTTGCATCTTTACCAAGGCAATTGTTTTTATCAATGTCTGTCATAGGAGGGACAGAATATCTTAAAAGTTATCATTTTAGATGAGCAGACATGCCATTCAGTGTCCTTCTCCTCTTACCCCCTGCTCTCTCATGAATCTTAAATCTCATCTAATTTGTTAACCCAGAGAAATAGTAAAATGTGCAGAAGCCCATTTATTCGGCCATCATGTAAGTAACAAAATATAAACACAGCACAAACATCATATTTAAGCACCATCATCAAAACCTTCGTTTATTATCCTATGTTCCTGTTTCTATATTTTAGCAAACCACAGTGCAGGTATATTCCTCTGCCCTGTCCACACTCTTAGACTGGGTGTGTGAAGCTCATCTCAGACAGGCATTGACAGAAATGCCGACCAAGCCTTCAGAGACTTACTGTGCCCCACCTTTCATTCAAGATAAAGTTCTGAAGGTGAGAGAGCAATGCTGAATTTCAAAACATGCAGTCACAGCAGACTTTAGTAATCTAGACAAAATTTGTAGAAAATAAATTGGTCAGGCTGGAAGGTTTTTGTGCAAAGAAAAAAACATAAAGGGAGAAATACCTGAATGAGAAATGATTGAGGTATCAGAAGATTGGCTTATAGACTGTTCTTAATTAGTTAACTGCAACAAAGCTTGTTTCCACTTTAAGCAAAATGTAAATAGTAGAGTGACTGGATCATCAAATCTCATTCCTGAAAGTAAAACCCTAATGTAAGACCATTTTAGCCACTTGTATTCTTCTTACACTACAGGGAAATAGAAAGCAGAAGTAATGATTGTCATGGCTTGCGATGCCCAAATGACCATGCATGTATATGAACAGACAGTGTTTATTATAATAGATTGAACTACAGTTATTGGAAAGCACTGTAGACACAGTTTTCCACATAGGCCTACTCATCCACACATCTAAGATAATTAATTAATTATGACTCTTGATATCATTCTGTGCTTGTGAATTTGACGGTGAACTCAAATCAACATGTTGCAGAGTTCTAAGTTCTGTGACTGTGAAAGCCCACAGAAATTAGTTTAGCATTACAAATTTGATATCTCTGAAGTCCAATGTTTTAAAATTCAGGTTCTGCCTTCACTTGTGGACATTTTGCGAGACAATGCTGCCAATATCCGGTGCTGCCTTCCATGTTTACAGTTCATTTACTGGTCTCTGCTACACATAGATCAGATCCAGACACAGCAGGTTGGTACCTATGAGTAGGATGTGGTAACTGAAACCTATACTATTGGTGATAGACATTCTTAACTGATATCTTTATTTCAATCTCCAGATCTATTGGCCCATTTCTCTGTTACATTTTGCATGTCAGTTTTGGGTGAGGAAAGATCTTCAACAATCCTGTTGAATACTTTTGATCAGGGATATGAATTTTCCTGCTAAAGCAAATTTCCAGTATTCTGAGTGTTTTGGGAGGTTCAGGCTAAAATGAGTTCAAAAATGGAAACAGAAATGCTATTTTCAATACTTACAGCAGAGCATAAAGACTGAATGTGGGAATGCCTGAAATTCAGGTACTGACCCATCACAAGCCAAGGGTGAGGAAGTAGTTACTATGTAGAGGTGACTACTGATGTTATGACAAAGACATGTGCTGCTTGAGAAAGATGCAAAGATATGCACCATTTCAGAGAAAATTTCCTCATAGCTTCCAACATGTGATTGACATTTATGGCTTACATATACTGGTGATGCAATTAGATTTAGAAATATATTTGCATTGATACAAAAGTTACATTCATATCATACTAGAATGTATGGCCATATATCTGTTCCTTTCGTTAATATTTTTTGAAGTGAATAGTTTTCCAAGGAGCTTTGATAAAAGGGAATATCATATTTTCAAGTTAAGGAGAAGTTTGAAATGAAGAATTATTCATTATTTTTTTTTTTCCAATAGAATGTTAGCATGTCCACAACAATGAGAAGAATAGGAGAAGAGATCTACTACCCTAAAGCTTCAAAAGTGACAGAGGTTGAAAAGATTGTTGGTTCACCTTCAGTTCTCAATGAAAAGCTCAAAGATGCCTTGTTTCTACGCAGTTCTAACAGTCATGTGCGATTTTTGTCAGCATTGATAGTTTTGAAGACACTATCAAGAGGTAAGTACATGTGTTTACATGTACATATTGAGGATATATTTTTACCCTCAACATTATATTTTCATCCAGGTTTGTGTGCATGTTGCGTGTTTAGCAAGGTTACTCAGAAAGTTACATACAAATCTGAGTTAAATTTGGGGGAAAAGTTGAAATGGGTTGAATGGTTAGAATAGAAACTGGTAAGGCTGATTGAGAAATTTTTGGTTGGATTTCTAAATATCAGAAGATGTATCTCCATTGCACTGAGCTATTTCCTTCACATTTTGAACGTCATTAAGTATGCATCCAATGCCGTTGCCTGTTTGGGTATACCACATGATGAGGATTGTTTGGCCTTGATGGAAGTATCTACTCTGTTGAGTGGTGCTGTAGGTCTGGATTATATTATATTTTGAATGAGGGAGTGTAGTATTTAGGTAATGAAGGGATTATGTTTACATAAATCTATTGTTGATCCCTTTCTTCAGTAACACTGTGTAGTTTTTGGACATTAACTTAAACCTTTTTCCAATTTTCAGCGGATGTCATTGCACAAGCCTTTGATGTACTGAAGACAGAGCTCAAGTCAGACCAACAGAAAGAGCTGTTCTTATACTATCAAGCAACTGGTGTGATAACCTTTTACATGAAACCTGTCAACAAGGTATGTTGAAACAAGAGAAGAATGAGAAATATCAAATCAGTGGCCTTGGAACAGTCCATTCCTTCATAGATATCAGCAACATTGAAGCACATTATTTTGAATTCAGCACATGCTAGTTTGCCAGTCACTGCTTCTTTGGGGCAACACAATATTTCCCTGATATTTCTGGGTGATGACAAAGGACTGTATAATTGTAATCCAGTTTCTGCTTCACTCTTTTCTTTACGTTAACACAGTAGGATACTATAAAGGCATGAAATGATAATGGTGTTAAGAAAATAATACCAAATGATGATGGGCACTATGAGTAACAGACCCCACTGTGGAGATTGGAAGGGCAGGGAGCAACAGTTGATACATGATGATAGGATGAAAGAATGAATTTGAGACATAAATTCCCATGTACTAATATAGCGCACATTATTTTTTATCATGATATGATGATTGGAACTGTTTTATTTTCTTCCAAATGTTCAGACTTTCATCTCTGTGGCGGTGGATGTGATGCTACAAATGTCAGCTGAGTCACCTTTCCAGCAGGGCTTCTTGGAGAGCTGTGGCAATGAAAATTTCTTCCGTGCAGCTGCCTTGCTTATACGAACCCCACAGTCAGACGTCAGGATTATGGAGCGACTGAGCATTATCTTGCAGAAGCTGTCTAAAATAAAGTAAGTTGTTTATGACCTGCTGTGCATGATCTGTTTTGGTGGGATATGTTATCCTGATGTTTGACATATTCCATGTTGGATGAGGTCTGGAGAAAGATGGGATTGCACATAACCTTGTTTGCAGGAGATTACCTTATTCTTCCTTAAAGTTTTAAGTTCATATGAATTTCAGTACTGACCAGACAGCCCAAAATTTAAACAAAGTGAAACAAATTCAATGCATGAGACTGAATATGTTGAATGTATGATCTTACACATCAACATGGATGATATATATGGGAGATGACTGCACATTTTGAATAGGGGTGTCCAAACTATGTTATTATATTTTTTATATGACAAATTTCAGTAACTGGGCTGTGGAAACTTCAAATTGTTGATTCTTGTCATTTAAAGGTGAAGAAAAAATAAGATGCCAGGATATGAAACATTTTGAAAATCAGTAGCCCAGTTTAGTTTTAATTCACATACTCCTCCTGAGAAATAAGACTCTGTGACTGGTGTGGTCTTTGGAAATATATTATGTATTTATGTTGTGAAATAGCCTTGAACGTAAGTATTTTCCCATAACATGTATGAGCCCTTACAGAACTCATTTTTTAATCTGAAGCCTCATTTTATTTGTAGTTTGTTTCTCTTCAAATTCACAGATCCAACAAGCGTTTCTTTGAGACGTACACAATTGTTGCCATCATTCAAGAGATGTTAGTCACAGGGGGCAATGACAATGCTTTTCTCAACCTGAACTTGAAATCGATACTGTTCAACCTCAATATTACAGTGAAATCTTAGTCATGATTGTGATTCTGAACTCTTAAGCAATGCTGTGATTATGGAAGGGGAGTCTTCTCGGAAAAGAAGCTGAAGTGTGCATAATGGGCCAGTTGTCAAACAGCTCCCTTGGCTTTGGATATAGCTTAGCTGCTCATCATGAAGGACCTCTTGATGAGCTGTAACTATGGAGGTTTTTTTTTGTAATGTGACAGCAGTTCTTTTCCAACATCAGACATGAATTCCAGCAGGCGAAGATATTCGGTGAAAGGGGCTGGAGGAAATGTTGCAGTGTAATAGTGAGCAATGATAGATGTGAAACAAAAGTGACATTTACCTGCCAAAGACAATGTCCTGCTCTTTCAAATGGTTCATTGAATTCATCAGTCCGAACTTAGCAACTTTAGGTCATTAGGCAGAGTTGAGAGACAAGCTGACGAATTATTTGGGCATAGTAAAGGACATCTAGACCATTTCGATGGGAAATTGCCTGACCCAGTAAACCATTGGATCAACTCTACACCATATTACCGAAGAGAGTAGATGAGAAAGAATGTGGCATTGAATGAATATGGCACAGTGCACCTCCTTGATCCATCTGTAGTTTCCAGTGTTTTACCCTTGCCTGATATGCTTGGCAAATCAGTTCTGGAATGCTACAATATTCCAAAGTATACAGTATGAAGTGAGCAGTCTAAATCTGGAATTGCACAGGAATTGTTTTATTTTAGATAATGTCCTTTGCAAAGCTACAAATTTTGGATCCAGTGCTGATGGGACACAAGACACTGGAAATAACAGTTTGTTCTGATCCTGTTAAATGTGCCCAATTTGTTACTGTGGATATGATCCAGAGCAGGGTTGGGTGGAACTCCGTTCATATGAACTAAGTTCCGGAACTTAGTTCCANCGTTTCCCTTTGTGAAATCAGCAGTCGGAAACACGTGCTATTTTCGGCGGGAAAAGTAAACGGAACGGAACGGAGATCGGAACTAAGTTCCTCAGACGTGGAACGGGTGAACGGAACGGAATTTGAAAGTCTCGGCTGAACGGGGAACGGAACGCAGTTCCCTATTTTGGCAGTGAACGGAGAACGGAACACAGTTCCCGATTTTCCGTGAACGTGCCCAACCCTGATCCAGAGCACAAATCTATGTTCGTAAATGTATCCATTAAATCAAAGTGTATGCCACCAATCATAACCACTGACTTTTCCAGTCCAAGAGTGAGTGATGTGTGAAGGGATGACAGAATTTATTTAGATCTTGACATGTATGCATCAAGATATTAACCCTTGCAGTTTGGAGGCCTTGTGAGATTTTTTTCTCTGCCATGTCAGCATTCACTTCAGGATTGTTTCAGAACAACAGTTTCCATTTACATGGCTACTTTGGATACTGCTCATTGTGGTAAATATTATAGGCTTGGTTAATGCAGTGAGGTAAATAAACGTGGCTGGTACTGGGGGATGGATGATGGAAGTGAGGGAAATATATCCAGGGTTAGCAACCAAAATGTGTTATGTCCAAAATGCATAAGAGGAGAAAAATTGAAGTTGAAATTTTGTACATAAATAAAACTTCAATTACCTGCAATATCTTGATTCTGACTCTATTAACACTTGTATTGGGTCAAAAATAAGCTCACATAATATTGTAATGTCATTTTGTTATGACTTTATGTTAAAATGCCTATATTTGGACGTAGAACATTCTGGTTGCTAACCCTCGATATACATGTATTGCTGGAAGGGTTAATTTTGGAACACAATCCAAAGCCATCAATCCATTTTGATGTTAGTGTCAATAATACTAATAGCATAAATTCGTCGCCTTCCACACAAAAGGGTGTATCCCGATTTTTGTCTGTTTTGAGTTATCACCACCAGTATGTAGTGCTATCTCAGAACTATGTTCACACGAAATGGCGTATCCTAGCTCAAGTAGTAACAAAGATATAGCATAAAATTCCTAAGCGCTTTAACTAACTATCAATATGATCGAATCAGACGTAAATCGCACTCCTTAAAAACGTGAAAAACAGGGATACGCCCTTTCGTGTGGAAGGCGACGAATTATTCCACCTGTTACTGACACTCTAAAACATATACAGTATTAGCATATTAGCAAGATGCTGAGGGACAACATGAATCAGACAAATGAGTCCAGTTCATTGACCTCAGGGCCTAATGCAAATCAACAAGGCTTTGCACTTTTAATGTGAGTGGATCCTTTACAGTTGCTAGAAATGTTGTTGCTGTCCAGTCAATTATAGTGATCAATGACTGGTTGTGCTTTTAACCCATTCAGTCTCAGGGCAAGGGGAATAATCATGAGTATTCTGGGGAAAGAGCTGTTTGCTGCTAAATCTCAAGATATGACTTCAGAAGTGGTCACTTACATCAATCAGTATAACTCGTTTATGTGATGGTAGGGTTAGTAATCACACTGCTGCACTTGCACTATAGGGTAGAATCCTAAGTCGACATTGCTGGGACCATTGAAATTACATCGAGTAAAGAGAAAGTCGACCTAAGGGATAGCAGTAGTTTTTTGAAGGCCTAGTGCCTCTCCCTGTTTCGCGCACCGCACGCACAGAATAGAAATCCCTTCACCCCACCCCTAGGCCTAACCCTCTTGCAACATGACTGAAGAAGAGAGGATCGGGCACCCCGCTCTTTCACCCATACCCACGCACAATAGTTTTCGACGCGTGTGTAGTGCGCACCAACCCCATCTCCCTCCACACGAGTGTCACTTTGCGTTGCGTTCAAGTGTTCTGTTGTCATGTGACATTCCAGTTCATGTCGACTTAAGAGTAAAGAGAGGAAAAAAATGACGACATACAGGATCTCAATTTAGTAATGATATGTAGAGAAAAAGTTGGGAATTCCAAATCAAGACGACTTAGGTAGAATGTCGAGTAAAAAGACTTCGATATATCTGGGCTCTACTGTATTTACTCTGAAATTCCCAACTTCAGTGAAAAAAAAAAAGTGCCTCATTAGTGTTGTAAGGATGAACACTGTCCATGATCATTGTTTGTACGTAGATATTATCAGGAAGAAAAACTTGGGTTGGGAGAGAAAGTTGTAAAATGTTTGATTAATCTGATGTGGTTGTAGCAGGATCCTCCGTATAAGCAAAAGGCTGTCCTTTGACAGTGTGATAAATCAGCATTTCAAAGTGGCGTTTCCTGTTACCAGTGTGACTTTTTAAGCCCTTGAGCTAACAATATCACTGCAAATACAGGGTTTGTCTTTATGTCATAAGATTTCATTAATTCATTAGTTTGTAATTTAAAATTATCATGTTGCTGTATATTTTGTACAAAATAGAAAATGCATGAGTACATGAGAAATAGACTGGCCAGATCAGGTTTTAGCAATCAGTGGTGTGTGATTTTGTGAATGAAGTCATTGCATGTATTTATTCCTTTTGTTTTTGGCCTGTGGGGGGTGGGGGATTTATTGTCACTATCAGAAAAATGAACCCTGATATGCTGGGTCAGGTAGATTAATAAAAACAAAATCATTTCAAGTAACAGTCTTGCTTTCGTTCTGTTGTCATAACACAGAAAACTCTTTGGGTTTATTTTACTTCCTCTTTTTCACACAAATAAAACATACAGGAAAGGGAAGAAGAGGATGAGTGTTTCATTGTATTTAAAGGATATGAACTCTTCTGATTTCACATTTTTCTCTCAGCAGCTGTTGATGAAACTGAGATGAAAATGAATCACATCTNTTGAAAGTGAATTAAAATGGGAATCACTATGTTTGAGCCCCTATGTTATTCCCTTTACATATCAAAGACTGACTTCTTTGATATAGTTCTTAAATACATACACAATACAAACTAATTAGTTTTTAAACATAACACACAAAGAACAAACTAAACCACATCGAATGTTTGCAATTGCAGATTTTTTTTTATTTAAGCCTTTACTCCTGTAAGGTAGTGTAGTATATTAAGAAGCATGGTTATTATTATCACAAAACAAATAACAAAAAGCAGAGCATTTATGGCAAAAAGAACACTCACACATGACATATGTACTAACAATACTTCAATATGAATATTTCATAACTCCTGGTTGAATATTGAGAACCAAACCTGGCAGACATAAAAAGAATAGCCCAATTATTCATCATTGAAAGTGATAAGCTACACTTGGAATATGGTGTTTCATTTGAATGATCAGGAAAGACATCTCCTACACTTTAAAACTAATTCCATAAAAAATTTCGCAGAAACTACACTTGTGGTTAGGATTTCACCCTACATTAGGGATTATAGATTAACGTAGCCTACTTTTTCTTGATCAAACATTGATAAGTAAGTTAGTTTTGAGATACTTCTGTCCAGCTAGACCACATAAAATTTCACTTTCCTTAGGGAATACTGTGGGCCAGGGTCAAAACTCAGGCAACTGCTGACGACTTTTGCTTCCAAAATGAAATGTTGAAAATGATAGGAACAATAAAAAATCCCAGCTTTGTGAGGTATACTGAAAGGCTCGAAAGAGAAAAAAAAAAATTACTTAATTTGAAAGTTTTCAAGATTATTATTAACTAGATATTGGGCAAATAATTGTTGCTTGATAATGTCAGTCATCCCTACAAATTTAAAACGTCTAATATCTGGTTATGTCACAGCTGAAGAAAAACAAGAAAAATGCACTGACACACTAGCTCAGGCATGTTCTTTTTTGACAAGTTTTGTAATTCCTTTGCTATAAGAAAAAAACTGTTTCTATGTCTAGGTGAATTGAAACCTGCAATAATTACAGATTATATCTGTTAATGTGACTAACATTTCATTCCAGTGTCTTATTAACTCTTCATGTCACTAGGCTGAATTAAGTAAACTGTTTTGAAGGGCCACTCAATGTACTCCTACCTCACAAAACCTATTTTTTCCTTCAATAGACTGGTGCTATGGTGAACTGGATCATATGATTGCAGGACTGAATCCACTTCATTTAATGCATACCTGACATACCATTACACTAGCCTGTAACAAGACACTGGTTCTGGCAAAATTTTCCAAACCCTGGGAATAGGGAAAGGGCTCTGCTGAAATGATGTCAGCTTATATAAAAATAGTCTTTCAAAGTGGAACAAAGGTTAAACTCATGTTATTTCTGGTCTTTTTCCAGTCACAGGACAGCAGATTTTATAAGCTTTTCTATTCTTTAAATCTCTTTTTCACACATTGTGGTGTTAAGTAAAAGCACAGATTATTTGAGCCAATAAACGTGGAAAGGATTAGAAGCTGGTATTTTGTTGTCATCTTTTCAGTCAACAAATGTCCAGATTATGCTAGCTGTACGTCTAGTTACTGCTGAGGACAGCAATCTCAGCTCATTAGAAATAACCAATTCACAATGAACAGAGCAATGAACTTTTAAAAACTAACCTTATCCAGTAATATAGATCTACCAGCCTGAAAATAATGCCGACTGCAATGTGTTGATTCGTTATACTTTCAAACTCAACACAAAGCATGTAAACTACAGTATATCTCACAGATAGGATTCTTCCCTGCATGAAATATATGCTACATCACAGAAAAGAGTGAAACAAGTAAACCAAGGAAATCGTGGAAAACAAAACAATAACACAATCAGATGTAAAAAGATCAGTTTTGTTCATTCATCATCACTTCACCCACTGGCTACAACGACCACACGCAAGAAGAAGTCGTTGTCCTCCTCATAAATGCATCTTAACATCTACTTCCTTGTTTGTCCAAATGTTCAAATATTAATGCTCTTGTTTTAAGCATCTCATCTCAACCACTGGTTTCAATACAGTCATGACACTTACACTATCATCCAAGACATAACGAATGCAGTACAGGAAACAGCATGCTCTCCAAATCTGAACTGCCTCTCAGTTTAACTCCTGATTTTCCAGCATTAAGTTTTATCCCATCACTCGCTATGGCATATTCATTTACCTGCAAGAAAAATCTTTACCTGTGAGTTCATGTGTACAGCCTCAATCTTTTTTTGGTGACATCCTTGTTGATCTTAACAGCTGTTCCCCTTGAGATGATAATAAAGCAAGGATGTCTAGGCTGGTTTAAGGATCAAGGACAAATCAATGACTAGATGTAATACCTTAACAAGGCTGAGGATGTGGTACACACCTCCAAGTATGAAAATGAACTCTCCAACTGTTCCTGAAAAACTGTTTTATTTATCGAGCGGCTTTGACGAAGAAATGGTAAAATCCATTTAATACATCTTTCAGATTATACTGCCTTCATTGATGGTCTTGAGGGTCACATTCCATAGTCAAAAACTATTCATTGTCCAGACTAAAATTAGATTAGGGATTTTAGGGGTTTAGAATCGTTTAGAGTTATGACAACTAAGCTGTCTGTGAGTATAGGCCTGAATGTACTCACACTGATCCGTGAACTGAATGAATGATTGATCTCTGGCCGTCATGGATAATATTTGATGCCGATTCTATCTAGAGAAGAATCTGATTTCAAAATTTTCTTCAAGGTGAGAAATATTTTTCAATTTTAAGTGTTGGTCTCTTTCCAACACTGGATTTTGCCCTCAGCAATCATAAAACAGTGTCTTGTCACACAATCTCATTTAGGCCTTTTCTTTCCCTTTTGTCAAAGCATATCCTGGTTCTTGAAAATACAAGTGCTTAAGAGGGAAGTAGGCATTCATTGTGTTCAGTTTATAATTATGATTTTGTTGTTTCCTTCTCAGCTGCCAGTGATCCTCCAGTTCAAAAGCCAGTATCACTGAAAGACAGGGCAAGTCACCAAGAAGCATTAGTGTGCAATTTACTACCAGTACCAGTGTTATTGTTACCTCATTGCCTGGGTAACAAAGTAAGTGGAAGATATTTGAACACTGCACTGTGTGAATTCTTCCAGATTCTGACTAGGTAGCTTTTTAAAGCTCCCTTCACAAATTCCTGATGTGTAATCTTTTAATAAATACCTTTTTCTTTTTTAATAGGTGGATGTCAATTTATGATGCCTCTATTCGATTTCTCGAAATTCTTGAGGCACTGACTGTGTTCTACTCACCATGGCTAAGTGTTGCTGAAAAGAACGATTACCAGAGCCTGTATACCTAAGTTTTGAAAAATGTAAAGAAAGAAAAAAGGTTGCAGATTTATGGAATCCTCCAACGATTGAAATCCAAGCACTTGACCCCTGCAGGGAGAGAAAGGAAGAGGAGAATAGTGGACGAGTTGTTTGTAAAGAGAGACGAGATGTTGCTTCTTGTTCACACCCTAGAAAGCATACTTCCCCTGTTCAAGTCATTTGTCCTTATATTTGAGCAGAAAACATCCATGATCCATCGTCTATATGATGAAATACAGGCAATCTTTAAACACTTCTTGGGATGCTTTCTTTCCCATGAATGCATAAACATATATGCTCATCAGATTAATCCACAATCTCAGGAAAGCACCCTGCCTCTGAGCAAAATATTTGCTGGTGACAAGACACAAGCTATTCTTAGCAGGTTAAGTGCTGCAGAAGCCAAGACATTTAGGAAAAGAGTCCTGCATTCATACAGGGAGACAGCTGTATACCCACAGTACAAACTGCCTCTGAAAAACAAAATGCTGGCTTTGCTTTTGGCCATAGACCCAGATCTAAGAGGACATGGGAAAGCATTTACAGGCCTACAAGATTTGTATGAGCACTTCCCCACTCTTGCTCTTACAACAGGCAAAGATCCATTTACAGATGCTGCCTCAGCTCTTCAGCTAGACCCAAAACCGCCAGTCAAACACAAGCAACTTGGTCTGTGGTGGGCTGAGGTCATTTGCCAAGAGAAGTATCTACCCCTAAAGCCAGTGATTTCAACATGTCTGTCCATTTTTACTGGACCCAGGGTTGAGGGCAGCTTTAGTGTGATGAACCATATAATAACAATAACATCCAACAAAATGAAAGTCCATACTTATGAAGCCATACACAAAATCAAGTACAAGCTAATGGCACAGGAGCAAACAAGTATGGAAATGTTCCACAGACCAGACATCAAAATGACTCCTGTGGACCCATCTCTGACATATCATCTACAGACTGCAGCCAGCAGGATGAGAGCATTTGAAAAAACTATGTCCAAGGCCAAAAGCAAGAGAAGTAAAAAGGTTTATGTTCACACTCTGGCTCTGAAAATGGTAGAACACAATACTTCATCTGCCAAAAAGCACTGCAATGATAAAAATCTGGGCCCTGAATTAACAGCAGCAGAAAACTCACTGCATTCAGGGGAAATTATTAAAATTCCAGCTGCCAAACAGCACAGCACTACCAATGAAAACTTCAGCCCTGCAAGTGCTAAGGGAAAGTCATCCACTGTGCCAAGAAAAAGACTGTCAGAGACACTTGAAGCCGGTAATACAGCTACCAAAAATCCCTGCTGCAAAATGGATATCAGGTCTTTCTTTGGTGGCAAATAAGACTCCCTCTTACTGTTAATTTGAGCTGTCTTCCTGTATGCTTTGCTGTATGGAACATAAATGTGGTTATCAAGCTTGTGACCTGTAGTGTGTTTCTGTCCCTCTCTTTCAAAATAATTCTGGGCACTGTATGTTAGACGCGCCGCGCGCATTTCATGTTAGACGCATCACACCGCATTTTCCTATTTTTTTTTTACATTGGTCATTTACATCCCTGATTCAACAACTGGTGTATGTACATGACTCCCAACAAAACAATCCATTCAATGAGAGAAAACGGCATATATTTTCTTTACTACTAGACATGTTCGTGATGTCCTAAACCAAGACTAAAACATACAGCTTAATATTTCAGGTCACAGCCATATCTGAAGCTGAAAAGTGAATGTACTGATATTCATCATTGCTCATATGAGTTGGAAAATAAAACTATTAGCAATCCTAACCATGAATCATGCCAATTTTTTTTTTCCTTAAAACCTGCCTATAGTACACTTTCATACATCTAATGTGTTGGCAATAAGTCAAAATCTTTGCAGCCAGTGAGTGGAAAAAATTATACATGTGTAATCTGACCTCCATAATATGAGACATAAGATAATTGTATTGAGAGTAATCATTAAAGTAGGATCTTACAGTCCAGCCCCAGCCATTCAAAAATACATGAAGCCACCATAGAACATTTCTCTGTTTGTTGGACCATGTTATGCTTGACTTTGTGAGCTCACACATCATCTAAACAACAGTGTTATCAGAACTGGACTAAGATTCTGAACAAAATGGTCCTAAAATGTGAAACTGATGTAATATGTGTGGAACATACCATTATTTGTCAATACAGACGGTCTCTTAGTATCTTGATGCTGGACACAGTGTTAAACTTGACTGCAAGTATTATGGTTACACACAGGACAAGATCCAAGTGGTATTCACAGACAGAAGGGCAAACAAAACATAGTATGTGATAACTGGATGACTGTTGCATGATCACCCATGACCGGATGAAGCCCAGCCAACTCAATTTGAAAGAGAGTTCCATTTTGGCAATAGTTATCTCATGTCTCATTTTGAGGTGTCATAAAATCATATTATAAAATGCATAAGCACAATTTAAAAGTTAGATGGCATCATAAAAATTGGAAGGATACGTGCAAAAATAAACTATTCTTTGCACACCCTCCTATCATATCATCTCCTCTCATATCTTTGGCGTATGATTGGTCATCTTACATTGTCACATTACAACAAAGCCACATTATCTCCTGATCATGTGATAAAAAGTAAGGAGCTAGCCTGCAGGTATTGAGAGAGCGGTCAAAACTCGTTTCACTGCTTTCACAATCACTGTTAATTTAGCTGACTCTGTAAACCCAGTACACTGAAACAGAATCAACTTTACAAGGCTGGTCAAGAGAACATGGAAATGCTGAATCTACGAACATTGGGAACTGCCAACAGTCATGTGCAATATAAATGAAAAGCACTTCTCTGTACGAATATGTGATCTCTCAATATTTTTGAAATACAAAGGAAATGATAGAGAGGTAATTGTCCTTCCCACATATAAATTCATTAAGTTTTAAATGACATAGTTCTTGATGGCTGATGGAATCCAGATTTCAAGCTCAGTTTTGATTTGAAGGATCACTCAATACACTATTAATTCACTTTTTTTCAATGAAAATGCACTCACCATAAGTCTCTGGTACTGTAATATCACACTGTCACTGTTTGAGAGCAAATAAACTCATCGCTCATGATGCCAACCAAAAAAAAAAAATTGCAGCTTACTAGGAATCACATCAGTCTGAGATAATATGACTTTATTCTATGCAACATGATTCCAATCAAACAGTGAATACTGGCTTGGATATATATATATTGTATGTGTAATCAATTCACAACCACCACTCTTACTACAACTTGAAAGACATGCAAAAATCCTCCTGGAACTTGACTGAAGAGGATTTTTCTCCCATGGTTAAGGTTATAATTAATAAACAAATCAAGTATGTACTGTATATATATATACAATATTATGATTTCATGCCCCTACTGAAATACATCTGAAAAGTTCGTATATGATGTTTGCGATGATGATAGCATTACCAGGCAAAAATGATTTATCATAACAGGCCATGACTGTCTCATGAGAGGACCCCCACATTGCCGGGGGTGTTCAAATGGCAAGGGCAAGGGAACCTAAGCAGGAGATTAAGCAATGTGGTAAAGGAACCATTCTCAAGACGGTGTTTGCAATCCTGATTTACAAGCCAATGATAAGATGATGTACAGGTGAACTCAAAGAAGACTGAAAATGTGCATAGACATCTACTACTGCACACCTCCCAAGGACTAGCACCATGCTATGACATCATTTTTCTACCAGCTGGCCAAGTGCTAATAAAAGAAAAACATGTTCTTCATATTCACTAAACCAGTTCAACTCTCTCAATTACTATTCTTGGTAAGTGAATAGATTTAATATGATAAATCCATCTCATTTGTAAACTGACCAGTCTTCAGTGAATTGATAAACGGATGGCACATTCTCTCCCCTTTCTAAGCATCCCATCAGAAAAAAAATCTGTAAATGGAGCAAGCCTCCAGCTGGAGAATGCATTTTCAAAACGCACATAAAACATTTCTAGAATTCCATAAAATAAATATGCACAAGAATATATTTTAATTTGTAAATGTGACTTTCTTAAAATTCTCATAAGTTTTTACTTTAAAATGATAAGTTAAATTTTGTGCTGAGTGATATACTGCAAAGAACTTTAAATGCACATCATATCATCCACTTTCTGCAAAAAATAGCTTTGGCCAAACTGAAGAAAAGCTGACTGCAGGTGGATTTTTTTTTTTTTCTTCAGTTTTGTACTCGTAAGTGCCTTTTCAAATATTCATGTAAGTGCGACCACACATTTGGTATGCATGTGATTAAAAAAACAAAACTCATACAAGTTATGGTTTATGAAATCTACAACTGCCTGCAAAGCCAAACACTTTGAACTACAGTCAACTCCACTTAACTGCAACTTCTGGGGAACATGGAAAATGTTGTGATTACGAGAAATAAAGATTAAGTAGTGCCACTGTTTCTGACCACTTTCGGTCATGACAGGGGGAGAGGGAGGCAAAAGCTGTGATTTTGTCTAAATACTTTGTTGTGGCCATGACTTTGCTGTGGAGAAAGTTAAATCATACGACAAGTTTTGCACTGTGTTTTCATGCTGCTAATCTTTGTAGCTCATCCCCCAACATCCACTGATATGCAGTATATTGAGGTTGTAAAAGAGCCGTGTGCTAACGAATTAGTTGTCAAGGGATGCCCTTGTGTCATCAAACTTTTGATTTGCTGTAGGCAGCCTTCCTTGTGGCCCAAATTTCAAGCATCCAATATACAGTATAACAGCCAACATCAAAGTGTCCTTCATCAGCTAGACGAGCTCCATGGGAGGGTCCTACTAAATTTCTCATCACTGAGTTATTTGTTAATAATCATGATTATACTATCAATCATACCACCATCATCTCTACTTCTGTGTGTACTTTTGATGATCTGTACATCTGTCTGTCAAGTTTAATCTTTCCAACACTGCCATCTACACTTTTCAGCCACTCGAAGGTTGTGAAAGCCTCGAGCGGTGTTGCTATTATCCTGTGACTTGTATATATATCCAAAAAAATATGTTTTCTGACAGTTGTGGTAATTCAGAAGTTGCAATTAAACAGAGCTGAATGTATTTCTACATCTTTATGAAGTCAAAACTCTGATATATGTTTCTCTGACATTCATTATCAGGTTTGCTCCTTTAGCGGAGTGTCACACCAATATTTCAGAAAATAATTTTTCAGTCACAAAAAATTTGTCACTTAGTTTGGTTAAACTCTGTATTTTGCCTTTGTGGTCTTTCTCTTTGTTGAAAAATTTGGTAATAATAAACAAAAGCATGTCATTTGTATCATAATCGTGATTCTGATCTCCTTGTCTCTTCCATAAACCGTCCTATCCCTTTTTCCCCACCTTCATGTCCCCTTTTCACACTGAAGAAACATTTAGTTCAGACATGATTTTCAATTTCTCAACATGCGAGGCTCTGGTAAAAGCTTACTATGAAATTAAAACATACCATTTTGCACATGTTGCCAAACAATGCATTGTTGCTTATTAGGACTACAGAGGACTCTAGAGAATAACACAAAGGTAACAAAAGTAAAACTGTAGCTACAGTATTCAGTACTTTTGTAGTAAGTAAATCAAGAATCAACATTTTGAAAAAGCCATCAATCTACATTTGATTTGTTTGATGCAAAGATACTTGGTCTTGCAGCCAATCAAAATGAGACTTCAGTTGCTTTTTGGCTGAATCAAATTACTGTATGGCATGAAAGCTAAATATACGTAAATTCATTAGGTGAAAGGTTTTGTGACCTTGTACTGTTCCGGTCCAAGAAATAGCTGACTGAAGTGGCAGGGGGTCATCCCATGGAATGGAAAAACATTCTGAGAAAACTGCGTATAATTCCTCTCATATGCCTCACAAAAACCATTTCTGAGGATCTGACCTTGGCATCAATGTTTTTATGTATAGAAATGGTTTTACTCTCATTTCCACAACAAACAAACATTGGCTAGCTGATAGCCCTGTCCACTTTCACAGCTTGATATCTGAATTTCTAACTTAGCGACATACTCCTCATTTTTAATAGCTGTAAGACATTTCTTGATCACAAGCATAATATAAAATATGGTGCACTATTTCCTGAAATTTGAATTACAGGATAAAACACAAGTTGAGAAGATAATCTATAGTGTGCTAGAAGGGTGAATGTCAATAACAAAATGTTGTACAGATGGTAAGGCAAAAATAAGACTGTGAACCTATCAGATTCAGATTAGGCATAACGTGGAAATCCTGATATATGCAAACTCCTACTCCCTTATAAAATGCTGTCACAGCAATGTCACAAAATGACGGATGTGTTAGATTCAGCTTTGTCTGATTAAAAATGTGAATGAGAGGAGATAACATTTCCCAGCAACATGTTGAGCCTGATTTGAATGCAATGGGTTCAAAAACAAAGATAACAGCACACCATTCTGAACTAAACTAGCAGACCTAAGATAAGATGCAACTCATGCATTTTCACAGAAATTTCACGCAAACTTGTAGCATCAGTTTGTCACTGACCAGAGACATTACTATCTTTCTTAAGTCCCATTATTCTGAGACATGATGGCAGTTTTACCAACGCAGAGTGGTACTATACAATAATGATAAATGCACTAAACATAGTAAAGCTAAGAACCTTTGCATGAGTGCAGGCAGTGCTAATGTTAATATTCAAAGCCCTATTCAGTGAAGAATTTCACACAGACACATCAACACACAAGTACAAACCAAATGTCATTTTTTAAATTTGAATTTGAAAAGGTTTACTGCATATTTCTAAAGGCAAGAACATTAAAAACAATCTCATCCATTCTTCTACCCATCCATTATTCACCTTTTTTGCATGAAAGAACTAAGCACACTGTCACAAACAACTGCAAGAAATCTAAGACTGGCTACAGGAGAAATTTATGAACTGACAACAGACTTGGACGTCTGCAGTTAAAAATGCATCTTGCTTGAGGTTAACTTATGTTTCTGTCCAACATTAAGAGGTGTTGCAAATCAGGCAAGCAAGAATTTACAATTGATTTATACCACAGCTGCATGGAATCAGTTATACTGTAATTTCATTCATTTCAAAACACCCAAATCATGTTGAGAGTTATTTATCTTACTTATGCTGGCTGGCATGAGAAAAAGGGTTAGTGATATCAAAAACAGACCTGTGTGTGTGGATAAGTGATGTGCAGGCAAAGAATGCTGTGGAATGAATGAAATGTGTGATTCATACTGGCCGTTAGCGTAAAAGCTGATTTAACTGCCACACCTAATCTCCTATGCATCTCACACAAAACAGCAAATATGCCTAGAGACATGCAATGAGCATCTTGATAACTTGTCCACTGATTTACCATGAAGGGTAGCCATGACTTGGTCTCAGAAGTTGTAATGCAGATCATATGATGGGCAAATTATCACCAGAAGTGCAATGGATTTTCTTTGCCCAACTGCACACCAAGAAGCTGAACTGTGCAAATGCAGAAACAAGACATTTTGATAAATGAAGACATTTTGATGTAAAATGAAGCAACTTTATGTCAAGACCGAAAATCCAGAAAAACCTGCATTGGACAAACATGTAGGTAATCAATAGACATGGGTAAAAGCAGATTTCAAAAGCTGATGCTTTTGCACATAAGTTTTTCTTATACTGTCACTCTTACAGGAAGAAAAAAAAAAATAAACATCACCCTTTAGGGTGCATCATGCATGATTCAATACTTTGGTGTGCAATTTTGCATAGCAACTTCAATATTATGCACTTATAATGGTAACTTGCTCTCCACGTTACCTGCATAACAACCTCTGGGAAAGAATAGTGCCTTCGTTACCTGGTGTAACTGACAGCACAGTCTGGGTGTCTCACTAACTCAGAAACAGGAATCTGAATTCCTAAACGTGCCTAAATAAGTTTAAACAACCTTTCTAACTCATTAATTTTTTCACAGTAAAATGAATTGCCATTTGATAATTCAATGCGTAAGAAATTTTAAATGAGTTCAAATAACATGAACTTGTCCATATCACTTTGAAGCCATTTTGACAGAATTGTCAGATATGATGACAGATCCAATTATTACTATTAGAAAATACTAAAAATACTTAGCTCTAATTATAGGACATAAATCTGCTGAATGAGCAAAGGAAAGTCAGAAAACAGTCATTACTTTTTATACACGAAACCATAAATTCTATCCCATAGTAAAAAGGAAAAGATGACAGCCACGCTATTTTAACATGTAAAATGAATAAATCTAATGAAAGCACTTTGGCCATACTGTGAAGGCTTCACAGTATGGCTTGTGATTATATTCCACAATCAAACCATAAAGTGACTGCAGCATATATCTGTACAGTATGTGAGCTGTAGTGTTTCACTCAAACTTCAACAGAACAGAACACTGACTTGAGCCATTTATGCCCCACTGCACAAAGCAGCATTACAAAACAAATCACAGGTATTCCTTCTTATAAAATAAAAAGAACATTACATAACAGTAATAATTAAAATTAATATTCATAAAACGATTTTGCAGACAAATCTGGAATCTGAGAAACCCACACTAAAGCAATTTCTCTTCAGGTTCTCTTTACAGATATAAACTTTATTCCACACGGCCAAAAGGCCATCATCATTACATTTTAAAGAGGAAGAACACAAACATCTTTGGTACTGAAGGCTGTTTACAATCAAGCCGCACACATACTCAACTGTAACACCCCCATGACTGAATTCATATGACCACCAACAGACTGCCTCATTTCACAACTAATCATCATTAACTGCCTCCTTCCATACGAAGTTCATATGAAGCTAATTTTTATCACAACAGCAATGACAGATCAAGCAGAAATGATGCAGTCTTAATGTACTTAACTGGCATGTAAAGAAGCTAGATAAATTTAGAATTTAATCTTGCTACAGTGCTTCTATATAAATAGAATAGCTTGTTTATATTTTGTTTAGCCTGGAAATGCAAATTGGCACTCTGAAGTCAACCATATAAATGCAGGGTGATCTGAAGCTAGGGTGGAATACCTGTCAAATCACCAAGATCTAGCAAAGGTAAGGACTGAATTTTCAAGACAACTTTAAATGAAGGCCAGCACAAACCTAAAAACTCTCCAAATGGCACTGATAAGCATGTTTTTCTCAGCTTCATTTAATGCTATTTCTTTTGAATACTGGACTTGTGAACTCACTGTATTTCAGAAATCCTTTCAGTGTGTTTGGAAGGGGTAAATGATCAATTTGGTCATCAATGGAGGGTCGAAGCTGTGAGCGAATTGCCACTCGACATATGTCTGATAAGGACAACATGGGGGACAGAAGATTGTGGATCCAAGGAGCAACTTTGTGGTAACTGCTACACAGTGACAAGTGCTTGAGCTTCATCGCTAAAAGAGGTAATTTGGGCCGGAATCCAGCTTTAAGTAGCAACTTCCAGGGTTGTAGTTCTTTGCTCTCTTCATGAATGACTTCTGGGTTTTCAAGGAACCATTTAGAAAGGCTTATGGAGACTAATTCAGACATTTCCTCACAGCTAACAGTAGCACCATAAGACAAGAGCAGACGCATCTTATCTACCGAGTTGTAAACATATGCTAAGATTATGGGTTTGCTTTTCCTGCCACCTCCATCTTCATTCACATCTGCTCCTCTCTCCAGCAACAACTTAACCATGGCAAATGGAATGTGAGAAGCAGAGCAAGAACATCCCAGTGGTGAGCGTCGGTTTTCATCCATCAAATTCACATCCATGCCTAAATCTAATAACTCCTTAACCATCTCTACGGAACTAAACAGCACTGCAGGTGGAATTAAAGTGGCCTGTTTAGGGTCAGCGCCAGCGCGCAGGAGAGACTTACATATGACTACAGGTGGGAACTTATTGTCTTGAGGGCAGTTTCCATCATCAGCCTCTTCTTCATCTTCTTCAAAATCATTCAGGCAGTCGGTATTCCAGAAATACCAGCCATCTGAGGCCCTTCTGCAGGCTACAGTGAAAGGTGTATCACCACAGAGATCAGGAATGTTAACATCGCATCCTGCCTGGATCAAGAAATCAACCAGACCCACTAAACTGTTGTGGCAAGCCAATAGCAAAGGGGTGCTGCCAGAGGAATCTCTCACATTTATGTCGACACCATGCTGAAGCAACAACTCTGCAATCCTCACTCGAAAGACCTGATTCTTCTCACTGTTGCAAAGAATGTGAAGTGGTGACATGCCATCTGGCCCTATGGCATTAACATCCGCTCCTTGTTCCAGCAAGGCTGTGACTAGTCTAACGTTGCATGTGTGACATGCAAGGCCAAGGACGGGCATTTGTGTTTCCGCTAGCGTCTCCACAACTACTCTATTCTTCAGGATCATATCAATGTCCCCACCATTTTCCAGGTGCAAGGCATTGATATGATCACTCAAGCCTTCCGTGTCAACCATGGCCATTTGTTGTCAAAATGTGCACGCCAGTCAATTAGAATATCACCCTGTAATCTGTTCTTCACATCTCTATCTGAAAAAGCAGAGAAATACAAAATTCTTGTTACTATTAATCTCCAAACTCTTAGCCCTCATCATAATGAAGGACATGACTACATGTATGGAAAAGTAAACAACAGAATTATGTGACCTGTTTCTACCAGTGGAGAGGCTGCATGGATTTTCACAGGTGACTCTCAGTATGTGATCCAAGCAGAACTGTAGTATCTGCCATATATATATTATATATAGATTATATGATGGCCATTAATACATTTTATTCCTATTTTCTACCTAGAAGAGAGGGCTGTTAGTCTCGAGACGCATGATGGGAGCTGGACTATATAAGAACAAAAAAAGAGGACACTATAGACTGGGCCTAAATAGCAATTCAATCAACTAAATAGGACACATCGCCTACCACACATTACAAAACAACCAACAAGGTAAGTCAACAGATGTAAATAAGATTGACAGGGAGATAGCACTAGCAAAACCATTGTAACATACAGGTCCTTTTCCAGGTTTTTGGTTTCTACACACTGTTAGGGTTAAAAGATTGGGCAAAAAGAACAAATTTCGTGGTGGTACCTCTCTAGTCTCTAGTGCAGGCTTGGGGATTATATTCTACCCCATGATCTGCATGAACTGGAGCTCAATTAAAAGAACTAGTATTACTCTATACAATACCAGCATCATCTCAATTTGCACAGACTTATCACTCCACTAAACACATCAAAAACATCGACCCAATTTGCATGTTGATTGTGACCCAGCAAGTTCTACAGTTGAACTAATACACTCACTGATTGACTTAACCTGCATCAAATTAAACAGGAGATGGTAACCGGTCATAGGCAGGTCATGCATGATGAGTGTATGGAAGACCACTGCTGCTTAGAGCCACTATAGTGCAATTCAGAATTCATGAGACAAAGGTTTTTTTTTCAAGTCAAGTATCTCGTAAATGGTTGATCTTAAAGGCGTCAAATTTTGTATGGCCTCCTATCTCAATTGGTCTGCTGAGAAAAGTATTTTTTGGTAATTACTGCACAAGAAACGAAAAAAATTCTTTATTAAAACTGTATAAAATGTGCTCTTTCCATTGAAGATTGATCAGGCAGCTATTTTACAGTAAAGTCATAATCGTCACAACACATCAATCTATGATGTCTGCTGTTTACACTGAAACATGCCGTATAGTGGCACATCATCTTCATTTGCAAAATCGGTAGTTTAAGTACCTTTTTGGGCCTTTACATGTTGAGCAGTATATACCTAACATTGGATAATAACATTTTTACTTATTTTGTTTACATTGCTCACCGGTTGACTATATGGTGGTTGTATAATGGGGGTGTAAAATCACAGACACTGAATATTGGAAACTACCACAAGAGAGGCAAATAAGGAAACGCTCCTTGCATCCATTTCCAACCCTGTGAAACAGGGAAGTATATATCCTGGAGTCATCAACTCATCTTGTCCGTTTTCAGTATCTACTTTCAATAAAAAAGTTCACATTCATAAACTAGACAGGCACCTAAAGTGCCCACACTTCTACCACAGTACAGAATTGCAGAAGAGGATGCCAGGGCTTTGAGACCAGCCTTTCCAAGTACAGTTGACTCTGCTTAATCACCCATCCTCGGGATCACGGAAAAAGTGGGCGATTAAGTGGAGAAGCGATTAAGCGGAGAAGGTAATTTCGGCCATATTTTTGGTAATGGGGTTAAATTTCTTTAATGTCGTGTTTGATGTCGTGCATTGGTGCCTTCTCATCGCCAAACTTAGGACAGACTCGAGTTTGACGGTACTGTAGCGTACAGAATCTTTGATCTCCGCAGTCTCTCTCATTGGCCACCTCGCAGTAGCCCAGCAGACAATAAGGAGTAGAATGGCACAATTTGGATCGACCGATCATCCACATGTGTGTGTGCCATCCGTCGCACAGTTAAACCATCTGTGTACATTTGTTTGTCAACTGTAATCCTTCAACCGCTGATCTATGAATTCACAAGTGCTGAAGAGTGATCGATTATCCGGAGTGAGAGGCGATTATCCAGTGACTTTTATATAGAAAAAGTCGGTTCCCTGGGAAACAAGGGGATTAAGCGGAAAAGGCAATTAAGCGGAGGGCGATTAAACGGAGTCGACTGTAGTTGCAATTTTACACATCTCATACAATTCAGAATGAACTCTTTTCCATTCCGGACAAATCCAACCGTTCCATCAGCCACACCGGTTAATAACTTTTAAAGTCATCTTATTGGCACTCCAAACGACCAATAAACTGAACAACACACATCAGAACTATTCTTCACACCAAACATAATTACAGACTAACTAAATCAGTAAATGCTATAAATTAAGCTAATTCATTTACCCAAAACACCTCTGCCTTATGTGGGATTATGTCAATTTGTAAACGTTTGCCCACTGCGCACGATTTTGAACACCATGTCTAAAAAAAAAAGTGAAATCACTGTCTAACTCATCGAGGCACTGTAAAGCTATAATACACACTACTACGGCTACTTCCCCTGTTTTCAATTTTTATTTACTTTTTTGAAGGAAAAAGTTTATTTTCCATGCAGTTTTTGAAAAATAATACAAAATAATGTAGACAAACTGAGATAGGAGGCCATACAAAATTTGACAGAGATTTTTTGCAGAAATATTGTCTCGCAAATTTTGAATCGCACTGCAGTGTTTACTGTCTGTTCTTGTCGGTTACCATGCCTCTTCATCCTCTCTAATCATAAAAGAAGCAAAATACCTAATTCGATCTTGCATGTTAAACAATTACATAAAAAGCTAATCTGGGATTCTGCAAAAAGAAATCCCCTAGGCAATCTGTTTCCTCTGGCTTACTAATGACTAGGTATTTAAACCAGAACTGAAGTGCCATCTAAAAAGAGTGGGTTTCAAACAAAAATAAAATTATTTACACAAAGCTCAGAGCACAGGATAAGAAGAGATAATGCAATACAACTTTACAAGGGGACACACTGAACAACAGCCTTTGAATATCTCATAAATGCAAAACTAGGATTTTTAAAACCTCAAAGTGAATTACTGACCTAAAAAATTAAGACTCAAATGCAAATGCAAATGCAAAGGCTAACCAGTTTGTTTACACATATGCCAGTATGTAAGACTGGAGATCTCTTCTGCCATGTGACTTTTTACTTTCTGAGCCTATGAATTTATCGGAACACTGAACCTATTGAATTTACTTTCAAAACTCTCATCATGTAATATTTTAAAAGAAAAGAGAAAAAAATAAAATATTTAGATGAAGAATCAATTAAATAGAAGGCACAGAGTTGATGTCAGCTTAAACAAATCAATATTACTATATTTTCTATTACTGAAGTAAAAAACAATTATTAGAAACCAGCATGTTCAGCTTTGTAACAACGTGAAATTGACCTCTCATTCAGCACAGTGAATATCAGCTGTGCAAAGTGTTCCCCTAGAGCTTAGACGAATTAAATTCTTGTGACACCGGATGAAAATTCGCTCCAGTCCTCTCACGGTTGTAATCCTCTGTGGGGCGCAGGATGACTAGACACTGTTAGACTGAACCTGTCACATGTGGAGGAGCAAAGTTTTGTCCAATGATAATGTGCTTGGGCGAAATCGTTATGAAAGTTACATAGTGGTGATAAGCTTGTATTGAGAAAAAAATGCAATTATACTTTATCACAGAAGGGTTAACACACCCCTCCAAAGCTGTTTAGCATTGATAACCTCCGTGAACTCGCCCAAAAGGTGAGGCAATAGCCCAGTGATTTTCATCCACACAATCCAATTACTGTCCCAATCTGTCAGTATGAAAAGTTAATAAACGCTATATGATTCTTGGGTGAGGCCTAACCGCACGTTCACACCAGAGAATTTTTTTGTATCACCGCCCTAAAATTTATCCCGTTAACTTTCATGTTTTGATGTGATAGGCACACTCAGTGACAATAAATAAATAACCAGTGACATTTTTTTTTCATCTGTCAAATGTTGTAGTACCAACTGATAAATTGGCCAACCTAATGTCCATTGTTAGCGCAGATGGGATGCCCCCCTCCCCCAGTACTATGCCCTTTTCTCCAGCTTTCTTTTCTCTTTAACCACAACTAAACAAGAAATTTTGCTTTGACGTTAATGTTGGCATAACACACTGTCACGACCAGGCAGGAGTGTAAACACGCAGTCTGTCATTCGTTTAACATACAATCAAAAAACAAGCGCATGAAAAAAGATCTCTGCTGTGAAAGTGTCATAAGTGGGGAATGGAAAAGCTTGGGCGAAACAAATATGGATTTAAACACTGGTGATTAGAACATCTCCTCCAGTGATGGGAATGCGAGTGGAAATTGCAGCTATTTCACAAACACCCAAACGCTGTCTCAATATCTCACTGAACTCGCTCGACTGCCGATTCACGGCAGTGGATTGCCCAATATGTCTACAAGTTTCTTATCCAGATGAGCCAATCCTTTATCCAGATGAGCCGATCACTCTCCCAATCCATCAATCCAAATACTTCATCCAGATTTGCCTCACCTCTATGTTCCCCATACTGCTCTTCCACCTACACAATACATAAATTTTCCAACAGCTCTCATTTAACAGGACAAGACTTGTGTCCTAAAATAATTCAAACTCGCTCATGAATTTTCATCTAATGGAGTCTTATGTTGCATCAGTGTCTCTGCCATTTTGTTGAACTGAATAATGTTTGGCATCAAACAAACACCAGTAGTAGTACTTTGATTACAAAATATGTTTTAGAGCCACCACTCCCCCAGTATCTGCAAGACCATTGCTGCATGCTGCAAACATGCCATTTTGTGTGCATTCACTATGGGCTCAAGATATATTGTGCATATCTTGTTTCATTTTAGCTTCCTTGCTTGATGCTATACCACCAAGCCTGGTCTACTGTATATCATCTGATGTTCAATCGCTTGTGACGAAGCATTTCCTTGTGTGGTAACTCCTACAACTACGGTCAGTACCTTAATTTCGAATAACGTACTAATACAACCCTAACCCTGACCTTACCCCCCCTAACCCTACCTTAAACCTAACACTAATACCCATCGAGACAGGAGCATCATTCGAAGCGAGCGTAAAGCCGTAACTCCTTATCGCCAGTTACCATATAAATATAAGGAAATCCTCCCAATTGTGATAGCACAGGATCCGAACAAGAAAGTCATGCATAGACTCCATAACA
The DNA here is from genome assembly GCA_033807755.1 of Ellobium chinense. Classification (NCBI taxonomy): domain Eukaryota; kingdom Metazoa; phylum Mollusca; class Gastropoda; order Ellobiida; family Ellobiidae; genus Ellobium; species Ellobium chinense. Next base: position 1,418,268 of record JAWQUT010000051.1, on the reverse strand, counting down.
TTCATCATTATAATTTAAATTAGACAAAACAATTTATTGGTATAGATCTACAGACAGTCAAACCTGACCTTGCAACCACCTGTCTTTAGTGCCCACATGGTCATAATGGCCAGTCTAAGCTCTAAGGTAACCCCTGAGTAAATCACTACATAAATGCACTGGTATACAATTATATGTGGGACGGTGAGGAATGACTGAGGTGAACCAGTGCCGGGGAATTTCTGGAGTGGTGTCCCTTACTGGCCTTACTGTGCTGTACAACGAGACGAAGAAGGGAGTGAGCATATAAACCTCAAAATCGATAGCCCCAGAGATGGCGACGTCCTTTTCTAGTGAGTATCGTTTAGAGGTTCAGCAAACTGTTGTCAAGAGAGCCAACTCCTTTCTTTGCCTCACCAAGAACTGCACTTGTTCGGCCTGTGTGGGATCACCTACTGCTACCGGAGTTCACGGGCATGTGGAAGAAGTCACCCCGCGTCTGCACCCTCCCTACCTTTCCACCAGACTACATACACATAAGCATGATAGGGACCACCAGCCATCACAACTGTGCCTGTGCCCCTGTGGACACCAAATTTTCAATCCTAATCCTAATCATACAACCAGACAGAAGTCATGTAACAGATAATCTACATGAAGTAGACTATTCCTCCACACTGATATTAAAAGTGATAGTCTATGCATGAAGATGCACAATAATGGGATTTTCTTTGCTATACTTGCAACTTTTCTACAGACTGAAAAGATAAGTGGATGCAGCTGAAGTCCTGCTTGTAGGCAGTGTAGGCCTATTGCTTACTTATACTAACTTATAATCTATCATTTAGTTTTACAGCTGATAAAGTTTCCATATCAATGTCAGTAATGTCGCGAAAAGTCTACTGTAGTGTTTGGAAATCATTATCACTCAATAATTAATCCCGTTCACAAATTATGTGTTAAGAGAGGCATGCCATGAGCAGACATGCACTGTTGTGAGGCCACAGATAACACCAGAACGATAACTTTCATGACAGCGACCCTAAAGATCTAGTCTAGTCTAACAGTCTAAGTAAAGGATTAATTACGTTTGGTCGTAAACACGACAACACCAATCCATGTCGGCCATGTCCACCTTTTGCACAGCAAAGTTGAAATTGACGTAGTGAACACATACCTGAAGAGTGATGCTTCAGCCATATGTTGCATGGGCTAATTCTTGCTCTATTAATAATAATGGAGGAGAAGGATCACGTCTACTCTGTTTCTTCCAGCTGACCATTGAATCTAGGTTCGAAGCCCACTCGAGACTTCTGAGGTCAGGGCCAGGGGTCATGCAGTCAGCACGTGCTGATTATTATTATCAGCCAATCAGCATTAAGCTTACATGCAACTGCATTGTTTATGTCAATAGTTTTGCGACAACATGCGTGAACAAAACAGTCTAGTGTACCTATTTTTCTTTTTCGGTGTTTGACCTAGACCAACCGAATATGCAGTATGATTAAAAAAAGCAGGGTCGATCATACTGCTCAAGACTGTTTAATTCAACGTTGTGATCAAATGGCTGTTTACGACTTCTTCTAACACCGTAAGACCATGAGACGACCATTATGACCGCACGTGGACACCCATCTTGCACCGCTCCCGAAATGCACTACGCGCGTGGAATTACGCGAACAAATAGATGAGATAATACTGTATGTTGTTTAATATTTCGATGCGAAACGACAAAAACTTTTTTTTTAAAAAACAGACCACTAATATAAGCACATTGTGCTGTCACTGCACAACGAACCAAAAAAACACAACCTTGGAATGAGTTCATGGACAAAGATAAGGCCACCATTTATATACGACTATGACACATACCCCTTAGAATGCACTTCGCCTGAATATCGCTGGGTCCGAGTGAAAAACGAGAAGGCAACGGCGAAACCCATCCAAATAAAAAAGGCTCGACGTGTGTGTGTGTGTGTGTGTGTGTGTGTGTGTGTGTGTGTGTGTGNGTGTGTGTGTGTGTGCGTGTGTGTGGGGGGGGGTGGGTGTACGTGCGTGCGTGAGTGTGTTTGTATGTGTATTTGTGTGTGTGTGAGAGACACCACATGTATATAAACTCAAAAAAAAAAAAAGAAGCGCACTTAAGAGTAGGTATACTCGGCTGGCTACCAATCTTGACGACATATAGTCTAAACTGTAGACTAATCGGGCAAGGTGGCAAAATAAAAATTATTTTATTTGAGAAAAAACTCAAACAAACAAAAACAAATCAATATCCAATACCTTCTGGATTTATGAAGAAACTGGTCAAATTTCAGGCAAATATAGGCCGACAGTTAAAAACAGTTAATCACTGCAAATTTCAGGGTACGGAGTATATTATATATAGTGATATCGTGAACTTTACAGCTAAACAAATCCCTACGAAGGCTAGGGCAATAGCATCGTCCCCACTCCTGGGTATTACCACCGTTATGAACTAGTGGAAAGGTGATTGTGGAGGTGATGGATGATGAGTGTAACATGGTGTAAATAAGCTTTTTTGCTTTATTCCCTTTGCAATCATGTCCTCATATCAAATCATAAATGCGTCATCGCGATGAGTGCTACCGCTAGCATCTGCATGTCACTGACACACGCCAACTGGATTCTAACCACCTAATGATACTATAAACATGGCTCTCAACGCGAAGCTGTGCTCAAACGTAAAACAAGACGTCCTCACCACAGAAGCATGATATAAAACATATGAGTTAGGCTAATGATAGATATATATAACCGATCATCACTTTAGACATTAGCTTTTATCTTTTCTTTCCACGTCGGAAAAATGTTCTCATTGTGTTGTACATAGGGCCTACCCATCTTCTTTATTTTCTTGGGATTGTTCCTCTTCTATGTTAACATTCATTTTGGAACAAGCCAAGCAATTACAACATGCTTATTTTCAATACTGTATTCATCACAATGGTATTGACTTATTCATCTCAGATTATAGTCTTCATATGTGGGTCGGTGAGAAATGACTGAGTTGAACCATTGCCAGGGAATTTCTGGAGTGGTGTCCCTTGCTGTGCTGAGCAATGAGACGAAGAAAGGAATAGTAAGAATAAACTTCAAAATCGATAGCCCCAGAGAGGGCGGCGTCCTTTTCTAGTGACTATCGTTTGAAGGTTTAGCAAACTGTCGTCACGAGACCCAACTCCTTTCTTCGCCACCAAGAACCGCACTTTGTTCGGCCTGTATGGGATCGCCTACTATTACCGGAGTTCACTGGCACGTGGAGGAAGTCACCCCGCCTCGTCTGCGCCCTCCCTGCCTTTCCACCGGTCTACACTCGGATAAGATCATGCCGCATATTATTGTAACTGACTGATTGGTGTAATAATACGACATGCAGCATATGTGAGCAAGTTATATGTTATTACCAATATCTGCTCCTACCCTGCGTCTGTCCTATCTTGCGCATTACCTCAAGCACCCCTTCCTCCTTTTTATTCTTTATGATATGCGAGTTGCTGTACATGAGATGGCGGTACCAGCATCTGCCCTTCCCCTGCCCTCTTACACAAGAATCCCCCTATCTCTCCTGTTTGATGAATCTCTTAGACTGTGTCCCTGTATTTGATGCCAGTCATTTCCCTTCTGGTGGCAATTTTGCTCTGGTCAGCTCCTATCTTCCATCCCCTCTTTTATTCTCTCTTCAAGCATCCCAACGTGTTTATTTTCCTCCTCTCGGCTCAAATCTACATACTTTCTCTGCCCATGTTACCCTCGGTATCACCCAGTTGAGAATATTCAACTGCGAAAGCACGACAGTCCTTTCAACTTTTATTCAGATGTTATTATACGTAAAGCATGTGAAGTGGGACTTTTATTTCTCTGACAGAGTCATTCTCCGTTTATATCACTCCTGCTGTCCAAACACTGTCCACCCATCCCTCAAGCTAATAATTCACCCATCCATTCCTCATCTGAGAATACTTACTCTCCTGTTCCCCATTATTTTAAAGATATGAATAATAATAAAAATAATAATTTAATACGATCATGGCAAATTCTGGATCGGTTAGCAACATTGCCCTAACAATAATCCAAATAAAGACCTCCCGAATCTTAACATCCAAATAACTATCCAGATGTTCATAACCTATTCTTCGCCCAAGCAGTGCCAAACCCACGTGATACTGTTGTCATTTCTGGTGTTTTCTTGTTGTTTTTTAACCATGCAGGAACATCACTTTTGTTTTGTAGACTGCAAAACACATACTATATTTAAAAAATCAATAAATTAAGCTATTATAATGATTCGTCATGTCCTCAGACTAGATGTCTTGTTAAACAGTTGTACAGGTGAGGNGAAGATGAAGAGGAATTTGCAAGTTTTAGAAAATTTTGCAGAAGGAAAAAAATATCCAAACCTGAACAAGGAGACTTGTTATCTAGTAGAAAGTGAAGAAATGTGAATGATAAAACCGTTTAAAGGATAAAGAGGCTTCAATCTGTGGGTTTCGTGTCAGCAAACCTGCTGATAATTTAAAACATATATCTAATAAAAATTCCAAGAAAATATATTACACAGCGTATGTCTGAGAAGCAATGTGACTTATGAAAAATATAGAATCTGTAATTTGGAAAATAATCAGCTTACCCTACTTCCGTAAAACCTCCTAAAATGGCATGTAACTAATAAAGAATTTGGTGTTTTGACCATGCACATGCTATGGGCATGATAGACTAGGAGGTTTGTGGCCCAAAACGTTTAAATCAATATTTCATAGTTGAAGTTCAAAGCTTTATTTAGGCTAGTAGCCAATATTCTCGATAATACATGGCATAAATCAAAATTCATAATAATGAAAGAAAAAAAAAGTCAGAAAGAAGAAAGATGGGAAGAGAGTAAAGAAAGAAAGAAAGAAAGAAAGAAAGAAAGAAAGAAAGAAAGAAAGAAAGAAACATACATCTATAGCGGTAACTGATTTGTCCAGATCTTAATCGCTTCCCTCTCTCGCCGCTTGCGGTTTCATAAGCAAATCAATAACTCTTTCATTCTGTAACAATCTAATAATCTAAGTTATTCCATCCATATACATGTACATGTACTGTTAGTTTCATACCTCGCACTTACATAGACTGCTATACTGTTACAGAAACTATAATTACCCTCCTTTTTTACTCAGCTAACCATCCATTCGTCCGTCCGTCCGTTCTTCTATCCACCCATCCATCCATCCATCCACCCATCCATCCATCCATCCATCCATCTATCCATCCATCCATCCATCTAGCTATCTAAACACAACATAATACCACAGCATCATGTCAAAACATAGTACATTTTTAAAAATATCCATATTTGTTTCATATATTATGGTAATTAGTCTTATATTAACTACTGCTGCTCTCAACGTTCAATGGCCAGAAGGAATTTAGGCCTCATATATTTAGAAGGGTAAAGAGGAGCCTGGACAATAGATTTGCTCACTAAAATTACTAAAAAAAAAATGTTTTTCGTGAAAAATCAAATTTGTGAGGTTTTATCACGATATAAGCAATCAGAATGTAGACTAGTCATTTTGCAAGCAATGTTAGGCTGCTTAATATTAGCTACAGAATGACGGAGATCAGAGATACATGGAGATATTTGGAAATCAATACTTCTTGACGGATGTTTTATTCAAGATCTTTCCTGAAGATCTTCTGTCGCTCCGAGTAAGAGAGTTTCCTCTTGACATGCTATGGTAACCTGGTGTGATTTTCGGCAGTCCACGACCTGCTGAAGTTGGAGAGGGCTTTGGATACGGCAGCCGAACGAATAGATTTGACTCATCAAGAACCAGTTTTGCCACTCATAAAAATTTTTATCTATGGTAAAGTAAAATGGTTTTATGAAGCCATTTTTTTTCTTTAGAAGGTCGGTCGTTTTTCGTAAGTTGTTGGAAAAATTTGGCGAATAGATAATTTTATTTTTCATTTAAATAAACAAGTGTAGGATTATTTCCGCTAAATTTGCTTCAAACTGTGTGTAAAAGAAAGCAATTCTTTCTGTAGGGGAAAAGAACATGACCATAGTGGCAAGATAGAAAAGAACCAATTAAAAATAGTGTAACAGTAGCTCAGATAAAGTGGCCGCCATCTTGTCTCCAGCTAGCTTGTGAAAACAAAACATCACAAGATGGCTAGGTCAAATGTCCGCTATGAAGTGGTAAATAATTATTGTGCTTGAATGTCTGAAAATTGGGAAAGTATCCGACTTTATGAAGAGTGTAGGGAGGATTTCCATATGTGGTAACTGGCGATAAGGAGTTCTGCTCACTTCGACTGATGCTCCTGTATCGGACGATGGGCATATTGGGTTTAAGGCTAAGGGTCGAGTTAGGGGTACAAATTAGTACAATCCTGGAACAGCACCGCTGGTAGGCCAGGCGTTAGACTAACTGAATGACTCTGGCCATTCATTTCGTCTAACACCTGACCTACCAGCGGTGCTGTTCCAGGATTGTACCGAGTTAGGGTTGGGGGGGGATAGGGTTAGGGTTGTATCAGTACTTACCGTCTTAATCTGAAGTAAGGTACTGACCGTAGTTGTAGGAGTTAGACTACCACATATGGAAATCCTTCCAGAGTGTACAATATGGCCTGTTTGCCACGTCCTCAGTTTGAAAAGGTGAAAGTGGTGATCGTCTCTGAAACTTGATCGACTAGACTAGTCTACACTAGACTAGACTAGGTTATAGTTTTATAGACTTGGCCTTGGTAGCTTAACTTAACTAGTCAAGGCTAGTCTAGACTGCTAGTTCTACTAGGGGTCGTCTCGGGTCTTGGAGTGGTTATAAATCCGCACAATTGTACTAATAACTCACACTAGTGTAGTTATCCTAACAATACTGTACGTACAAGATAACGGAGTGGTTATCCGCACAGTTGTACTAATAACTCACACTATTTATCCGAACAATATTGTATGTACAAATGCTGTTTATTCACACTACTATTTTCTCTAAACAGCGCAATTTGACAAACCCGGAAATTCGATGATATTTTTGCCCGGGATTTCGAGAGGTAGACTAAGGCCAGGCCACTCCATTCTGATTTTATAGGAACTATTTAAAATTGCATATCAAAATGCCAGGTGCTGTTGGCATCTTCATACCTATAGTTATTCATACAATTGTATGAATAACCAGTTATAGTTAATCAAACTATGTACGAATAACCAGTTACAGTAATTCAAACAATTGTGCGAATAACCAGTTATAGTTATTCAAACACTTGTACGAATAACCCTCTCCATTGTATTATTTAACTTAATGGATATTATTAATTTATCCTCAAAGTGCCGGTAACCGCCGTCTTATTATTTACTGCGATTTCCCGATTAGATTTGCTTACAGAAGAATCTTACCAGACTTTCAGATTTTAAGTGAAGATCATTTTCATGTCAGTTCAGCTTTGTTTTGAGTGGCAGAAGTCAACCACCACCTTGAAATAGTTATCAATTGTTGTCTCTGTCGTTATTTCACTACCATCGGTGTCGTGCCGATTACCGCCGCTCTACCTATGCATGACGATGTTGCCACCGGTACAGCTTTTTTCCTGTAAGACAGGGTTAAATGGCTTCACGAAAAGCCACTTTTCTTAGGACGAAATCGCTCGTAAATTATTGGAAAATGAACTATGAAATTTCGGATCAATGCATAAAATTAAAATGCTGTGCTTTATTCTGTTTGATTGTAAACTGATGGATTTATTTAAATTTCATACCGTGAGTAGGGAAAAGGGGAAAAAATAACATCTCGCTATTGGGGAAAAGCACATGGCCAGAGTGGCAACTCAGACATGCGGCCGGCTGCTTTAGCGATGTTAGACCTTAATTTTCCCCCTCAAAGAAAGTCCTTTCCTTGAGAAACCTTACAAGACAGATGTCATATAACTATACTGAAAATCAGATTTAGCTCTCTAGTTTTCAATTTACACAGTATGTTTATAAATTGTTGCATTTTTCATTTCACAAAACAATAAAATGTCACAATTGTTGCATCGCCACTTTCAGTGAGCAAGAATGCGCAACATGGTCTTGATAAATTGATCATACAAACCTCTAAATCATTTCTTTTTCCACCATTCTAAATTATTTTGTTGGAGAAATAAATAAAATACCGTCTGCTGTCATAATCCAAAGGAAATCACTATAAATTTAGAGGAAACTAGTTGCAAACGGATGATGGCAATTACTGGCACATGCCGGTTACTGGCACTAGAAGATAAGCACTGTTGAAGGCTATCTTTCGGCACAGCATTGCTTGGTAATGATACACTTAGCTCATCGAATTGGTGCTGTCATGAAAGAAGGCCGGATATTAGAGCCTAGAACTAGGGTTAGGTTAGGAACATGATTTGTCTGACTTGCCAGTCTCATGATGGGCATGACTGGTTTAAGTAAGGTTAGGGTTAGGATGGCTTTTTCTCATGACACCATCTGATGATTACGACTAAAAGAACTGTATCATTTTCACAGCATGGCTATCACAAGAGATAGCTGTTAGAATATTAAGGTTTAGTCCAGGGACTAGCCTATGGTTGTATTACTATTACGGGAGGATTTCCATTATATGGTAACTGGCGATAAGGAGTTACGCTTGCTTCGACTGATGCTCCTGTTTCGATGGGCATTAGTGTTACTGTTAGGGTGAAGGGTAGGGTTAGGGATAGGGGGGGTAGGGTTAGGGTTGTATTAGTACGTTATTCGGAATTAAGGTACTGACCATAGTTGTAGGAGTTACCACATGTGGAAATCCTTCCACTATTACTATTTATTAGCATGTCACTATCTGCGCATCTAAGCCTTTTAAAAGGTTTCACAGGTCTCCCAGGATCTGAATTTTGAAGATGGAGTCGTCAAGATGAATGTTTTTATAGAAGATGAGGATGTTTTCTTTCTAGAAAAGCAGAAAATTTTGAAAAATATTGAAATATTGAAGTTGAAGAAATTGCCCAGGTGCGAGACACCAAGTCATCAGTTGTGTGTAGAGACAGGTCAAATGACTGTTAGACCAGTAGGCATGAAGTATGGATAGGGGTGGGAGTTTCATTCAGAATTCTTCTGCCATTTCTGTTCCTATGTTATAGTTATATTAAGATTGATCAAGGTCTAGATCCAGACTAATCAAGATTTATTTCCTTATGAATTTTATTGATTTAATCATTAATGTGCATTGATCCATTTATCATTGCTGCTCAGTTTCATCACAGAATTTCTGTAACTGTACCACCTACAATACATCGAGACTGGTTCAAGAGGGCAGTGAAAGTTTCTGATTGCTGCTGTGTTATCTTATAGATCTAGACCAGCTAAACTAGATTTGTCTACCATTTGCCACGGTTTAAATAAACTACAGCCACTTAAAAGATTGTTGTGATAGTCATCAGAATTGGCCAGTCTTTATTTATAACTGACCTCTTAGTAGCTTGGCATGGGATTCCCTTGATTTAGAGAACTGTATTCGACATCAAACCCAACTCACGTCCTCTGATTGTAGCACACAAGCAAGTTTGCAGCAAAGCACAGTTTGAATTGAAACATGACAAGACAAAAGTATGTCTTGTATTAAGATTCAAATCAAGCTAAACGCTCATTTTGTCTTAGGGATGGATTTATTGATTTGAAGTATTGTTATCAGTTATTTTTATATAGATGATCCAAATTGCATTTTTTAACTAGGCAGTTTCACCATAGTATAATAATGACCAGTGTCAAAGCTAGCTCCACCACTGTGTGGTCTTCTCTATGCAAAGGTCATATATTGAGGTGTGGGTAAAGAAATGCACGCTGATTGTAGCTTGTGTCAACTAATTTGGACTTCGGCCTGTTCAAGATTATAGATCTTTAAGGCATGGGATCTTTATACCTAAAGAAGGAAATAAAGAAATGGAGTAATTCTACAATCAGTTGTAGAAGGTGCTTTCCCTTAAAAGTTGACAGCAAGAAAACTGATAATGGTAATTCATGAAGATCCTGGTGAAATTGATTGGGCGATAATCTTATATTCACATATTTTTTTTTAGGCATTGTTAACCATGTTCTTTTCTGTTTCCAGCTTCCTTCAGAGGAGCAAAATGTCCCTGCAGAGCCAGTGGCCATGGCCATGGTTGTCCCACCCCCTGGTTATACAGAAAATGCGGTTCTTGAGCAGCAAGGAGGTAATTAATTTGCATTTTATTGATTGATTTGGAAATATTTCATTAGGAAATCAGAATATGGCTCAGATGTCTGTGGACTATTAGACCTAGTTTAAATCAGGAACCAAACACGTTCCGGGAAGGTCAGCAGTTAAAAAAAAAAAAATGCCCACAGTGTGACAGGAAACAAATAGATATTCTCACATAATTCTGTGCCATGCAGACATGTCATACAGATATAAGTATATGGAGGTCAAATAGTTAATCATTGGCTGATAATTTGGTAATTTGTGGTAGGCAGGTATGAAATAATATCGTGATGTATTAAGATGGTTTTGTCCTTAAATCAATTTGTCAGTCACTTGCGCTTTTGTTATCACTGTTATCTGTAAACTGTCACTGTCGTAACCTGGTAAGTACAAATATCAAAGATAACCACATTAACTCATGGTATGGTGATTTACACAAACATAATGTTATGTTGTTAGTGATTAGAAAAGCATGAAATTTATGGTATTAGATTGCATATCTTACTTACATGTTATGTGTTTGTTAAGGTCTTGAGAGATTGGGCAAGGTTGAAGATTACAGTAAGAAATACCTGGGCCAGTCTGATAAGTTAGTAAATGTTTGAATGGTTTAAGTCTTTTTTCTTATCCACATCAGTGGATGAACAGAAGTAATTTTCTTTTGCTTTTGTTTTTTTGTTGACATTTACAACTCATCATCAGCCTATTATTCTGTCGCTGTGGAAATTTACATTTCAAACCCCCAAAATTTGCACCAAAAGTTGCAATATTTGATCGCAGAAAGTGGTAAAGTTAGTGCATAAATCTTCAAAACTTTTGCAAAATAGCTTTGTAACATGTCATATGTTACCAAGTTGCATTGTTTACTACCGTACCATTGCAAAGTTACAGAAATAGAACACATTTTCTGTGTTCCCATTGACGTAATATTGCGACTATGGCAGAAAAAGTGCATTGCGCAGCCAAACTCGACAAAATTTATACCAATTTTTCTGAAACTGTCTAATTTTGCAGAAATTGGCAAAATTGCAGTAAGGCCTTGAAAACATGGAAATTTGCAATAATTTGTGACTGCAGTTCGCTTTTGGANGGGGTGGGTGTGGAGACAGATTATCAGTGGTGTGACTTAAAAATGCTCCATTGCTTTTAAAACTTCAAACTCTTATCACACTGATTTATGATAAGAACATTTTGAAAACGTTTAATGGGAAAGATCATCAGCAGAATAAATTATTTCTTGCCCAGAAATACAGACAATATGAACACCATGTTGTACTTTTGATCAGGCATATTATTTACTCAATAAATGTCATGTTACATTTTGTTGTTTTTTTTCACTGACATCGTTGTTATTACTGAATATAAATTATATTCTGAATGGTATACTGTGATCTAAATACCAAATCATATGATAATTTTTTTTTCTTAACTTGTGACAGGTATCAGTCAGTTTTGGAAGTCTTCAAAAGTGAAAACACACAGGTGAAAAAACGACGACACTTGGTTGTGGGATTGAGCATGCTTTGAAATTGTCTACAGAATTTGATACCCTATCTAGAGCTATTTTCAAGTACTTTGCTTTAAATCCACCAATTTCAGACACTCCAGCTTATGGTCCTGCCAAACTGCCTAATTATGTGGAAGCCACAACTTTGCCTACTTATGAAGAAGCAGAGAGGAGTAAGGTAGAACAAGAGGCAGCAGCTTCTTCTTCCCATACAGCAGACTGTGAAGGTGGCAGGGTAATAAGACTTTTTACTACAGAGAATTTATGTGTGACACAATAAGCAATACATGCCTCTCAAGCATACAACTACAAGAGTTGTGGTAGATGCAGTACCAAACTAAAACTATGTAAGAAAATAAAGGGAAAGGGTGAAAATATTGTTGAGATGGCAGTTTCTCATTCTGAGCCAGCCGTTACAGATTTAAAGTTTTAAGGAACACTGTGGCTCTACACCAACGGTTGAGCCAGTTTAATTTGAACTTTACACTTTGACCATTATTGATGGCAATGAAAAGAGAGTTTTCAGTTTTACTGAGTTTCCTTAAGATATACTCCACTGCATGTGAAGTACCAGTAGCTTTATTACCAAGTATGTGCTTGGGGTCACTGATGGTGTAGTTGACCTACAATTGGAAATGAAAGTTATGTTCCGTTTCGTATACTTTTAAATTGATCATCTCTTCACAGCTGACAGGGTCTGACAGCATATCTGAAATCGCTATTGGCACTGATGGAATGTTCATCTGCACCTTCCTGAGTAAGTGATTGCTTGTTGCAGTTCTTCCTTAGGTCATTGTGTGGTAGAGAATAACTTTTCTGGGACAGTGGTCTAATAAAGAAAGGCTGTTGTGGCAGGTCGATGTTGAAAATCTCCATTTATCAATCACAGTGGTATTAACAGATGTCCTTTGCTTGTTAGCCCACTTGCCAATGACTGACCAGTTCCTCAATCTTGAGTGGAGTGGAGGGGTCCACATGCTGTCAGATATCAAGATCCATATTTGTATCTGAGAGCTAAACTCAATCAGAGGAGTTCCCAAAGGGGATTTATATTTTGTTATCTGAGAGCCAATTTTACACATCATAATTATTGTACTCATTCATTACTTTATCATTTGAAAGCACTTATTAAGCCCAATAATCAGTGCAAAGTGTATTTTCATACATGCAAGCATATTGCTACAACATACAGAATCATGCATGTATGTCATAGACAGCCTGCCAGATTCAGTCAGTTCATAGCTTCTCCTGTAAAATAATATTTTCCAGAATCATGCTACACAGAACTAGCTTTTAGGCAGTGATTTGACAGATTTTTGAGGATGAATCGATTGCCATGTCATAGCAATGCCAATGAAATTTTTTTTTTCATTCTTAGGTAATAAAAACTATGTCAGTTTTAAAGCTCTATCTAATCTAAGAGAAGTGCTGTTTGAATTTTGAAAATCCATCAATAAATAAAAAAGTTATGCAAATTTGAAGTCGAGATAAAGTTGGATACTTTTAATGAAGGAAATATTCCCAAAATATGGACCCGCTTTGGACTCATTTTTGAACAAAAACGTCAATATTTCCGTTAATTTTTGGAATATGAGAATGAAACTTTGCATCTTGTAGGGAAATTTTATGGGGAATCTATTAGTGCAATCAGTAATGTTCTAGCACTTTTTGATTTCATGATAAACTCAAAAACTCTCGTGATTATTTTGTGCAAAAAATCATCATTTCAAAATTTACATCCCAAAAACTCAAACTAATTTATTAGGGAATTGTGAAACATGCATGAACTTGGCAGTAATAAGGTGGTATATTAATGGGCACCAAATACACCAAAT
>JAWQUT010000051.1:1366026-1404055 GCA_033807755.1 Ellobium chinense | reverse complement strand
TTTTTGAAATCCACAGCAAAACGTCAGAAACGCGGCGATTTCGACCGGTTCCCAAAATAGCAGGATAAAACACGTTTACATGTGGTTAGTTTAACATATTTTCTTATTGGATGCCAAGTTTCATTCCATTTCATTCATAAACAACAGCGTGGCGGGCGTTTAAAAATAGCCACCTCTGGGCTATAACGGTCCAAGAATCACCCCCTCGGCAGTGACCCAATTTCCGGCCCAAGCGCAGCGGGGCGATTGGCATTGCTACATGTCATGATTCTGTAACTGAGGTTAGAGCACATGATATCAGTTCCCATATATGCTGTTTTCTTACTATCATAGTTTGCATGAGGTATCAGGCAGACCATCAGAGTCACTCCATCATCCTCAAGAAACTTATTCACTGGTGCATGAATTCAGCATAACTTGTTGTTTTTCTTTCCAGTCTCATTCCTGTTCAATTGGCTGGGTTTCCTTCTGTCCCTGTGTCTGTCAAACACAGTAGCCGGCAGATGTGGCGCCTTGTCTGGCCTTGGCCTGTCTATTGTCAAATGGGTAGTAATTGCAAAGGTAAGTGGTTGCTGTGTGGATGTGATAAGTTTCATTTTGTGCAGGACTGTTTGGTTGATGAAGGCTGCTGGCAATGCATATTAAGTAGCCCATATTGTCAAGGAACTTTAAGGAGCCTGAACATATGGTGTTTAATATATTGAGCATTAATGGTTCTTTACATTATCTTGTTTCACTCTAGATTGCTGATCGATATAGATCTCTTCTTATCAGATCATTCAGGTCAGCACATATTTAGGGTATGAATTATTCAAGACATACATGTTGTTGCTGCTTGAGAAGAACACTTCAGTATTTCTGAACAGTTTTTGTGTTTGTCTAAACTGCTTCACTTTAAGCCACATTCCCCTTCCATAATACATTTTATTGATAATCTTGAACAAGTTAAAATGTGAAAACACAAAGCATTGGCTACTCTGTTGCATATTCTGTTAAAATCTATCTTTTCGTATTTACAGCATAACAATTGGGGCAACAGTGTTGCAGATGCTGACTCGTGGCTTTGGTGGCTTTTAGTCCTCTGTGGTAAGTACTCATATGCCTGGTAATGTCATGACGCAGATGGAGATTTAACTCATTGGAGTCGAGCCTTAATTAAATATTGCAACACCTGCTGTTGCACTTTTTTTACCACTTTTTAGGTACCTGTATTTTGTAAAGTATTTGGAGGAACCTAGCATACCTATACATTTTTTGTGAGCTGAATATGTGATCTGCATGATGAGTACAGTGATTTTTGACATCATTTGCCGAGTTTTCAGTTATTAGCTGGGTTTAGGTACCTGTATGGGGTGATTTTTAAAATTATTTTTTTTTTTGACTCTTCCACCACATTTCATCGTCACTGTCATCGACAATTTGTCTTCCATTATCTTCGCACAACAAATCACTTTCCTCATCCGAACCTTCCTCCATCACCAACTCTAGAACTTAGGTCGTTTTCAGTCTATGACTTCGCCTAGCCATCTTGTGTCAACAAAACGGAGTTGAAAAGGGCACGCTAAAAAAAATGTATTTTCCCCACCAAACGAGTTCCAATTCACTAAGGGAACTCATTCTAATAACAATTAGGGCTATGGAACATAGTGTTATTCTTAGTTGCAGCCCTTTGACCGCACAAGACACAAAAGAGCGCTATAAATATTGCCGCATCCATACATGCGGCACGACGCCAGTGAGTTAATGGGTTGGAAAGAAGCTTTAAAATATTGATGTTTCATGTTGGAAATATTTTGTTCACAAAACAAAGATTTTTTTCTGCTGTGATTTGAACAACACGCCTTTATATCAAGTTGCTTATTTCAATACAGGCTGAAGATTGAAGGAAATATGATATTCATACAGAGAAGATATGTCTGTTTGCCTTAATTCTCCTGAAATATCAGTAAAGTTTATCAAAGTCACATTCATATGTGGTGGCAAATTTTGTTCTCATATGTTTTGGCTCATAAGATCATTAAAAATGAGGCCGTGAACCTGGAACATTTTGCCTTATATGTTTCAGGGTTCCTTCTATTTGTCCGAGGCTCTGTGCAATATGTGAGAGTGAAATACGAGTGGGCCCGCCTTAGTGGTCACATCCGTCATTTTCGCCTGATTTAAAAGATGGGCTCAAGCAACAAAACAAGAACCCTGCAAGATGTTATCTTAAATTAAGGCTGTGTCTTCTTTCTTCTAGTATGGTGTAACATTTTTTTTACTACAGGCACTTCTTTTGTACTAGTCTTGGTTATTTTTTTTTTCCACATTTTATTTAACTTAAAATAAGAAATTTTGATGTCAGAGGTTGCATTCTTATCAGTAAAAGACTTAAATTTTATTATTCATATAATTATATAGTGTTTTTACTGTATATGTAGAAATACATTAAAATACTAAAGCTTTTTATGTGTTTCAAAAATTCTGATACATGTCATTAGTGCCAAATTGGGGAGCTTTCTCCCATGGATATGTCCAGTGGAATCTGATCTGGCGATTATTTGCAGAGGCAAGGAGATTTCATGGAAGACCATTTGTGTTTTCTGTAATATATTTAACCTCATGCCTAACACCTTTATAGTGCGACCACCCTTTCTTATGTTCCAAACATAATGCGTAAGGAAAAATATAAGGTGATTCTCGAGAGGACAGTCCAAAACCTTACAAGAGCTGTTCAAGGGTGTGCATAATCATGATTTATCTTTCAAATGCTGCACATGACCACCCCCTAAAATTTTGAGAGGATAGATTTTCTATGAATCTTGAAGCCAAAACTCAACCTGCATAGGGAAATTGCCTGTCCAAGATGATTGCTTCCATGATGAATATAGGGTAATCCCCATATGCAGGTTCCACTGTACACAGGTTAAACCCTAATAACAATCCTTTGGTTGAGCTGGCAAAATCATTTTAATGGTCAGTTGCTCCAGCCTAATCATTGGCCTCTTCAGGGATATGGCTAAGATAGTCCAAGGATAATGTAGTCTGTCATTGTCTAAAGATTGTGTTATAAGGGTCTCACCATATGCCATGTTTTCATTAATTTATTCAGAGCTGTTTAAATCATCAGTTAATGGGCAACATTTCTTACAACAGAGGGTCAGTTATGCTGGAATCGGTCCTTGGTTTTGGATCTTTGTTTAATATTTGCTTTGCCAAATTTAGTGAATTCAATATATATTCCTTTCTTAAATGTAAGGAAGAAAACAAGTCTCTTGTTTTGCAACCGTACACACCTCTGGAAATATAGTCTCTTGCTTTTTGTTAAACTTTTGTTATGTATGAAAGATCCATGTGAAAAATAAAACAACATGAATTTGGTGTATGAAGACATTTCTGCTGGTGTGTTTGTGGAAATTTGCAGTACTGACAAAATTTTCCCGAAATGTTGCCCTTTGTAATTAATCATACTTTGTTTAGATGATATTGTTAAAGAAAACTTATATTTTGACTGATGTTAGATGAATCATCATTTTCGTATCTCAATTTATGAGCAACTGCAGATGGTATGAAAACTGTAGGGAGCACTTACCCTCTCCTGCCTGTTCAGTCAGATCAAATATATGTTCTGTTATTTGTATTTTCTTGCCTAAGTTACAGATACTTGTGTTTAAGTCATATGTATATCAGTTTTATTGATTAGATTCATTATGTCCTTATCATATCTAATATGAGGGGTCCACCTGCATAGATTATCATGCCTGAAATAACTGAATCTTATGAACAGATATTTCATTATTCTTGAAGAAGAAACACAGACTTCATTTCAAGTCTACCTAAATCCACTATTTTGACCAAAATTTATCTGCAAATATAAGGCACTGTTTGAATACATAAGCAAAAATATGGTACACAGAACATGTAAGTGAACTCCCCATATGGCTTAATGTTTCAAGACAAAAAATTAATTCGCACTGATTTTGAGGTGCTGTGTATTTTATGACCTGTATCCTTACTGTCAAATTATAATGTTTATCAAGGCAGACAATTTGGCATATTCAAGATTAAATTTTATTGTTTTCCAACATCATCTGACAGAAGGGCTTATCTTTGTCAAAACTGTTTTTGAAAAAAACTGAGTGGTTCTGTTTGAATAAAACTATTTGTTTCTACAAAATTCTTGTTTAATTTCTGTTAGTCATCAAAGTCTTTTATGGTTTCACAAAAATATTTTCTTGGAAGATGAGTATTAATATATAGATCAGGAATATGCAAGAAGGTACGAGCCCTTTTGTTGGACGTTGTTCGTTTTCTCCTGTTACAGCACCTATATGTGTCTTTCATGTATTTGTGTAGTTCACAAATTGTGAGCGCTGAGCTGCTTATTGGCATTTGAATCAACGTTGGGTTTTCCCGACATATTTCATTTGTTAGAGAAATTAAAATTTGGGAAATTTCGCTGTAATTAAGATGGGAAATTAATTTTTAACAGGGTGAAACAGTCCTCTTATTTTAAACCAGCAGAACTCTGGCAGATTGAGTCTAGATCACATTCAAGAAAATCCTGCTATTTTAAACTTAGCCTCAGTTTGATTTATAATGTATGTATATATAACCGAATATTAAGATTCCTGTGATCTATCTACTTCAGCTTGCTTTTCTCATATTTTGGTGGCCAAGATATATATTATGCCAGGGTGTTTGTGTCATCAAGTTTTATCAAAACTCAGAGGAGATTTTGACCCACCTGTTTGCGTCTTACTTCATGATAATTATTTCTATAAGTAAGCTTATCCGATTACTAGATTCAGAGTGCATATTGTGCTATTTTCATTCCAGGCATACTTATATTCTATTCTTGGTATTGTCAGACACAAATTTAAGAGCCATTCATAGAAAGTTTTTGCATACAGATACATTATAAGTTGTGGAATGCCTTCTAATTGTGTATAAAATGATGTATGTGCCTATGGAATGATTTAATGTGCATGAATGATAGGTTGAGTGCTTTCAATTTATGTAACATAAACATGATCTCACCAACAAAGCCAGAAGGAAGCCCACACCTCTTTTGATGTTAAAAGAGTTTATATGGGATTAAATATTAGTATGAGACTTGAAATTTATCACATTTGAGAATTGGGATTTTTTTTTTTTTTAGTTAGTTGAACGTTTCA
The DNA here is from genome assembly GCA_033807755.1 of Ellobium chinense. Lineage (NCBI taxonomy): Eukaryota > Metazoa > Mollusca > Gastropoda > Ellobiida > Ellobiidae > Ellobium > Ellobium chinense. The sequence continues at coordinate 1,398,899 of JAWQUT010000051.1, read as the reverse complement.
TCACAGAACTAATGGTGCCAGGTGAGCGTCAATGAATAATTTTGATGGAGAATAATTTCCAGTTTTGTTTTTCTCAAAAATAATCATCACAAAGTCACTACCTTTAACAAAATTAAGTAAGTTAAGTTCCCACTAGACCATCTAGAGCAGTCATTTGCATCTTTAAAGATGGTGAATCAAATGTGTTGGGCCAAGAATAGAATTTCTGTCCAGCTTTTATAGGTGGTGTCGCAAGTTAAAACTCTGGCACACCAAATGTGTGGTGGTTCTTCTGGTTTAAAGAAAAAAAATACATTAACATCCCTCTGATCAAGTGTTTGATTGAAATTTGCAAGTGGTAAAATGCATTCTGCATATCTTGGTTATGAGAAAATTGATATCAACAATTCACAGACGACAAACTTACTCTTTAAATCAATTATTTTGGACAGTGAAATAAGAGTGTTTGTGCATGTGTATGCGTTTTAAAGTGAGAATGGGTTAGCTTGCTTTTCCTAGTTGTGCACATCCCATTTTTGTTTAGAGAAACAATGGAATCCTATCCATCTCATCCCTCTGCACCTACTCCAATCTTGTGAGCATTCCAAAAAGCTGACATGATATAATGTAGGTAAATGATATGGTCCCAGCTGTCATCATGAATTTATCATTGACCTACAGGAGCAGGATCATGGCATGGGCATGTGATTTGAGGATGTCTCAGAGGGTACTGGAGTCTTTTCCTCTTAGCACGCTACTTTAAAAGCTGTATAGAATGTGTGTTTAGCATATGAAATTTCTGTGTTTACAACCTACACTTCACTCTGTATTATTATGTTGGAGGTCTTTACCTTTTCTGATGTAAACTTGGCAGTGTCATTCTGCTGCTTGTGACTATTTCCACTTTGCTCTTCCTCCGTATTCTCAACAAGGATTTAAGGGAATTAGCAGGCTTCTGAGGCATGTATATGGAAAGATTTGATTTTCTTACTCCAGCCACTCACAGTGAATGGTTGGGTTGTTCCCTTATTTCTCCCATTCTGTACATCAACCTTGTCTATTTCAGCTGACAGGATGTAAATTTTACATGTTTTAATGTTGTAACTGTTTTTTCCAGAGGAAGAAGAATAAAGCATACAATTGATATCTACTGGATATGTATTGTTTGTGCTGTAAATTATTTATGTCAATGAAAAGTGAGATTCAATACCACCATACATGTTTTATTAGCCATTTAAAGATATAACACAACTGTGAGCAGAAAGAATATTCTACATGTCAGCTTTTCTGTATATTGAAAATAACAATATTGTGCATTTTTACGAGGCTAATGCTGAAAAAGACACTATGTACAGACACTAAACAGAGATGCACCATAACAAATATCAACATGCATTCAAACTTGGCCTCATGCTGCACTTGAAGGGCTTCATGGCAAAACGCATTATACACCATTCGGGGGTTGTGGCAAAACAGACCAGATTCAAAGCATATTTTTATGTGAAAGGCGAAATTTAAGTCTTAAATAATATAGATCAAATGTCCTTCTATGGAATGGAAATATACATGTATACTAAATACTCCTACTGCTACATGAAGGATGTAGAATAAGCTAAAAGTTCATATTGGTGGATAACGCGTTTTGCCATGAAACCCTTCACTTGTACTGGTCAATCATGTACAGCCTGTGGGATTCCCAAAGCAAATTACTTGAACGCTAAGTCTTTGCTGTCCATCTATCCCAAAAGACATAATGACTCTCTCACACCAGTCCTCCTGCAACTTTGACAGATATGACTGACTTAATTGTGAGTTGCCACCTCAAATCTTCACAGTGCCATTCAGCATTCACTTCAGACATTAAAATGAAACATCTGAGTATCACAGAAGATCAAGCAAGACATGACACAAAATGCATAGATATGAAAAAGACAATACACTGTCTATGCTGACATATTATGTACTGTAAACTGTCATCCATTAGACCCAAATTAATTTTCTTTTTTCTTTTTTTGTTATAATTTTAGGTCAGATCTGATGACAGTATCAGACCTTGCATATAAGCTCTAAAATTCAAGAAGTACTAATTTTATGAGGAAATAGGGTTCATGATGCTAATAAAATAGATTTTATTCAAGCTCATTTTTCTCCAAACCACAGTTTTGTGGACTTTTATGTTAGTACAGACGATATATTCTACACTGAATTGAATCGGTAATTTCACCAGAGCACCTATGAGTCTGCTCAAAGTACAAGGATGTTGCCTCTGCTAACTAGTAATCAATAACAATTTCACTTTAAATCCTCTGCTTATTTAAAGGGATAACTTAAAACATGATCTCACTCTTGTCCATGAGTATTTTCATAAGGTACTGTATTTCCATTTCAAACCCTATTAGCCAACCTTGCCTCAAGATTTTTGGGAGACATTTTTTGGGGGAGTCGCCATCACCTAATCTTTGGGTATGTTAATATCAATACATGTCAATTTATGGTGTAAATAAAGGTAAAGTTTATAAGAGCCAGTCTGACACTGTTCACTGCCATAAAACACAGATGTGACCTCGACAGACAAAAACAAAGCTGACAGATAAATAAATAAATGAAGTGCAGACTGCTCATGTTTTTATAACAAGTTATTTGTTGAAAGGCAGACAAGGCGACTAGAAGGTTGTACAGTTGTATAAACTCACAATGCTGTTTGTTGCTATAATGATTATAAAACTGAAATGCAAATATTAAAAAGCCATTTAAGGGCAACAAATCATTAATGCTGTGAAACTGGTAATGCTGTGTCTTATTTCAGCTGTCTTTTATCATTGCTACGACATATTTACATTTTTTTTTTCTCAGTCGCTGGGAGATTTTTTTAAAAAATGCAATTAATGTCATCAGATTATTCTCATCTCCATCCACTGTACTACACGAAGAGAAAAAAAACATCCAGTTTTTCTTTTAAATGCCGCACCCTTTCTTGATCCACTACCTTCTAATGGCATTATAATTCTTACTTCATAAAGCAATTGCCACAACAAAGCACAGAACAATGTTATGAGGCAATTGCACTAAGCTCTTAAACCAGCATCACACCATTCTGGTGATTACATTTTAACTAATTTAACACCGGGCTGTCGATAGCTTCACTGAAATACTTTCTCATGGCTTCTTTCAGTTAAAAATACTCCCTGCTACCTTTTAATCGTAAAACTCTCCAGTTTTTTCATTGTTGAAACTCTGTACTGAATCACATTATAACTGTTGGACCTCCACACTTTAATTTCACCCCTAAGGGATGCCAACAGAGAGAGTGTGGTGTAAACATTCATATCATTATGATGTGCTTATCCACACCAAAGCTGCTTAAACCACCACAGATGTTTCATTTGCCTATCCAAACCACAAAAAAACAACACATATACTACTGTGACATTTGGGTCCTTCTCCACAAATCTCTAAAATTCCTCACCTCCACAGTTCTCATGCTAAAACCAACAGAAAAAAAAAAGTTTGTCACAATATCTACGTCAAGTCTACATCTACATTCCAGTTGGCTAACACTGGAGTCTAATCTTTCTAAGATCTAAGGTGTCCACACCTGCAGACAATGAAATGTGATTGGAGTGCTTGACAGCCACTCTTCATGGAAGACATCCTTGGGTATGTAACTGCCCGTTGGTAATTTTAAGTTTGATGAATTAATAATTAACATTCTTTTCTTATATTAGGTGAAATAATAATGAACCAAAGAGGCATGCTTATGTATTAAAATGAAAGAATGCAAAAATCTGGCTCTGTACTGTATTAACCTGATGAAACAAAGTGCCTAGCAGGTGCCTGTACTGTAAGGGAAAAAATTTAAATCACATGCCCTTAACGTCTCAAACAAAGTGTGTCAATAAAAGCATTTTAAACCCATATATAATATATATATTAGACATTTAAGTGGGAATGTGGATTTAATAGAAGAAAAAGAGATAAGATGGCCACTAGTAATTACCCTGTCAGGCAGTAAGAAGTGGCTATTAGATGCTTGTAAAACATGTCCTGGAGTCAACAACCAGCTAATGATTGAAATCTACATTCATTATATTAAAATTCTGTATGATTTTAAACTGATGTGGCCCTGGCCCAGAAGACCAGAGAAAAAAGTTTTAACTCCCAAATTTTCCTATTTGCTGTATATGTCCTTTATGCCATCACATAGGATCTTGTGTCAAACAGAATTATATGACTGATTTTGTCATCCTTATAACTGTTGAACAAAAGGTTATTAACTCTTAATGTTGTAACGGAGAAAAACATTCCTGTTGTCATCAAAGATTGGCACAAATACTTCAAATTTCCTCTTTGCCAGATTGTAGAGGGTGGTACATGCATTCATGTTCTGCTGTGTAGGAGGTGGGAAATAGTTGATATCACTCATGTATTGCATGGTCATATAATACCATAATAAGTGGTCGGTGATGTATCAATCACAAAAATGTGTGAAGGGGACTGGAGTTGGGAAACGAAGGAATTTAAATTTCCAAATTATTGCTTTTCTTCCCTCACAGCATATTTTCAGATAGGGCAAATACTGAACAATAATCTGACACCAAGACCCTGTATCAGTACTATGTCCACTCACTAGGCAAATATCTTTTTCCTGGACAATTGTCCTGTCTAAAATTCTAGTTTGCAATCCTGCTGATAATCATGTGTGACTATGCGCATGTACATGAAACTAACTCCTTATTAAATGTGATGAGGTTTCAATCACAAACTAAAATGTAAGTATTAATCATTATGGAACTCTGTGGTGAGGTAGTGATGTTGGCCAGCCAGGATGCATGCTGAATTCACCTCGTCTGAGCTGCGGACGGAAGCGGTATTTTCCAGCAGATGATATTTCTTCATGCTTCTTGTGGCCCATATGCTGGGGTATATAATCACAGTTTTCATACTTTCGCAGTGGATTTGACCGTAGAGTCTTCATAATTCTTGAAGCAATATCATGCTCTGAAATTCATGATTGTTAAAGTTTTCAAAAAAGTTTTCATTTTCATAAATCTGCAGTTGTAACAACATCCTGAATTTCTCATTATCACTAGTACTGAAAGTCTGAAAGCAGCAATGGTGACTTGCAAGAAGAAGAGCTGGAACTAATATTTCACAAAATTTGCTTCCTTATTAATGATAATATATATGAAGGAAGTTGCATCTGAAGAAAGACAGACAGCTGGAGGTTTATTTCAAAAGGCAATATCTTCCTTTCATAAAATACCCAGAGTTATGATATTTAGTTTGAAACATTGCACATCAATGTCCTAATCAATTCGGGAGCTATCTGCTTTTCTTAAAACCATCCATCCAAAACAACCACTGCAAAACTATTTTTCAAAGACATTCCTGAAAAATTATGAAAATTGAAGAAACAGTTTTGTAATATAAAATTTCACAGTGTACCAAACCGCACACAGTATCTGACGTAAATTTTTGTTTCTTCTGTTAACTGAAGACAAGAAAATAATGTTCTCAGTGCTGTTTTTCCAAGGATACTTAAAAAGACCACTGTAACACACAAACGCTTCATACTCACCAGCAATGCCAGATAACCTCATCCATCTGTGTAGAGAGGGATATGCAGTTTTTGGGCGTGCTTCATATTCTGCCTCCTGCAAGAATAACACAAGTTTTTTGGATTTCATTATTTAACACGGTACTATCATTTAATATTATCTACATAAATGGTGTACCAATTCCTATCTGCAATTTCAACATGCTCTGTATAATTATGATCTTTCCTCCTCATATTGGCAAGGATGGAAAGTTTAGCAGGTTTTCATGAAATCTGCAGTGTTGGTCTTTTTCTGAGTATCTCCTTTAACTTTCTTTTCTTTCACATTTGCTATCTATTACTACCAGGCAAAAATAAAGCAGTATGGCCTTCATTTAATTTTCAAATGTTCTCATATTTCTGTCAAATATTTCTGCTTATAATGTTTTTAAAATTAATATACGCGTATATATATTTTTATATCAATAAAGTGAGGAATGTAGTGGGCCAAAACTTATCAACTTCTGGCTAGCCAAAGTGCCATGAACTGACCTGCAATTGTCTCACTTCTTCATGTTCTTTGATGACTTCCATAACTTTGTCACGATCTGGAAATGAAAAAAAGTCAGCTTCCATACTCTTTCCCAAGAGAGCAAGGCGAGGGTAGCCCATGACCTCCCAGAAGCAGGATAAATCGTTAGAAGGGTGAAATCATTCACAGGCATATCATTTTCATAAATGAAGAAATCCCGACTCCCCTTAAGAATACTGAACTACCCTCAGGAAAGTTTAAGTTAGTTTTGAAATGTATAAATGTACTAAATTTTGTAAATCTCAAATTCTGTCACCTCATGCTGGAACTTAGACAACAATGTATCAGGATATACAGTGATATATCTGCTTTTGAATAAAAAAAAAAAGGAACATTCTGTGCTGAACTTTTCACACTTTACCCATCTGGTAAGTTTTCTGACTTTATTTATTCATGACAGTATCTCCTCCACTCTGAAAATGTGGTACATCAGGGATCACAAAATTTTATTTGACTTACTGTTGTGCAGATAGTCTCAGGCAATGTACAAATAATCCTTAGATTACACTATAATGCATCAGCTGCAAAAAAGTTCAATACAGGAGAGAGGATTGTTTAAATTATACAACTTTGACCACAAGCACAGGAAACTTATTTAAGCAGTCAATTCTGGACGTAGCACATAATGGAATACCACACAAAATGCACCTCTTAACTTGATATAGGTCTTTGCCCATGGTGCCAATTGTCAAGAGGTACACACTGTGACCCCAAGATATATTTAAGTCATACAACTTTGTTTTTCCTACCAAAATGAGGTGTGGTCAAAAGTCATTCTTCCCTCTTCTCCCCAAAAATTCTGATCATGATATCGACTTCAAGAGACCTCAGCCAGGGTGTAACTACGTTACGTGCTCTGTATAAAAATGTCTTTCTCTATGGGATTGTTTCATAGGAAACTGGTTGGATTGGCCCAGTGGAAATAACCAATAATATGACATAACAGTAGTAGTTTTTGGATGGCAGACATTTCAGCATATGTATGGCTGTATACTCACCAACATCATCAGCCAGCTTGACCCATGCCTCTGCTGCCTGTGCTTCCCTTGGTGGAAGATATTGTTTGAAACCCTGAAACGTCACACAAAAGGCTGCAACCTCTTTCTCTATCCATCTTAATGCATTGTGTCCCTTTTTCGTTACATCTTCAAGTTTATCCTCATCTTCAAATGTTTTCAAATTGTTTAGATGGCTATCATTTTGTAAACAGGCATTGGTGAATTAATAGGACAGCCATTTTGATGTCTTGTGAGCTTTAAGAATGAATAGTGTTAACCTACCATTTCTCTGTGGCATCATTGATATATTTTTTAAAATAATACTGTGAAGCCATTGCTTATTGTACTTAATTGTCATTCCTGTAGCTATCCGTTTCTAAACGAACATTCAAGCAACAGTTCATGAAAAACAAGACCAACATACACATCAAAAATAAACAGGAAATTCAAAAAAGTAATTGGTGAATAAGGATATAATTTATTATCCCAAGTTAGAGTTAGCCTCTACAACACACTGTACATGAATATGTACATTTCTTGTGGTCCTGTTAGCCATTAATTTCTCTACATTCCTATCAATATTAGAGGTTAGAGATGTGTCAATACTATAAATATGTCATTATGTTATATTTGATAAGTAAGTGTAGGCCTACTTTGCCTGCAGTGTTATTTCACCGTGAATGAAGCTAGCTCAGACTATCAGAAACACCTACGTAGGGGTCTTTGTACTGGTTCACTAATGTTGAATCAGGTCGGGCCACATATTTCACACGAGGAGCTCGCCTCTCTTCCTGGGCAGCAGGGCTCAAACTAGCATCAACTGCAAAGGTATATATTACACAAATGGAAGGGGTGTGGCAAAGTTGACAGAATTAATGAGCGCAGACACATACACAATTATCTTTACTGTGAAATCATGGCTTCAGGTCTTGAATAAAGTGAGGTTGATAATGAAACTGATATACTGTATGTATGTATGTATGTATATGTATGTATGTGTGTGTGTGTGTGTGTGTGTGTGTGTGTGTGTGTGTGTGTGTGTGTGTGTGTGTGTGTGTGTGAGTGTGTGAGAGTGTAGTGTGATACAGAAATATGTTTATAGTGTGATACAGAATAAAGCAGTGTACAGTATATGAACCCACTCTGTTAACTGTATCTACTTTATCCTGCGTAACGTTCTCCTATGAAAAAATAATATTTGATCAACAAATGAAAAATACAGGATGAATGCATAACGTTCCCTCTGTATTTCAATAATTCGTCAGGTATTTCTTACTTTTGTATGTGCTTTTCCCAATAGTTGCATCAGGGTTGTGGTAACCCTCTATATAGTGAAGTCTATTGGTCAGGAACACTCTGAAATAATAATTTTATCACAAAGTTTATTTCATAAAGTAAAGTTGGCTTTTGTGTATTGTAGTGCTCTTATTTCTTCATGTCATTTCATTAAACACAACACAGACTTTCATACATTCATCACAAAGATTTCAGACTTCAAGTCCTTTATCTTGGCTTCTGTCACTGTCAAAGTACAAATATCAAATGTCTGAGTGGTATTGTTTTTTTAAAATTGCCAAATATGAGCATGAACTCAATGTTAATTTGACTATGGGATTTTGCTAGACAGTGCATTTTTTGTGGACTCTACTTCTGATACAGTTAATAACCCCGGTGTTACGCATTCTACTAGATTTTAAGATGTGATGTGAGAAAAGTGTTACCAACTCAAACCAAATAGAAATTATCACTTCAACTCACTGTGGAGGATGTGGATTATTATGCCGGTGACTGGAAGTTGGACGGGGCTGTGTTATCTCGGAGATTTCTCCATTACCAAAGTGAGTATCATAAGTTGTTGCTTGTGGTCTTCCTCTAATCCACAGCTGCTTTGCATTTTCCTTTATTTGATCAAACTCTTTCTGAGATAAACGAGAAGCATTCTGTAGATCCTGTAGGGTCGAGCTATCCAGAGGATAGCACCCAGCAGAGCGCACTCGTCGCAGCCTCGTCACAGGCTCTCCATAACCAGGCAAAATATGACCTGTTGCCATGCTTAGGAAATTTTCAGTATGATACTATGCAGGTCTGTCTCTTGCAACTTTATTTTCAACAGACCATAGCTTCTTAAGATGCTACGCTGTAACGACTGTCCCTGACCTCAAGAGGTTTCGACAACTCGTTGTTTACAGGCGCCAGGCAACCAAGGAAATCGGAATAGCTCTTCGTAAAAAGAGATTAGTTTATTTGATTTCCTGTGGCCAAGCATGCGCCGTGCTGAAATAAATCATGTGACCATGCGTCATTTCCATGTTTGTAAACAAAGTGGTTCTGAGACTGAGGACTCGGTGAAAAAAGCAGTGTTTACGGAGTATGGTGTTTCCTAGATTGTTAAATTCGCCATTATAACATGCATCTGCCTGCCTAGATTAGAGTACGAAATTGTCAAGTGCACAAATCTGACAAATCGAGCAGATTTGATGAACTGACGCACAGAAAACTGGAAATTCCAATGACAACAAAGAATACCCATTCTCGTGCATGCCTCCCTCATGATAGCACTCATTTAGTGTTGAAAAATAGTCTAACAACAAGTGGACTTAATCAGTATCAGAAAGACAGCAACTTGTGTAACAGCTGATTCACTTAATTTTCTGTTTCTGTGAGGTTTTATTCAAGATTATTCCCACATTTCATGTTTCTGCTGCCATAGTTTGATGTCAGAGTTTTGCATGAATGTGGGAGGCAAATTGATAATCTTTTTTATACTTTACGTCTGTTTTTCTGGACAAAAACAGATCAGAATATTTACTCTATTAATACATTGAACTCTATTTAAGAGCAATTTTCACTTCATTTCAATGTCTCTCAGAATTAAAATTCTTTTCTATATAAAGTTATGGGATAATGGAAACTTATTGCGCATAATTGCAACTTCTCTGTAGGCCTAATGGTAGAAAATGAAAAATTGACTGCTCGACGGGAAAATAATGGCAATTCAAGACAGTGTAGGAGCCCGTCAAAAGTTAAGTGAAATGAGATAAGAATTTTATTTGCTATAAAAACGGAACGAGAAATTATAATGTAATGTAATGGTTATAATGTAATGGTTAATGCAAGGGTCAGTGATGGTCTTTGATGGAAAGATTAAACAGTTAAATTTGACAAATGAATATTTATAGCTTTTTGGAATTGCATAGAGATAGTAGGTAGATGGTTGACAGTGTTGTCAGTTAAATATTGGCCTTATTCCTTAATGGCACTGCTATAATATGAACTGTAGTGTCACCATAGCGATGCTGTCCCAGGAAAGAGCCTATATACTGTCAACCATTAGCATTGTCACAGATGTAATAAAGCCGCTTCCCGTGGCCATTTTGTCACTTTAAAGGCACTTGTGAGACTGCCTGTGGTGGCAGAAGGTGACAAGAATGTGGTTTTGGTTAGAGAGCTTTATGTTGTGTCTGCAGGAACATGTCATGTGTTAATGAATGGACAGTTGAGCACTAGTGAGCTGTTAAATAGATCATTGGCACAAAACATGTGCAGCTAAAATATGGACAGTACTGATAAGGTTACAGATATGTCAATTTTGATGTCACCACACACACTGATTACATCTGGGTGTATTTTTCAAATGTTGTGTGCAATACAGAAGTCCAGGGTATAATATTAAAACAACTCCTCCCCTCTCACTCTACTTCTTTTTATTTTAATATACTATTACAAGAAACAAAAAAGAAACACCAAAAAGCAATAATGCCTAATCGCAATTTTTCAAATATTCCCAAGGAATTACAGAATCAGCTGTACCTGTCAACAATTTAAATTACTGTAGTGATGAGCCGCTAAAATTATGTTGTTTGCATTAGCCGTAGAGAATCACTGCCAGTGAAAATCATTATCAATACTGACATTAGTATCTATTAATATCTGTATCTGGCTGTGCGCTCCGAGCGTAGAGTCTGTTATTCTTGTGCATTTATTTAATGTGGCATATTAATGCTTACTGAACTTATCAGTGAATATTTCACATTTCCATCACTACCATTTCAGATGTTGCTTAAAATAAGACAGACATTGCTTATCAGTTCAGTGAGATGCCCCACAGATTGAAATTATTTATGGTTCATTTTGTTAATATGTAGGCAGTAATGTAAGCTAATCATTTGTGTTCATTTTCACCAGGTGGACAACATGCCTATTTTATATTCTGTGGTAGCAAGGGGGACAACCGTCCTTGCCAAGTATGCCAGTTGTGCAGGAAATTTCACAGAGGTTACAGAACAGATTTTGATGAAAATTCCACAAGAGAATTCAAAGCTCACATACTCGCATGGAAGGTATGATATATCTTTTAATCTCAGTAGTAAATGAGAGAGAAGGAGATTTTTTATTCCATTAACCGTGACCTAGAGAAAACTGGAAAATATCTTGGCATTCATAATTTTTGAGGGTTGTTAGATTTGCTGATCTCAGTGGAAATGAGACAAATCCTTAATTTTGAAATGTGTTTGTGCAGAGGGGTCTTTGCACTTATCATCTATTCAACCTGTTGATAAAAGAGCTGATTTAACAATTTGTGATGATTTATTTGGTTGTGATTTTTTAAATTTTTTATTTCAGTTATTTATTCCATTACATAACGGAGGACAGAATAGTCTACCTCTGCATAACAGACGATGTAAGTAAAACTTATTCTGTGAGAGTCTTTGGGCTCGTTTGCTTCTTTATAAGCATCAGTAGTCCCTGTATGGAAAGGATTATTAGTAATTTGACTAAACTGGTCTCAGATTATCCTCCTTCTGTTTATAATAATGTCACTGCAAAATTTCTCTACCCCTCACAAATGTCACTCTGCTTGCAGTTCTGAGCAAATGAGTCCCTACTCAAGCGTCTACTGCCACAACACCAACAGGGGCTGCTTCTTTGTTTGTTCATCTCTGAATGTTGTCTTTTTTAAAAACATTTTTTTTAGTGTTTAAGCTTACAGTATACGATGTTTCAGCTAGTTACTTTGCCCTTCTGCAGCAAGTCAGTGATAAGCAAGTTACTAAAACAGTGTAATTTACAAACAGCCTGAAGAGGGAATAATGACCCTCATCCAGCAATAACTTCTGATGAACTATCATTGATATATCAATGAGATATCCAGACTTGTTAAGAATTTTAGTTCTAAATTGTAAGTAATCTTTTGGTCAATGAGATATCCAGACCTGTTGAGAATTTTAGTTCTAAATTGCGAGTAATCTTTTGGTTAAATCTTCTTTTTATTATAAATACGAGCATGTATTCTACTTCTCTTACCCATATATGTGTTGTTGTTTTTTTTTCCAGGAGTTTGAAAGATCAAAAGCTTTCCTGTATTTAAATGAAATCAAAAGAAGGTGAGAAATACTTTTGTGACAGATAGTACTATAGTGGTTTTTGAGTGTTATTATTATCAAAGGCTCAGAGATATAAACAAGCAGTTGCTGCCAACACAGTCATTTTTGTATTGTTAATCCTGATGTTTTATACAAAGACAGTTTTAATGAAAACATAAAACTATTCCTTACGACTGAACTTTCAATATGCAGAGTTAATAAATCAGATGTCATAATCAGTTGTGTCTGTTATTCGAGAATCTTAACCTTGTATTATATTATTATTTACTGAAGTTTATGCAAGTAAGCGAGATAAGGCTGGCTTTGGAGCCTTCATGAAAGGATATAAATGGTTGCTGCCTTGGTAGAAATGCATCACATCCCAACTGTCATAAACAGACATTCATTTCTCTTCAAAGTCAGACAAGAGGATTAAGTAATTATGGTCAGCATGATAGTCACGTAACAGAAAACTTATTCTGTCCCTGATGTCAGTGTTTTTTAAAGTGTCAGTAATCCTTATTATATATATTTTTATTTTTTTTATAGGTTTCAGTCTCAGTATGGATCAAGAGTACAGACAGCATTGCCATATGCCATGAACAGTGATTTTTCTCGGACAATGGCATCTCAGATGGTTTGTAGTGTTTTGTGCTGTGTTGAATGGTGATGAGGTTTTTTTTTATCATTCCATGCCTTAGCCACACTGTTTATCCTCTTTCATCTACATTTCTTTAGCCCCTGTAATTTATTTGGGGTCATAGTGCGAGGTGTGGTTGACTTTTTGTAGAAAGGTCAGATAAATCCAAGAAGCATTTTGAATTAAGGCTGTAGAAATTTCCAGTTTAACTTCATGCATTGAACACAAATTTTTCATTATTTTTGGTCAGTTCGGTTGCCTTTGGATCCTTTTTTAAGGGAGATGTCTCTTTTCAAGAGGAATACTTTAAAGAAGTATTTTGAAATGTCAGTGAGAGACTTATCATAAATTATACATTCAGTAAATATACTTTTTGTGCTTAGCTCTTCTACTGCTGCATTTCATTCATTTTGAGTTTGTACAGAATATCCTGTAATACTGTGTTACATTTTTCCTTTGCAGCGTAGTATCTCAGAAGATAAACCAGACCAGATCACCAAAGTTCAAGATCAGGTAGAAGAACTAAAGGGTATCATGGTCCGAAACATTGGTGAGTACACAAGGATTGACTGAGTTTCATGGCTATCTTAGGACAAATATATGCCTGCTTGCATTGCAATTTTCAGCAATAATGAAAGTGCTTGCTTACATTTTCTAATAAACTGAAAAAAGTTCATGAAAATGTTGAGCTACACTAATTTAACAATATGTTGCAGTAATATAATTAGTAAGAAAATTAATTCATTTCAGTAATATTAGTCTCTTGTAACCACTCTACAGGAGAATTTACTCTTTTTAACTTGCTTGTTAATTTCCTTTCAAGTGCTGGCATTTGTGACACTGGATTCCTGACAAAGTGATCTTCAAATAATAGGTGAATTTAAGGCTGCAGAGAGATGAATTCGTATAATTCATGTAAAAAAGAGCATTTCCTGCATATAACAGACAGTTAAAGAACCCATGTAAAATAAATTCCCAAAACAAAGAAGCAATTACTACAGTGCAGCTCTAAATACACTTTCCCTAGTGTTTTGTTGATTGTTCCAGTCCTGTAACTGACCTTATGTTTAAGAATATTAGCTAATGAAGCCATTTTTCAGATGGTTTAATTGTCACTGAGGAAAGGAATTTGCGGGGCTTATGGGAGTGACAGTAGGCCTTCTGATCCCGTCAGCCAAAGCAACAAAAGGTCGGCCACATGTTAATGGTAATGACATAGCATACACCATAACATGCTGAGCGCTCTCATAGGTCCCAGGTGCAATTAAAAAATTGTTGAACTTTGCAGTTGACCTTAACTACCTGAAATGGTTTGAAAAGGATGAAAAAAGGAAAACAAACTAACACAAATGTATTGTGATAATGTTTCATGGCTAAAAGTTAGAGGAGAAGCTATTCTAGGAGCCTTCTAATCAGGTTCATCTACAATTTACACCAAGTAAGGAATAGTTAAATCTCTTTTGTGATTTTGGTGATATTGAAGCAACAACATGCACTTCTATAAGAAACAACTCTTTAAATATCAGATTCAAATTTGCAAAAAAAAAGAAAATAACGCCAAGCAACTTGGCATCAATAAAACATGCAACATTTCAAATTTACTGGGTACTGATGGCATGATTCTGGAAGTGTATATGAAAGTCTCCCCATAGTTTTATTTTGGTATGATGTTCAACACTGAGAATGATGTCCAGCATTGTCAGTCGGAGGTGTGGGCATGATATTGTCAGTCCGAGATGCAGGCATGTCATTAGGATTTTATGGTGTCAGTACATAGCTGAGAATGACAGTATGTCTGCTTTCACCTTCTGTCACTGGCTTGTCTTTATCTGCATGGACACATTTCACCTCCATTCAGTGAACATTAACCCATTCAGTACCACTGGTTCAGGCATAGCTATTGCTCTAAGGACCACGCAAGGGGACAAAACTCCAACTCTTGTCATACAAGCAATTTTTAAAAGTTCATAACAAATACATTTTTGCATCAATTTTAATAATTTTTACATCTGTTTGAAGGAAAATGGCTGAAGTTTTATTTATAGTCAACTTTACATGAAAAAAAGTAAGAATACTCTATGAAATCATTAATCAAAACATCAGAATTTTTTTTTAAAAATCCGTTTGACGGGATCATGTAGACCTAGATCTAGATCTGCCTCGCTATCATCATCCCCGGCATCCCCAACGTCAGCAAACGGCACCACTACAAATGTATTATCATCACTTTTACAAGCATTATCATCAGGAACAGTGTCATTGTCATTATAGTCATCACGATCCGCAGCGTTGTTGAGCTATTTCGCCAGGAATTCGAAGGCCATTTCGCACTGTCGAAAATCGCTCTCAAAACAAACGGTAGAGTATTAGAATAGCGTCCCTTGTGACTATAACGAACAGAATTTAAGGTCTTCTCTGATTGGCTGTTATTTGAGGCTACAACTCCGTATATTAAGCGTGTGAACGGAGCTGGAAATACTAGTGTTACTATCGGCCGGAATCGGCGTTTATGGTCCGCTGTTTATAAGGCGGAAGCGGCCGGAGGCGGGCGCTATGGTACTGAATGGGTTAAGGAAAGATGTCAGATATACCATGTTTTTGAAGTTTACTTACTTTAGTGTTCCAATTTTCAGATCAGCTAGCGGAAAGAGGGGAGAGACTGGAGCTACTCGTTGACAAGACAGAGGATCTCAGTGCTAATGTAAGTGGGTGCAAGGCATGTTTTATGAGTAGGTGGAAAGCGTTGTTGGAGTTAATGACTACCATTATAATCAATCATTCAAAGATAAAATTCAGAATTTACAAAACATAAAAAGCTTGTAACAGGATAAGTAACTGTAGCATTGGGTAATCTTTCCGTAAAGTCAGTTGTATAATGATTTATTTACATAAATATTGAATTACACTCGTCTATTGACATATGTATCAAATTATTTTCTTTTTCAGTCAGTTACATTCAAGAAAACAAGTCGAAACTTGGCGAGATCATTATGGTGGAAGAATGTCAAACTTATCATCATAATTGGTGTTGTTGTTATAGTAAGTATTTCCATAACAGTAATTCTTGAGTTAAATCTAGAAGTAAACCAAGCCCCACCGATCTCACTGTACAGAGGAACCTGCTCATGGTGACCACCATTATTTCATCAGAAATGCGGTTGCCTTAGACCAGTGAACATTTTATACAAACTATCAGTCTATTTTCTTAATTGTCAGTATTGAAAGAAAATCATTGTCCTTTAGTTTACAAGTTATTGTAGCTTCGTTGCAGGCTTTGCGCTGCCTCCATTACTTCATAAAAATAAATTGTATCTTCAGAGCAGAAAGAAACCCTCTTTAGCCCCATGATTGGATACAAAAATTACTACATATCCATTATGAGGTCTGAGGGGCAAGAAAAGGGTGGTTGTGGTCACGTTAATCAGTTGGTTGCCATTGGGAAGACAGATATTCAAGAAATGTGAACAGTCATCCCTGAAACTCTGTCGCTGTATATAGATGATTGCCAAACCAACTTCAGCTAAATTGCAATCTGTTGTCTTCATGTAGTGTTTCTTACTAGGAAGGACATAAAGCTTACAGTATGTGCTTATACGTTTTAATAGACTCTCTCATGTTTGTGATAAGGAGTAGAGATTATCTGCTTGATGGTGCTGTGTGGTCAGTTGTGTCTCCACCCACTCTTTCCCATTGTGGAGCAGTTTTGTTCAGTTTTGCCCTTTTGTGTCAAGAGAATACAAAACACACTCCTTGTCACATGCTTGCAATCACATGCATGTGGTGACCTTGTAATGAACTAGGCTAAATTCACATTATTTTATTATTTTTAGACACCATACTTCCCCATATTGAACATCTATATCTTTGTAAGTTTGAGTGTTCTTCAGCACAGAAGAAAAGGAGACTGCAGATTTTCATATTAAAACTTTGTGTTCATTTCTCTTTTCCCTACAGGTTGTCATTTACTTTATTGTGTCTGCTGCATGTGGTGGATTAGACTGGCCTTGCACTCACAAGTGAATCCTCAAGACTTCTTTCATTCCTACCCTGTGATGATGTAATGTTAAAGTGGGAACATTCTGTTAGAATTATATGCATGCGTTTTTTTTTAGGAAAGTGTGCTTTAACACCACATGTATATGCTTTCTTTCCTAGGTGTAAATCTCATGTAAGGAGCTAATTTATTTGTTTAAGCTAGTCTTTTTAAAGTGTTATGGATCTTTTCAAGTGGAATAAACACAATGGTGACAGCTCAAATTAACAGTATTACAACATTTTGGTGGGTGTTTTTCAAGAACAACCTGGCCATCCTAATTCTTCCTTGAGTGTTCCCTGATCATGCTAGCAGACCGCTATGGGCCATGAACTGGTGGTCAGCTGCAGGTCAGTGCAGTTCCCCCATAGCTTTGTTTCATAGTCATTTGGCAGTGGCCAAAACTGTTCTCTTAATTCTACCTGGAGAGGGCAGTCATGCAAAACATGTGGTGTTCGGTCTACCTGTTCCTAATTCAACAAAGAGTGCCTGGTTGACTTTCAGAGTAACCAGTCATAATATTATGCGGCTTTCTGTGGTGATGCTCATCATTTGCGTGGTAGTTTAAGTGGACAGCAGTAGTGGTGGGCATTATCATATCTGATTATCTATACTTTTGATGGTTAGAAATTTTATTTCAGTATTGAAATCCAAGCTGTGAAGTTTCGATACATTTTTGATACTTTTAATTCAAGTGGTGACAGTTTGACCAAAACAGGCATCCCATTCCCCTCAAAATGCCCTTGAAATATTGTCATTTTTCATGCCCTGTCTCATCTAACCTGGTACAGTGACTCACATATTTAGTGTAAAACGCAACCAAAGTAATTTTTATGCCCACCCGATCTTCAGTAACATTCTGTAAGGCCTTTCACCAGTGAGTCTACAATCAGAATGGTATTGAAAGTACTGAAACCACTTTCAATGCCCCTATGATCTTTATCACCAACTAAGCTACTGGTGGCATCAATGCAAAACCAGTTAGCAGTATTGAAATGAATTTTATTCCAATTTCTATTTAATTCCAATCCTCATAACCAAATTAGTTGCTAATCTCCTGATTGCAAACCCCAGGGGTATCAAGAGCTATTGAATGTATCGAAATTAATTTGAACCCAATTCCGATCCTCAGAATCAAACTAGCCAGTAGTCTTTTCAGTGCAGAGCCTAGCGCTATCAAAAGGTATTGAAAGTATTGAAAAGGTATCGAAATGACTTTCTAGATCTAAGTATCAGAATGTAAACAGAATTAGATTCTTAAAGTATGAAAGCTGAGTATTGTGATACTTAGCAATTCAGGTATCGGCCCACCACTAGAAAGCGACATTGTTTTCAAAACAGATTATGTGCCCTTTACAGACACTATGCATTTTATTCTGGGTCCTAAAGACTCTGAGCATCAAGCATATTGCTTTTTTGCGTTTGCAGTTTGATAGATTTTGTGCAGGAAATTGGGTAAACAGTTTGCATGGAATTAAGTATAGTTGCTGAGAGATTCTCTTTTCTTTTTTTTTGCCAAGTGTGGATTTCTTCTAAATTTTCAAAAGGAGATGTGGGAGAGGTTTATTAGGTAGTAGAGGTGGCTTCCAGTCAGTGGTTATACCAGATGGCTTATGAATATATGTATAAAATTTTTGCCTGAATGTTTTGTGCAATGTGGAGCTTATGCTTGTACAAGGGAATAGTCTGTTTGATAGTTCTTTGTTATTCTCAAGATAATCTGCCATTGAAGCACAGTGATAGAGAGGCAGACTATCTAGTGGAGGGTTTTTCCACAGAAAATTATGATCTGAAATGAAAAATTAGATGGCTAGCTATGCAGAGTTGTGAAGGCATAGCATCGGTGTTGAGTGCTTAGTGACAAGCAACATGCAGTTGCCTAAGGTGCCAGCTACATGTAGTTGATCCTATTAAATTTACAACAGTCATATGAATGTTGCATGATATATATATTATCAGTTCATGCATGCTTATTTGGATCTTCCTTTTATTTCTCAGATATTCAGGATTTGTGTTGTTATTCTGAAATCTAAATGACACATTGAATTTTAATGAATCATAAAAACAGACTCATCAAGTTTTTAATATTGTCAGTCCTTCAGATCTATTGATAAATATTTTAATTTCGCATGTGGCTGAATGATATGCGTGATGTAGATAGAGAGATTTGTGAATGTAAGATTATGAGAAATAGGAACCTTTTCTGTCTGCAGTTAAATATTGCTCCTGCCAGAAGTTCTTTGAAATATAGTCATGGGCTTTCATTCATGTAGCTTTCAGTGTGTGTATGAGTCGTCAAGATTCTTGAGTCCCAGCCCCACCAAACAAAGCCTCTGACTACTGATTGGCAATTTGATAATGGCTTCCCTTGTATACTTTAGGTCTGGAAGAGGTTCATCCCTACCCTAGTTTGCAGTACAAATCTGAAACCCTAGAATGCCCCCACAAATATCTGTGAAATATTTTCTCAGCCTTGCCATACAGACATGCATATTGTTGTGTAACTGTTAGTGAACTGGGTTTCTTTCATGGGAAGTACTGGAATCATGACCACTCAATGTCAGAACAAGTGAATGTTGATCTTGGGTAAGGGAAGTAGATTTGCTTACAAGCCTCAATAACAGTTGAACTCCCGACTTCTCTTTGCAGTGCCATGATTTGTTCTCTTCTTTGTAAATATATGTTACCTTTCTCCGCCTGTAAGGAAAAAGAACAAGTCTACCGGACACAGTTTGTTACTTGTTGGATCACAGAGTTATGATGCACGATAGGCTGTTTTGTCATAATGGCGTAATTTCATAAAGTATGTTTAATTTTAGCCGGATTGCTTAGACAGGAGTACTTTAGCTCTTACAGTGATTGTTGCAACATAAATAGCTGGTGGTTTGACTAAGAGAGGAGTGGTTTTCACATCATAGGTCATTTTTCAGGGATTTGTCCTGTAAGAAATTCAGTATTATTCACGCATGATGAATAATGCACATCCTATGATCTGTACCATTGAAAGAATGGTCTAGCCTTGGGATATCATGATTGTATTGAGTGTACAGCAACATTAGAGTAAAAGTTTGATAATAATAGCTGGTTTTTCAGCAATCACAAGATGATACTGCAGGATTATAGAAATGAAAGTGACACTAGTCTCGTAGCATTGTCAGGTAAAAATGCCTATCAGAGTGCTAAACAGTGCATATGTAGACAGAAGAAATTCTGTGTGATTTTGTGAGTGGCTTTAGTGCCATTGGGGGACTATTCAAGCTCAGTTTTATTGCTATTGTACATGTACTTTGCTTGTAACATGGCAGTGTACAGAAATAACTGATCATCTTAGTCTTTCCTGTACTATGAGTTAATAATTTTGTAGTATTTTGAATCAATGATTTTACTGAGAACTTTCTTTTTCACAGTTCAGAGCTGTTTATCAGTGTTTCCAGAGATTCACTTGAACAAGACAGAAATCACTGATTATCTTTATCTTTTTTGTAACTTGAATCAATTTTACTGAGAACTTTCTTTTTCACAGTTCAGAAATGTTTATCAGTGTTTCCAAATGTTCACTTGAACAGAACAGAAATCACTAATCAGCTTAGTCTTTCTTGTACTTTGAATCAATAATTTTGTAGCATTGTGAATCAATAATTTTACTGAGAACTTTCTTTGTCACAGTTCATAGCTGTCCATCAGTGTTTCCAAAAAGTTCACTTGAACAAAGCCAAGGTTGTAGGACTTTTCTCTTTTCTTTTCTCTTTTTTTTTTCTTTTCTTTTCTTTTTTTTTCTCTTTTCTTTTCTCTTTTTTTCTTTCATGGTAGGAAATGTTTTCTGATTAGGTGCTCACAGTAGTCACAGTTTCTCTGTCTTATACAATGTATTAAAAAGGTTATGATTGTTATTTGGTGTACGAGAAGCTCCCTGAAATTTAATCTGTATGCAGTATTTCAATAAAGTTAAGGATGGTTGCATTAACCTCTCATATACAGCTATGAGCTTTCTCTTGTCAAGAGATTGTTCTGCAATTAATACATTGATATCAAGGATTGTGCTTCTGTGATGAGATGGTCCTGCTGGTTTGAGTTTGGAATGATATGCAACTTACACATCTCAGATTTAAATGGTTTAGAGTAGTCAGGGATCAATGGTCACTGAAAATCTGATCATTGTCTTATGCTTTTTCAAGGGCCAATATTTTGTCAGAGGCTTTTCTCGTAGGCACAATTAATTCTCAGTATTTGGTTTCTTCTGCACCCCCTGAATTCCTAGTGTACGCTTGCTTCCATATTTGTTTGTTTCCTTTATGCTATTAACCTCCTGTATAATAGTATGAATCCAATGATGCATTGTGTAACACTGTGTTCACTATCAACACCAACATTATCATCATTGCCATTGTTCACATCTTTGTGTTCTGTAGGTCTTTAATATGGTAGTCTCAGTGACTTACATTTGATATGAATCATATGCTCAATGACCATCACTGTCATCCATTCTTCAGAGACTGGTTGGCAAATTGACCATGATGAGTCTTGGGACTTGCATGAGACAAAGTGAATAAGTCCTTGCAAACATCAATGAGTCCCTTTTCAATGCAACCTCACAATGTCAAACTTTAGCAGCCTTTGTTTCTGATTATACAAGGCGAAATACTCAGAGGCCCAACATCCATTGTCATTGTGTAAGTTTTAGTGTATTAAATGTTTAAATCATTTTTTAATCTTAGTTTTAAGGTGACACATCATGTCATTTCTGGAAAGACTGTGAGATAGAATGTGTTTCATTATTAAAGGGTGAAAAGGTCACTACAGCAATGTCCATTATTGATAAGGCTACCAGTGAAAATGAGTCAAAATTATTTTCTTGAATGTATGTGCAAAGCTACCTGTTAGCCATTTTAAAATTCAAGCATAATATCATGTAGCAAAGTAAGTTTGCTTATCACTGGAGTGGAAGTGTCTAGAATGTGAATATTAAGGTGTAGGGTGGAGTAATTTCAAGTAATCATGCAATTATCAGACATCATGGAAGCTTAAAGATGTACAATTTTTTTCCTTCTTATATAAGAACAATATGATGACTGCATGACCAGATCTCATATAATGAAAAAAATATACAGTAATATGATAATCTGAAATGCCTGTGGATATTGCAAAATTTGGGAAAGCCAAGGTAACGTGACAAGACGGCACTGCGGTAAAAAAATGGGGTAAAAAAAAAAATCAGAGTTTTATTTATATTGTGAACGGATGCTATCTTTATTCTACTTTTTTGAAAATATATGATTTACTGTGGGAGAAACATATAAATGGCTGAATGGTCTAAAAGTCCACTACCCCCTTCAAATTTGTCCACATTTTGCAGTTTTGGCCAAGAAAAATTAAATACTGGAGCTTTTGAGCTCTTTTAGTTGCAAGTAAAGAGTCACGTTGGTATTATATTCTTGGAAGGAAGGGTCAGAATGTTGTCTATGTCAGGTATTTTCCCATGATCATGAGAATTTTGTCATTCCCTCTGTGTTTGCAATCTTTGATATGTGATAAAATTGTATCAATAACATGAATATCGGTATTTTAAATGATATGCATTTAAAATACAAATAAATTATATGTCTAGTGGAAACAAATTTGCCTATGTGTTTCTCTCAAATTAGTATAGTTGTCACATCAAGCGATATTAGTGGGTATCAATATCTTAACACTTGATACCTGTAAAACAAAATTTAACAAAGGGAAAGGAGTAATCTAGTGTGTACATTTAGCGCAGTGGTATATATATGAAGCATGGCTCTCCTGAGGCTGTGTCCACTTTGCTCAACAGATACCATTTCTTGATATTGTGAATGTGATCAATAGCAGATCAGCGACTGTTTAGTTAGGAACTAACAAAATAAATGTTTAAGCTTTGTCAAAATCGGTTATTTTTTTAAAATGATATTTGTGAGACTATTCCTCAAAGTGTTCTTTATTGTTGCACTTGCCACTTTAAAATGAGCAAAGTTCATCCATAACTGGCTGGTTGATTTATTTCTGGATATTGTATTTTTTTGTTCAATTTTTTTATGAAAGCCCTATTCAAAAGATTTTCTTTGCTGAATAAGAACTCCTATGAAAGTTATGCAGCAGAAAAACCTGAATTTAGTCTTTTACTTTCAAAATGGTTGAGAAAATAAAATGATATATAATGAATTTTAATGAAGAATTAAAGATAGCCACCATTCCCAAGGCAGTCATATGCAGTATTGAATGTTTTTGTTTGTGAGTCTTCATCTCTTGTCCTGCAACATTATAATGACATTAATCACTTCATTTGAATAATTTTTTTAAAAAAAAGTGATGTTTCATTATTGAACGCTCTGTCTACAAATAACAGCAAGAACAGCAATACAGTAATTGTGCATATTTGTGTTCATGTTTCTGTGAAAACCATGTTTTTTATGTGTTGCATTTAATATATGAAGAAACTGTATCCTCAACTGACAGCTGAAGGTGATACTATCTATTGGTTAATGAAGCAAGAGGGCACAGTAATTTCAGTTTATGAGCTGGCTATACTGTCATTTTATTGAAAAGGATAGTGTAATTATACAGACTTCATTGTGACTCGCAGAATTTTTTTTTTCTGTAAATTTGATAGTTATGAAAAGAGGCATGACTCATTTGTCTATATATATAGGCTTTTTAAAATTTGTTTTAAACTATGTAGAATTATAAATTAACTGGAAAAATGTGGCATAATTCAGAAATTGTAATTGACAGGACAAAAATATGTTTGCCAGATCTGTGGGTATATTCCTCTTCACTAAAACGACAATATATAGAAGTCATTATGAATTAAGTGGCGACAAAGGTAGTATACCACTGGGGTATAAAAAAATTTTTTAACAGAACTCAGACTTCTGTGCACTGAAGCTAAAGGAAAAACTTTGTCCTACTAGAACCCAGGGTTCTTTACACTGAAGCATTATATCTAATAATTACTACACATATACAGTTTTCTGCAGACCCTGTGATTGACCCCTTAATATTCAACCCCAACGCCCCATCCCCACATCNCCCCCCCCCCCCTTTTTTTTTTGCCCACTGAAAACTACATTGAATGCACACCGTTCTTCCCTTCTTTCCTGCACTTCAAAGTTTGCATCACATGAGAAAAACATAAAAGC
Source organism: Ellobium chinense (assembly GCA_033807755.1). Classification (NCBI taxonomy): domain Eukaryota; kingdom Metazoa; phylum Mollusca; class Gastropoda; order Ellobiida; family Ellobiidae; genus Ellobium; species Ellobium chinense. Next base: position 1,374,604 of record JAWQUT010000051.1, on the reverse strand, counting down.
CCTAAACCCCAAAAAAAATTCAAATCCACCGCCCCCTCAAATTTATGACATAAGGGAATGTTTCCCCCAACTCACATGACCTGGAGAAAACACGATAAGAATGCAAAAAAAGTGATATAGATCAGTTTTACTCATTTTAACACCCCCTGAAGAAGACTTGTTAGTTGAAAGCCTTGGGGCCTGTAATATAAGATTTTTATCCTTGCTTTCTTTGATTAAACTCTTTAATTGTTTATTTCATGACGGGAATTAATTTCAATATTTACGCACTATATGTAAGATTATGAGTTTTCAATAAAATCTCAGTAGTATCAGTTTCATGTACAGATATAAATGATGGGAATTTCACTGTTTAAGTGATTTGCCACTTATGCTAGGCCAGCTAATTATGAATATAATGATGAACTAACATACGAGGCCTGCAAGCAACGGTGAATAAGAATAACATACTGTACTTCATTTCTTTGCATGTCATTGACGCCACCATTCTGTTCATGTAATGAATAAAATTTAATGTCACGAATTTATCGAGTAGTCTTCTTTCGTTTTGTGTGCTTTTGTTGTGCGTGGCCTCTCTTTCCTCTTTTTCTTTCTTCTGTTCTCTTCTTCTACTTGTTTTTAAAAATTAAAATGAAAACACAGATCGGGTGAAATTGAATGCCAGCAAGTAAATTTGGCACCTAATCACGTGAATGAAAAAGCAAACTCCAAGGTGGCAACCCAGATGAAATCAAAGATGGCGTCGCCCATGAAGTAATCAGCTGTGCCATAGTGATAAACGGGGTTCTTTGTACGCTATTTCAGTGAATTGTAATACAGCAACCACATGGTCAAGACCATGAAACGCGTGGAACGGTCAGAATCACGCACAGTTTCCAAAAAGTGCCCAGACTGTGACCAACAGGTGATCTACTCATTCTTTATTTAAAAAATTGTATTTTTTTTTTGTGTGCACAATGGTGAATAGAATTGTCTCATGAGACATGCAGATAGTGATAGCAGCACCGATTTAGTGAATAGTCTAAGCTTAAATGAACTGTATCATTACCGGCCTTCTCTCATGACAGCACCGATTCAGTGAATAGTCTAAGCCTAAATGAACAGAAGGGAGGATTTCCATATGTCATAGTGGTAACTGGCGATTGATAAGGAGTTACGCTCGCTTTGACTGATTCTGAAGCTCCTGTCTCAATGGCCATGAGTCGCATTAGTGTTAAGGTTAAGGGTAGGGTTAGGGTTAGGGAAGTAGGGTTAGGGTTAGGGTTGTATTAGTACGTTATTCGGAATTAAGGTACTGACCGTAGTTGTAGGAGTTACCATATATGATATGGAAATCCTTCCGAACAGTATCATTACCACAGCAGTGCTGTCCCGAGCGAGAGAGAGCCGGAGTCATGACATTTCAACCCACCTCCCGGTCTAACTAACACTAGCAGGCAGGTGATGTCAGCTTGCTCCCCAGTTTTCGGGGCAGTGTTGTCTCTTCTAAGTCCTATGAATTAGGCAATTTTAATTTTTAAAAAAAAAGTTGAAGGGGAGATACTTATAGATTTTAAAGGCAGTTTAGTGTATGTTGTGTTAAGTAATGCAAACTTCGGAGCACAGAAAAGAAGGGAAGATGTGAACAATCAGTGTATTTTTAAGAGGAATTTTGAAATTTAATAGATGTATTGTGTGGTCTGGAGAAAACTGACCACTTCAGGACAGCATTTTATTTTTATTGTTCATTACTTAATCTAGAAAACTTAACTGCAAAGGTGGCATATCAGTACATATGAACAGATGAAGCTGTTGAGACATTGCTTACATTTGCTGAGAAACTGAAGAGTACTTTAGTTAGATTATTCACCATGAAGGGAACAAATCGTGCCTACTCTCAATAAACTGTACAAAATGTCTGACTTCATGTTCCATGATAACAAGAAAACATTTATCATTACATTCTCATTTCAGTGTCCAGTTGCATTAAGAGCATGTAACTGTGGTTATTCTTTCACAAAAACTCGTCCAAACAGAGCTGCCCAAGCTAAACAGCGAAATGCCAGTGCAGCAGGGAAAGCCTCTACTTCCAAAGGTTTGTGAACTTACTAGGAAAATATTACTTGCTTGACAAAGATGTAAGAAATGCATCAGATACAAGGTTGGTCAGCGACACTCTCACCCCCTCAAATTACACTGAAGCACTTTTATTACAAAAATGCTTAATATAAAACTAGCAGCACAGAACATTATGCAAGTTCTAACATTTTTTAACATATTTTTATTGTGTTTAATAAATTCCTTGAAAGAAATAATACAGGCCAGTTGAAGTAAATATTATTTTGTTTACCAGTATTTTAAGTTTTAAAGAGATTTTCAGCAATTGAAAACATATAGTTGGTTTGTTTTTTTTCAGGGTCCACACCTTCCACATCAAGCACACCCTCTGAGACAGAGTCAAATTTAGACAAAGTTGGACGCAGATTCAGAACCAAACGTATGCGACCAGATTACTTCAACTCTTTAGAGCTGGAATATGCATCTAGAACATTTAGACAGAGGAAACCAGTGAGTAGAAGTTTGCAAAAAGGGGATTGTGTGAAACATGGTTTGCTCCATTTAAATGCAATATGCTTTATCACAACTCCAACTTAATATTGTGCACTGATTTCAGATAACAGAATATTGCACTTTATATATACTAAAAATCATTAGAAAGTTGCACCTCATCTTAGAGGAGAGTTGAATTGTCCTATAGATCATGTTAAACTGTATGATACTCTATTGATCGAATAAAACAGTCTTTTATGTGTCTGTCAAGATGATGTAATGCCACTGCTTGCCTTAGACAACCCATTCTGTTACATTAAACAAAGTCCACCTTCTTATACCCCTGCACACCTTAATTGAAAATTGACGTTAGATAAAGGTGTCTGTAGCTACTGGAGCTGAAGTAACATGATCATTTTTGTCACAATTCTTGGCTGTTCGGGCATGGTAATAATTCTTGACGCAAGTGCCAAATCTTGATCACTTGAGCTTTCTTTATTGCGTTGTAAATATTAGTGCATGGTAACAGAATGATGCTCCTTCTGCATGAAATTGGTGTGCTGGACACTACAGATAATTCTCAGAGAACAAGCGTACTGAAAAACAGAAAATCAGCTTTGTCAGGCCTGTCCACCTTTAATTTTAAACTTTCCCAGCTCCTGGGGAGTAATGATAAAGCAAAGTTGACTGTAGTTGTTGGAAATACAGGATATGAAGTGGTCATAACTATATTGCTATCACATTATAGTTTTTCCATTTGACAAATCTTTATCTGGCAGTTGATTCATAAATGATGCAAAAGTTACGGATTTTAAATATGGTGGTTTGAAGTGTTATAAATCTGTCATTTTATGGAAAAAGACTGTACATTAGGTCAGATTTACATTTTGACATCTTTATCCAGGGTCTGATTTTCTGCCTTTCTTTGTAGGTTACTTTCTTGTAGCTTTAATGGTTTCGGGGACAGTCAGCTGCATGCGTTATATATATTGATTAATTGATACTGTGGTGTAATGCAAATGTTTTTTGAGTCTCCTGTAAAACTGTGATTTAGGTACATACAGTCGAGCACAGAAAACTTGAACACACTAATCTCGAATTCACGGAAATGTCGAACGCTGTTATCGGCCCCTTTTAAATGCCTCTATTTTCTTTGTATTGTTAACACGATTTTCTCGAACTCTCAACACGCATTTCTCGAACGATTTCATTACCCGATCTCAAAGCGGCGAAATGACCGATAAAGCCTTTCTTTGTCTGGCGTTGCTCGTCCCAGTGTTAGTGATAAGGGAAAGGTGTGCGGGAGTCTCGTGGTAATGGGCAAGGGATCAAGACAATGCTTTGTGTGGCTCTATTGAATCAGCGGGAGGGGGGTGGTGTAGTGATTGAGCATGCAGAGCGACCTGGCGGGTGGTGGACTAGGTCAACACACGCTGCGATAAATTTTATTGCGTCGAACATGACGCGATGCGCATAGAGTGACGTGGCGGGGCGATAGGTAATAGCAGACTGGCAATAGTGCCGCTCCTAATTTCTTTCTTTTCCTCGAATAACGTCGAACACATCAGGATTACACTTATGCACCGAAGTTCGATCTACTCTGACGAAATCAGGTGATTTTCGTCTTCTGTTCATTAAATTCAGTTTGTTTGTCATAATTTTATGTGGAACGTCGGAAACAGGGAAGGGTGGTAATTCTAATTATGTTAAGATCAGAGCAGATTAGTGTCGTGTGGTTATCTCCCCTTACCAGTCCCTCTAGTCGATGGTAATTGTGAAAATATTGCCGTCACGGGAATCTCGAATTACGGAAATCTCGAACACTTTTTTCGATCCCGGAGAAATTCGAGTTTTCCGTGCTCGACTGTACTTTCTTTTTCAGTAAGACGGTAGGAATGCCCTGGCCTTCTTATATTGCGCATAATTCTTATTGCTGATAATGTCTTTTATTGGTAGATTTAATATGCAAAGATTTTATTGTTAGTCCTTACATGGCTGAAATTAGGCTGTCTTTCATTGTTTTTGTGGACAGTGATTTATAGTGAACTGTAGAAACTGATAGTGACTGAATTTTGATGGTTCTCATCAGAAACCTGAAGAAAAAGAGCTCAAAGGCAAAAAGAAACGTGGCAGACCGAAAGGATCAACAGGAATTCCTCGCAAGCCAAAAGAGGAAAAGAAAAAGGAGGAAGAAGGTACCGAGTGAGAATGCCTTAACATAAATCTAACTTATGTAAATTATTTGTTTCATGATCTCTTTGGACAAAAAAAAACAAACCAGACTAGCAACAATAGTATTTTCAGTCAGGAATATCTAAATATTCATAGTTGTAACTTGATATTACTGTCTCTAATTTTAACAAACAGTGTTGATGCCTGATGGATTGTGCTTTCACTACCCTTTAAACATTACAGTCCTAGAATCTTGCTAATTCAGCTTTACCAGTGAATATTATTGTGATGTCTGAGATTTTCAGATAATTTGTGAAGGGTTTCATTATGATTGCTAGGATGATTTTTCAATGCATTTGACAATAGTTGGTCACAGCAAAAACTAAATTTCAGAATGATTTACTGTGCATTTTCCTTTCACATTTCAGAACCCAAGCTACCTGAGCTGGATGATTTGTATGCTAATTTCACACCAGAAAGACTACAACAGTTTTCATTTATTCTAGATGAACTGAACTACAAGATGTCAACACAGATATTCAAGCCTCTCTAGTTTTTTTGCCAATGTTCAGAGTGCTGAGGGATACAGATCTACACTCAAATATGTTTATTACAAAAACGGTAATTGTGAAACTAGCCTTAATGCAAAATATTTTGCAAGTCTCCATATTTTTTGTAGACTTTATTATGCCTGTCACGAAATGTGCCCAAAATTAATTAAATTTAAAAAAATAAAAAAAAAAAAAGGCTGGCCCTAATTTCTTGAGCCTTCTATTGCCCTATTTTTGCACCAAACAAGTCTTTCTCTGCCTGCTACTGTATATAAACCCTTATACAAGTAACCCCTACCCTTGATGTGCCCTACGTGATCTTGGTCATTTAGTTGCAACTGTGAGGCAGAAGTTTGAGGGGTGGGGAGGGAGGGGTTACTCGAGAGAGAGGGGACGATGACGAGGCGGCGTTTTTTTTTTCTCTAACAGGCCTCCTGTCATGGCTACCTCTACTCAGGAACATTTGATCCAAACGGTCTTTTTGAGGGCTCGCAAGATTAGGAAAAAAAAACAACAGCAAGGCTGGAAGAGGTAACCTTATTAAAATTTTACCCTGCGATGGAAGTTTTATAACCATGAAACAAAATACCATGGCTATGCGAGTACTTTCCTAGTTAAAATCATAAATCGAATTCTGGTAATCTGAACCCCCTATGATGGTCCCAGTGATTTCGACTTAAGCAGACTCCTCTTACATGAAATGTAATAAGCATATTCAAGTATAAATACAGGCGTTTATGTAAATATGTATAAATGGTGTGTAAGTATGTGGTTTAACTGGGAAGTGATATCTCTCTTGAATTAAGAAGTGAGTGTCTGGGCAATGGGATGATTCTGACATTGCATGTGTCTTCTCTGGTATTTTTTTTTTAGTTTGTATTGAAATGAGGGAAAATAATTGAAAGTGTCTCTTCAAGTCTTGTGAGCATAGCAGAATGAATAAAAACATGATGCATGCAAAACATGCAATACACTGAAAATGCCTGTGAATGGAACCACTATTATGAAACTAGTGTTGTTCCAAAACATTTTACAGGTGTCTAGTGAATAACTGGACCAAATCAGCCTTTTTCAGTACTCCATACATGTTTTACTTATAAAAATTTAGAATATTCCACAAAGTTTGTATTAAGTGTTTTTAGTCCTGATACAAATTCAGAGTTAATTTCAATAGTCAGTTTGAAAACCCTGTTGCACAAAACTATGTATACTGTCAGGCTACAAAGAAATAGCACACAATATCAAGGTAATTGACAGAACTTGGTTTTCTCAGGACTAGTTGTGAATGTAGTTCACATGTGCTTTAGGCTGTCCAACATTTGTAAAGCTAATCAGACTTAATTCATTGTGCTGTGTTACATTTTCACTTAGCGTACCTTAACCAGATCGCTCATAGTGTTTCAGATTGATTATGAAGTTGTTACCTTGGTTGCACTGTGCAAGCAAACAGTTTGATGAATGAGATTTCTTTGTATGATAGATTTAGATTTACAGCGGAGTCTGTAAAAAACACAAACATGGAAAACCTGGTTTCTGTTATCATATTCTTGAATTCCAGTTTGTTCCTTCATTGCTATCAAAAGTGACTAAAGTAAACCTCTCTTAAGATGAGCAGATATCTCTGGTCCCTTCCAGCTCAAATTAAATGGACTTTGCTGTTTATATAGAATGTTTGATACTTGGTGGATGGATATATTAAAAGACTGCTATACTGTGGTGGTGAAAAAGACAGCGAGGTTTTCCAATGAGAAGCAAAGTATGAGGATATGGAGTACATAAAAGAGTAAGTGAAGAGGTACTTAGGATAATAATGATAAGGCATGTCAGGATGGATTTTACTATCATTAATGAAAGAATACAAATGTATGCACTAATTGAGTCTGAATGGTGTGTAGTGAGCAGCATTCCATATTCTTTGGCACCTCTTCATATTTGGTTCATTAATTGTTCACTTACATTGGTGCTTTATATTGGTGTAAAATGAGACTGAGTAGTGTGCAATGAAATTGATTGAGTAATGCAATGGAATCGATTTCTGAACACTCCATTTCTGACAAGTTATTGAAATTTGCAGGCAGTGATTTCTGAAAGTCTTGTACACATTATTTCAGTAAAGCTAAGCCATTCGACCACCATTGAAAAGAGTCAAAATGAAGTGAATCAACTGAAATATTAACATCAAACTGCAATAAGGTGGCCGGCACATCAAAACCAAAAATGTGCAGGATACATCAGTAAAAACATACAATATGACATATAACTGAAGAGGGTAATTGTTCATAAAAGGACATTGCTGGTCTTGGAACCCACTCTGTAAACACTGTCAATCACTGGTCAAGCAGTAATGATAGTCGACAACTCTCTTCAATAAAATAATGTAACCAACAAAGTGGCAGACACTACTACGTTTACTCCTTGCGTGTGTTGTATATAATATCAAATCACTTTAAAAAATAAATTGGCAGACAAATCAAAACAAACATTGTGGCACGATTACATAATATTTGTTGAAAGTCACAGAAATTTCAAGGAGGTTTCTTTCCAAATCATCTTGCTTGGGGCTGTTGTGCAGATAGGGTATCTTATTTATGAGTGTCCCAAGTATGGAGGTTACAGTTTTATATGTGTGCAGTATAAATGGGTTACAAGGATTTAAGCTTTTGCACTTCAACTTTTGACAAATCTTTACTTATAATACTGCTGCACATTTTATCCCAGATGAAAATAGTTTTGTTTCTTTTCTCGGAGCATATGATTATTATGATAGAATCAGGGTGAAAAGCCCTAGGTGCTATATTCTCACATCAAAGCACTGCCTATGTATTTTGCCTCCCAGTATGATTTCTTTACCATTTGCATGTTTGTCATTACATACTACACATAATCTACTGCAGTTTGTTTCAAAGAACTTCATGAATATGCCACAGTTTGTCAGCTTGACTGTTCCTCTCAGTGACCTGACCTCTCATGGCTGTTAAAAGCACAGAAGAAGTTTCATTCATTTGTAATTTGAAATGTCCATATGCAGTGTACAAATGTCCGCATGAGTGGAAAACATTATTATTTCATCTTAATGTTCACTGTCAATTTTATTAAAAGATTTATTGTGTCACAGATTGTATTGTATTTTTTAAATCATATAATTCTTTTTTTTTTTATGTCCAGGATTATATGTTCTTAAACAGTTTATTTTCATCTCATAAACATTTCATATTCTCCTCCCGAACTCATATTTGATAGGAAGTACACATATCGCAGCACTCTAAAGGAGATGTGAAGTACGAACAAAAAAAATATTTGGAGAGAAAAAGAGATGAAGAGATGGT